>JAODJW010000127.1:639007-667129 GCA_026777045.1 Hyperopisus bebe | reverse complement strand
TATAAAATCAGCACTTTCTGACACAAACAGGTCCCAAAAGAAAATAACCCCATTTCAGAACCCAGTCCTCTGTTTTCCTTTAAATTATGCATATGTTAGGAATGCATTTGCATATTATTAAGTATCACAGACTGGCATGGATTGCGACCCATTTTTCCTTTATAATTCCTAAGACTTCCAAGAACTTCGTCCTCTCTCGTGTTGCAGGTTTGTCTGAGGCTCCCCCTGGTGGTAGGGAGCATGCCAGTGAGAGGCGCATGCTGGAGCACAGCAAGAGTACAGCAAGAGTAAAAGGACTCTGAACAAAAGTGAGGCTAATGACAGAGTAAATTATCATTAGCACTCTGGCCGTAGATCTGGGATTGGGATACCTACTAGAAGAACCCTGAAAATTCAAAATAGGTTTTGGTGTTCATCCAGGCTCATGGGAGTTTTACCAAGACATCTGATTGTTTGGTCCCACCTCATCTAGTTGCTTGGACCCACCTCCTCTACAATCTGATTGGTTACCTCTCTGAACCAATTATTTTTTGTTCTGGCCTCAGAACATTGTTGTGTAAGCAAAACTCTCATTAGCTTTATCCAGAAACATCCCAAAATTTCAGCTCTATAAACTCTATGGGTAGTTTGTCATCTGCTGTCTTTCATAATTCTTTCATTGATTCATATCTCTCAAAATGCCAAACCAATCAGTTCTCAGATATAATTTGCGGCCTTGAATGTCATCTCATATGTATCAGTCAAGTGCTTTGGCCACCCAGTGGATGAACCTGAATGATTAGCAGATGGCTACTCTGTCACTCAGAATGAGATTAGCACTGCCCTTGATATACAGCCATAGATTTAAATTAAGACAAGAAAATTTCCATGAATTCCCTGTCACATCATCGATGTGTTTTATTGCACATACACATATACAGGGACACGACATTACATCACTTCTTTTGAGAAATTCCAAACATACTGCTAAAGTCCTCCTGAGCCCATTCAGATTTACAGTTGTACATGCCGGTCTTTGTTAACAGCATTGTGTGCCTGTAGCATGGACTGCCCGCACCAGAGAATGTTCCGGGTAGCCCTGTCTGATAGCATTTTGCTTAAACTGGGAAACAGCCCCCCGTCTGAACTTGTTCTCAAAGCTGCGATTAGATTTGTGGTATATTCTCTCTCCAGGGAAGGAAAAGTGGGGAAGGAAAAGTGGGGAAGGAAAGCATGCCCAACTCTAGGCACTGAACTGAGGCGACACAGTATGAGCTTATTACACCAACACCCATACAAGGAAAAAAAAACATATTAATAATAACAATAATAATTAAATGAAAATACCCTGCTTAGCGGGGGAAAATAAAAAACAGGATTTTTTTTTGTTAAGGGCAAAAGCCTTAACTCTGACCAGTTGACAGAGAGGGTCTTTGACTGGTGTTTTTTTGTATTCCTTTTGTGTAAAAATCTTATATGGAAATACACAAAGGCACACAAGCCTGAACAGTCCCCGACTGAGAGTGACTTAAAAAGGCTTTCACAGCGATTAAATAACATACATACAAAAGTAAATGCATGTTAACTGTCAGAATGGGCCTATTAGTCTGTGTAAGGAGACACAAAGACAGGAAGAGATGTGAAAGTATGGAATTTAAGCAGCGAGCACCTCACGGAGGATTTTCCGCACGCCTGTATGAGCTTACTTGAGTTTTATTTTGAAGGTCCAGCAGGCACTGGATGTCTGGGTGTCACCTTGGTCTGCAGATGGACAAGGACGCCCGGTGCCAGCATTTGAGGCTTGTCACTACTGGATTGTGGGGCTGTCTGATGGGAGTGGTGGAGACGCGGCCACTTCCAGCAGCGGCCTAATCCGCCAGGCCTGTTTGTCAGCCCCCAGGACACCCCACCCCTCGCTATCTCCCAGAAAAACGAGCTGGGAATGGTGGAACATTTCCCAACCCAAAACAGCAGACTGTGAAAAGTAAAAATGTTCCCATTCTGGTGCGACATGGGAGAAATGGAACATTCTTATGAGACGTCACCACTAAAGAAAAGGCAAGAAAATATTACCAAAAGAAGGAAACTAGTCATAACAGCAAGGGAAAATGGGCCGAAAATAATAAGGAAAAGGCATATGACGTATTCCTTGCATTTTAGCCAGAACTATCTATGTGATAAATGACCATATTTAGGCATAAATGGGACGATTTCCATGAAAAAAATGATGCAATTTCAGCCAACCTGCTACTTATCAACATTCTTCACTGTCTATTGTCCTCACACAGAAGTCTAACTTCGCAAATTAATAGGTAGACAGGCAACACTGGTAGCACATTTGAAGAATGGATTAAAATGTGGCAAAATTTGCAACTATTGTTACAGATTTTCCCATCTTCAGTAGCTACTGCCACAATGGTAATGCACATTGTTGCTAATTGTCATTCCTAATGGTGTATTGAATGCAGATAGCTAAAAGTCTTTGACTGACTGGAGTTTCTAATAGTAGAGAGACACTGCAAAGATAAATCACCTTACTGAGTGACAACAAATGTACCCATATTCCCCTTCACACTTTCTTTGAATGTTTGTCCTTCGTAGCTACCATGCTAATCACGCTTCAGCATGGAGGCAGGATCTTTGCTGCATTAAGCATACCCAAGGTAAGTCAATAAGCATCCAATCATCCTGCACAAGGTCGCCGTGAAGCCTGGGCACAAGGCAGAGGACTCCCTGAAAGGAATGCCAGGTCATCACAGGGCACACATTCATACGCACATTGGCCAATATCTAACTGCATGTTTTTGGTTATGCGAGGAAATCGGAGCACTTAAAAAACCATACAGTTAGCTATTATGATTGTTTTGAATTAAATGCAGTTATTTTTAGAAATGTGGCAGATTAGGACACAGACATCTGGAAGCACCAGAGAATCTGTGGCGTCCTCCGTTGTCCAGCTGTGTAAATGGACATGAATAGAAAGTAGTTTAGGCTAAATAATGTTGGCTGGAAGCAGTGAAGTAGCTGCTGTGTTTGAGTCCTACTGCAATTCTCTGTGCACTGATTTGTCTACTTTCTGTTTAGAAAAATGATCACATCATTGTGCACTGCTCATGCAGTTGACTGGCTCTTCAATTTGTAATAAAAATTAAACGCCTTTCCTTCAGAAATCACAATTACCTGAGCTGCTCCACTGAGCTGTAAGAGATGCTGTGAGGAATGCGTGACAAAAAGGTGCAGGGGTCACGTCACTTCTCTGAAAGGCAGGCTGTTGGTGTTCTTCTCATGCACGAGTGTGGCCTTCCTCATGCTGGCTTGCCTGTCTGTATAGCTGCATCCCTGGCTTCCTGCCTACATCTGTCTGCTTGCCTGTCTAGATGTTTCTCTGTGTGAAAGCCTGTCTGTCTGTCTGACTGAATGGCTGTCTGTCTGCCTGCCTATGTGTTTGTCTGAATGTCTGTCTGTCATCCTGTCTGTCTGCCTATATCTTTCTGACTGAATGGCTGTCTGTCTGCCTGCCTATGTGTCTGTCTGTCTATACGTCTGTCTGCTATCCTGTCTACCTGCTTAAATGTCTGTCTGAATGTCGGTCTGCTTTCCTGCCCGTCTGCCTGAAAACCACAAAGCATCCATTAACTCAGCAGTGACAAATCCTGCTCCTGAAGAGCCAGTGGCCACACTGCTTTGCTGGTCTTAATTGTTCCACCAAAGTATTTAGATTAAATCTGCCAGGCACTAATTCAGAAGTACTTTCTGAAAACCTGTTGGACTCTGCCTAACAATAACCTGGGATACACATCCATACCAACAACCAACAAATGCCATGGATGCACACACAGTTTAGTGGTGTACCTTGCATTGTGCACTGTGCTTTATGATATCGGCACCAAGCCCACCGTGACCCTGCAGTGGATAAGTGGCTGTGGATGGACAGATTGGTGGATGGAAGGATGGATATCCATATTTAACTGTTAAACTTTAATTATATAGGCGGCAGGAGGCCATTTGTGTATAACATCACTTTCTCTGCCACCAGCAGTCAGATCACCTGATCATTTGATCACCTGACCACATTACTGCCAGCACCCAGTCACTATCTGTCTGATTCAAGAAACTCTTATTTTCTCTATAAATGTATTTGTACACTTTACATAATTTAAATGCTTATAAACAATTTTTAGGAGTATTACTCCTACATCTTTATTTAACAGATTATAAAATAACTGTTTACCCCATACCCACAAACTAATTTTGAACGTATTTGGTTTCCCTCCGTAAAGAGTTATGCTTGCTAAACAAAAATGTAACATATTAAGTCCACTCTGACAGCTTGATTGGCTGAAACTAAAGTTTTTGTATTAAAATTCTGGTTTTGAAGGATGAAAAAGGTGCAGGCAGAGATTTTCCTGTTAACCATTGATATCACATTATGCAGTTATGGTTTGAAATCTTGCAGTGCTCGCTAAGTACTCCTGCTCAAGGGGGCCCGTGTTCAGGCCCGTCTGAAGTATGCCAGTGAACACCTGAATACAGGAATTCCAGTGAGGATTGGAGGAATGTCATGTGGTCAGACGGGACCAAAGCTGTTTGGCATCAACTCTATTCTCTGTGTTTGGAGGGAAAAGAATGCTGACTATAATCCCGGGGACACCATCCCTACTGTCAAACACAGAGGTGGAAGCATTATGCTTTGGGGGTGTTTTTCTGCCAAGGGTACAGGACGGCTGCACTGCATGGAAGGAAAGATGGACAGGGCCATGTCGAATAAAATCTTCGATGAGAACCTCCCTCCTTCAGGCAAGGCACTGGAAATGCGTTGTGGGTGGGTCATTCAGCAAGACAACAACACTAAGCATACGACCAAGGCTATAAAGGAGGGGTTCCAGAAGAAGCACATTAAGGTCATGGAGTGACCTAGCCAGTCTCCGGACCTTAATCCCATAGAAAACCTATAGAGGAAACTCAAGCTTCATGTATCCAATTGACAGCCTAAAAACCTTAAAGATTTGGAAGAGATCCACAAAGAGGATGAAAATTTTTGCTGAACTGTGTGCGAACCTGATGACCAACTACAAGAAACGTCTGACAGCTGTGCTGGCCATCAACTGTCACTTCACCAAGTCCTGAAGCATGTGGATCAAATGCTCATTTCCCTAGATTATATATCAGAATGTATGTATATGTGTTTAAAATGTATAAGGTAAAATCAGTGAATGAGTCTGATCTAGTGCCTTTTCAAATGAACCTCACACTGCACATACAATTATAACATTCTTTCATAAAGTCTGAAATCACCACCACAAATGAATAACTTGTATATAAATTCACTTGCAGGGGCAGGAAGAAGGAAAGTCCTGGTAACCATGTTGATTATCCCACCATCGATCGTAAGACTGGTTTATCTCCTGTTCCTGTTGATTTGTTTATCTGGCAGGGTTTACATTGTGGGTAAGGATTATGAAATTTAATGCAGCTGAAGATATCCTTATCCTTTCTGCAGGTGGTATTTCATATTGCATTTTTACAGGGCTGTTAGCGCCATACCTGTGTCAGAGAGAAGTTATTTATGCAGTGGATTGGTACGTACATCACATCATAAATGAGGCATTTAGTCTTGATCTAGTGACACTCAAATTGCTGTTTGCATGTTCAAATATCAGTAGAATGTGACACTAAAAAGCAATCTGTGGTACAAGTCACTGTCAAACCACAGACTAAACAGGAAGATACTTAATGAATGCGCGTCGTTTTAAGTTAAGCAAACAAGCATTTGTTGTGCTAAAAGTCAAACAATAACAATGTGCCATACAGGGACTATTCACTGGAAGTGTCTGACTTTTGCAAGAACAGCAGAACCTCACTGTAGTCACTGTACATTAAAAAACAGAAGGTTGCTAGTTCAACTCCCCCCTGGGATTCGTCTGTAGACAGTGCACTATTCTGACAACGTTGGTTGTCAGGGCAAACATTTATATTTAGCAAGATATTTCTTGCTTTCTATCTGTACTGTGAGTTACCAGCATGGGTAACTTAACACTTTCTTTTCACTGAAATCGATGTAAAATCTTTTGGGTAATCCAAATTAATAGGGCCCACTGGTGAATGTACCATGCACACTGTTTCAAAAGCAATGTCCTGGTTTCCCACAGTGAGAGTAGCCAGGCTCTTATGCAATTTTGGATACCATGAATAGCTGTTATCCATAAATACAGCAACCAAACCAGATCTCAGGGGACGATGCTGAATAAAGAATCCATAAAACCTATACTCTCGAAAGCATATAACTTTATCCGCACTTGGATTCCTTTATCGAATCAGAATATTCTTTCTTTGAAGAAAAAATACCACTGGCTTTGCATCTAGCATGTTTCTCATATAAACAGCATTGATGAAAGTTCGTATAAAGTACAACATCCCTCACATACTCCCTGATTTGTTAACAGTGGTGAAAATTTACTCTGAATATAACATTTTTACAAAGTAACTAAATGTCAAAATGGCAGTAAATGTTATCTGATGTGTTAGGGCATGATAAAATAAAACCCTTAGCACCTCCTGATCTCCTCATCTGTGCATGTTTATGGATGAAAAGGTGTAGGAATGAAGATAAGCCTGTGAATGGCTGATGTGAAATGTATTCCAGGAATATCCAGCTCTACAAGTAAGCATTGTGACTGACAAAAGCAACAGTACATTATAAAAATGTGCATACACGTATGTTTGTAATTTAAGTACAATATTCATGAATTGGAAGTGTTTTTCATTTAAGCTGTACAAATGACTGTGATAAATGTAAAAAGTTTTATATTGCAGTTATAAATCATAACTGCTCATCAGTCACATTCAAACTAGGAAAAAAACATTGTAGATGCATTTAAGTGTAACTAAATGATGATCTGTGGTAACTGAAAAAGTAGTATATTGGGAGTAAAGTGCTCTGTGTCGTCACAAGACGAAAGACTTTTCTGCTCTGCACCCTGCTCTCCAGAAGACTGTTTGACATCCCACATGTGCAGCACTGTGCAAAAGTCTTAGAAAATTATGTGTAAATTCTCTTCATGTTGGTGCAAAACTATGATTTTATGCCTGTCAAAGTGTATTAGCTTAGCCATTTAAAAACCTCCTGTAAAGTCACCCCAGTATTTGCAACGACCATCCAGTACATCCATGTGTTTTTGACTGGGCTACTAGCATAACATGTTTGGCTAATCAGTATCTCACTGAGTTATTTAAGTAATTAATTAATTGAGCTGGTGATGAAATTAAATCAATTCATGTAATGATTGAGGTGCCCCTGAGGAGAGGTTTAAGAACTTCAGTGGTGTTCTTCAAGCCATCCAAAAAGATATCTGTGACTTTTTGGAGAACAAAAGAAATTAGTTATTTTTTGGCGTGTTAATGTTAGTTTGGGTATATATGTATATTATATTTGGGTAATATAAATGTTTTTTTGAGTAAATATATACCTACTATCCAGAAAAACA
Organism: Hyperopisus bebe; assembly: GCA_026777045.1. Taxonomy (NCBI): domain Eukaryota; kingdom Metazoa; phylum Chordata; class Actinopteri; order Osteoglossiformes; family Mormyridae; genus Hyperopisus; species Hyperopisus bebe. The sequence continues at coordinate 659,666 of JAODJW010000127.1, read as the reverse complement.
TTTTCTTTGACAGCCTAAGACTTAGCGAAGTACCATATTCAGCAGTGGGGTGACTGACCTACTGGGCAGCATGTCTGGCTGCAGAGGGAGATGCACATTGGCCTGAAGGCAGTGCTGCTCCCTCAGACCTCCCCGCCTGAAGCCAGCCCCAGCTCTGTGGCGCTTTGCATGTTCCTTCCATGTATATGTGGGTTTCCTCTGTTAAGTCTTCCACCACAGTCCCATGATATATAGTTGAGGTGAATCTGATGGGCTTCGCAGGGTGTTTGAAAGCCTGACAGTGACCCTCTGTGATCTCCTGGAGTGTACCTTCTGAACAGGGTCACTGTAGCCTCAGGGGCTGTCCTGGATGGCTGGCTGTGAAGATGAATGGATGAAGAAAGAGAAGGTGATACACAGACTGGCTGGAGAGCGCAGGCGTGAGGTACAGTATCAGTTTTAATGCGGTAATAAAATCTAATCTGATTCATAATGTGGCTTAAATGACTGCCTTCTGGATGGGCGAACATTAAATGAGGCGGAGAGTAAGGAGTGACAAGTCAGGTTGTCACTAACCCCCTGCCCCCCAACACCCCCGCACCAAGCTGGGTCATTCTCACTGTGGCTGGCAATAGTGCCGCTGTAAAGAAGGGTGGGAGTGGAGGGGGGGGAGCCAGGATGATTCCAAGGGCCCTAACTGATAGGGGCCCTAAAAATTTAGAACTTAATTGGATTGGTCTGGGCTGCGAGCCCAAAATGATGTGCTTTCATGGGGTGAAAAATCTCTAGCGCCACCTTCCACATCTTTCCCACCTTTCACAGCGTCATCGTTTCCCAATAACCAAACAAAGATTTCCAACAAAAACTCATTTACTGAGACAGAAACTGCCCCCTTTCTGGTCTTTGTGTTCCGACCCCCTCGCTCGCCGCCATAGACCCACTGGCCCAGTGAGGCCCTTCACTCCCCCTTTGCTGCAAATGCCAGGTCACGTACCGGCTGATCGCACACATGTGGAGTCGGGGTGACTCCACCACCTCCTCTGCGCCTCCGCCTCTCATTTCCGCTCATTGTCACACAAGGCCTCGGCTCTTTGCCGTGGCATCGTCACAATTCCTCGACCCTTCTGTCAAATTTCACGCGCAAAGTACAGCATGTAAAACATGTTTGTCCTCTTTTGTAAATGTTTCGCACTGTTTGCAGCTTTTTTTCCGCAGCTTTTTCCATTAGAGAAAAGTGAGAAAAACATCAGGACACTAATTCACTTACCAGTTTCACAGGCAACATTATTATCCTTCTTTCCTCTAAGCATTCAACCAGTACAGGGGGACCTGAAGCACATGGCAGGGAATGACTGGGGAAGGGATGCCATTCCTTCACAATGTAATTCAGAGGCACCATTTTACTTAGATGTAAATGTAGAGTAGGAGGAAAGCGACACGAAACAGAGACAACAATCAAACCACACAGTGAGGAAACACTAAGCTGTTATACTGTAAAGTTGCATGATTGAATCTGCAATTGTATGATTGTTTAAGCCTTTAATTAAAAACACAAATGAGTTATTCTTAATGATTTCAGATGTAGCCTGAAATAAGAAATTTACAATGAATGTCCTTTAGAACCTTAACCCTGGTAGCCAGAAGTTCCAGTAAAATTAATGTAATGTTTATAGAATGATTCAAACTCTCAGAAGCTCATTATCTTCGCAGCAGACCTGTGGTCGCAATAATTAGCAGAGGGGGGTAAAAACTATATATTACATCTCATCAGTGAGCAAAGCTCACCCAGCACTGTGTGTTAGTCCTGGTATTAACATGACCTGGAACCACCAGAGTACATTTTTTTTTCTTTTGATATTATTAAAACCAGTGACAGGTGAAGTGAATAACGTTAATTATCTCGTTGCAATCCACCTGTCAACGACGCCATTATATATTAGCCAGATTGTGATGGGTAAATGACTGGGTCAGGGCATCTCCAAAACGACAGGTCTTGTGGGGTATTCCCAGTATGCAGTGGTTACCTACCAACAGCGGTACAAGGAAGACCGACTGGTGAACCTGTCAACGGGGACATGGGTGCCTGGGGCTCATTGATGCATGTGGGGAGAGAAGGCCAGCCCATCTGATCAGATCCCAAAGGAAAGATACTGTGAAAAAAGTTAGGGCTGGCTATGATAGAAAGGTGACAGAATACACAGTGCATTTCAGCTTGCTGCACGTGGGACTGCACAGCTGCAGGCCAGTCAGGGCACCCATGCTGACCCCTGTCCACTGCCAGCATCAGAATTGCACCATGAGCCAATGGAAGAACCTGGCCTGGTCTGATGAGTCAAATTTTCTGTTACATCATGTGAACGGCAGCGTTCATCTGTGTTATTTACCTGGGGATGAGGTGGCACCAGGATGCACTCTGGGAAGAAGGCAAACCAGCAGAGGCAGTGTGATGCCCTGGGCAATGTTATACTGGGACACTGTGGATCCTGGCCTTCATATGGATGTTTCCTGGACACGTACCACTTACCTAAACACTGTTGCAGACCAAGTACACCCCTTCATGGCAACAGTATTCCCTGATCTCAGTGGTCTCTTTGAGCAGGATAATGCACCCTGCCACACTGTAAAAAGTGTTCAGCAATGGTTTGCAGGAACATTAAAAAGAGTTTAAGGTGTTGACTTGGCCTCCAAATTCCCCACAACATACTGTTCAGCAAAACACATAAATGTTAGTCATGGGGCGGGGTCACCGTCTGTCTGTCTGTTCGTTTCTTCTTCTTGCTGGAGTCGGGACACTTTAAGGGATTGTGTACTTCTTTCCTATTAATACATACAAGCTAAATGTATTCACTGACTCCAACAATAAGCATGTTACTGAAAAGCCTAAAGGCTGAAGAGAGGACGTTTTACAGGAATGCCATCTCCACAATCAGCAGGACCTTATTTCTGTGGACCAGGGTTCAGAAGGATAGCGGTCATCGTCACCTTTGCCGCACTTCCAGAATTTTGCGACAGCTGTTGGACAAAACAGTGATAGCATGGCAGCGGCCCAAGCCTCAAAGCCTCTCTACAATGCGTGCATCCATACTCACAAAAATATCACTGTGCATCTCACCGTCCGTGTGATGAGTAAACAACCACCTGCCCCCCCCCCCCTGTACTCTCATGAGTGGATCTTGGGAGGTAACATGACTACTTTCTCCTTCCTAAAAAAAAAAACCCTAAAAAAGTTAAATAAAGCTTCAGGTCTGGTATGTTTCTATTGATTGAAATACACAGCAAATGAATCTGACTCCAAATTAGCACACAGGTTTAGGCCTGACACTCAGTGACTGGAGGACCCTAGTATGGCTTGGATCCTGAGATGTCCCCCTGCCCCTTGGCCGCAATGCATCCTGGGAGTCGGAATGTCAGGTATGGACTGTGCAGTGTAGATGCTTCTCAAGCCTTTTCGGCGCAGTAGCAGAATGACCATGCAGACCTGCGACTTTAAGCGACTTTAAGCTGAAACAGTCGTAGCTAAGGGAAGCGTTTTAGTTTGGCCACTTCGAAGAATGGGAGTGGGAAAGTGCAAAAATGGTTATGATTTCCATTTTGTGAGCACTTTTTACATCTTCATATTGAGAATTAGGGAAATGACGGTAATCTGCGCAGGATTCACAGCTACAAGCCTCTTCCCCTCCCACACCCTCTTTTTTTATTTTTTCTCCAGGTTATTTAAAGATTTTAGAAAATATCTTAACTGGCTTTCATGGTTTCTTAAACCCTTGTTACATGGAGGGTGTTCAACCAGGTGTATAATTATAGCTTTTTATATTGCATTATTTTTTTATATATCCGAATAAAATTTTTCAGATTAATGGTGCCGGCTGAGGCTCATGTGTTCTGAGCTCGGCAAGCTTCACCGGGCCCCCCGGCCTGGACTGTCCGAGACAAAGTGGAACCGGCTGGCTGTTTTGGGATCTCCTCAGAAAGTGGCGCCCTAAGCAACTGCCTATGTCACCAAATGAGTTGAACAACACCGATTTAGCACAATGATATGGTAAAATCTGCACATTTCTGGAACTTACCAACAACCCTTACAGTGGGTAATCCTTACAGTGTCCCACATAATGGTCCACCAGTGTATTTAATTAGACATGCCAGTTTAATAATTAATAACAACGGCAGTGGGTGAACTTTATAGATTAATCCTGTGTGGGATTTCATTGCCCGCAGCCCTTGTGGTTTTGAAGACATTTCAGGTGGGATTTCAGCCCACAAACACCCTGGGTTTCCATCGAGCACGTATACATTTCATGTCAAAGCCCCGAGGACACCAGGCAAATGTTAAAAAAAAAAAAAATTAATAACAATAAAAGAAGAAGAAAAGGTTTTGTTATTGCCTTGAATGTACTTCCCGCTGACAGAATGTCACAATCCCACCTTTTCCTTGCTTTGGTTTATATCATTATGAGAAGGACAGTGACAGGAGGGGGAGAACCTGGCTCACTTCATATTCATAATCCATTTAATATAATCCTGCATTAATAAATGTGTCCTGGCTGATTTACTCCACGAAGGTATGAAATTCTGGGAAAATATTTAATCTGTGTATTTTAGCTAAAAATCTCCCCTTGTTTATCTAGGTAGGGTTGGCCTGCTTTCCATCCATGACTTAAATTAACAATTCAATCTGATTTCTGTAATTCCAACCACTCTTTGTCTCATTTTGAAGCTTTTAGCAGATGGCAGTTTATAGAAAAACCATTAAATAAGCCACACCGAGTCACAGTGGGAGGGTCTGGTACCAGATGGGAAGCAATCAGTTACTTTGAGAAGGAGAGAGGTTAGTTCTGCCTGTTGTGTGACATCGAGGCTGACGGCCTTGACATGTGGTTCCCAAGCACGTTTGATTTTATGACAGAGCTGTCGCGTTTCCGCATGGAAACTTTGTTAGCAGCTGCCTGGAAGTCACTCTTAGGGATTTTAGAAATTCATTACGCAACCCTAACCATAAATCGAGGAACTGAACGGTAAGGACATGAAAATTTTTGCAAAGCAGTTGCAACAAGGGGTGTTTGTCAAACCAAGAACACAAAGATCGCATTTGTGGCCTTGGCATGAGCATCTTGTTAACTTGCCTGCCAAGAGCGAACTTGGGACGCAGTGTATCATGGGATTGGTCTTGTTTGGCAAGGATGCAACCGATGCACCCTTGATATTTGGGGCTATTTGGCAAGAACATCTGGGCATTTTTACCATCCTCTGTTCTTCTGTTCTTGAGTAGTGGAATTGGTCTGTGGCAATGGAAGATGATGTAAAATGGGTGATTCTGGCCATAGAGTTAAAAAACCATAGTCCTACAGTATACAACCAAGGGTGCACATTTGCGCTGCTATGACAAGAAAATACCTTGCATTTTAACCTGTATACCGCAAGTGAGGTTGAATTAGCATATAAAGATTAAAACACATTATATTTTGTTTTCATAGCCGATTGGTTATGGTTATATACAGGGGTGCACATAACTGATACGCATATACGCATTCACCTTTAAGAACAATATGTGCGACAATGGATTGTTTGTAAAATCGCAAATGTGTACTTATTTTATGTGCATTTGGGCTTTTACAAACAATCGATTGTCGCACGTATCGTTCTTAAAGGTGAATACATACTTGCGTACCAGTTATGTGCACCCCTGTATATAACCATAATTTCTCAATTAATAATTTTAATCAAGCCCCAGTTCTGTGTGTGGAGAGTCTGTATGTTCTAAACACGTTGGTGCGGGGTACCTCCTAACCCTCCATTTCCCTACTGCGCTTCAAAGACATGCTAGGTGAACTGTTGCCTCTAGTGTGTGATAGCGCGCTGTGATGGACTGGTATCCCATCCAAGGTGTCCAGAGTACAGCAGGCTCACTACAACCCTGTATTACATAACAAGCCATAGAAGAGTGGATCAATGTACAACTCCCATAGTTACCCAGATTTCTAATAACTGCATGTATCCTGTCTAGGGATCAGATAAAGATTGACGCTAATTTGCACATCTTTCTAATCAACTGATTTTCTTTTTAACACAGGACATACGTTTCTTTAATTGTATTAGGTACTGTTCATATGAATAACTCTTTAGTTCTGTAAATGATCCATGCATGACATATAGGCAGTGATATTAAGCAATAACTTGGGACATAGAGTCCTTCTAGAAAGTTCTACAGTAGGTGAACTTGGGTGCAAAGAGCTTGGATCATTTATGGAATAATACTCTTATTACTTTGAATGTATCAGTTTATAATAATTCATCTGTACATTTGCTTTCAACTGGACCTCTGTTGGCTGAGCTTATTGGTTCCAACATTCAAAAGCATAAATATTGGTGATATGAAGAGAAATGTAAAATATCCACTAAAATAATAAAAAACAGCTTTGTTTGAAATACTGGTTACAGGCTATTTCATCAGCCATTGTAGATGAAAAAGGCAGGAACGACCACAATGAGCTCAGTCATACAGTATTCATGAGGTGGCATTTTAAAAACTGCGCAAGTGAAATTTTCAGGAACATTTTCCTCAAATTTAAGCTAAAACCTGTCAGATTTACTACAGCTCTTATACACCTCCCCCACAACTGATTAGTGAGGTCGTTCAACTTCATTCCCAGTCAGCAAAATAAATAATGAACCAAAATATAAATGAGAGACTTTTGATGTGCTGCAACACTTATTTGGAAGTAATGAAGCCCACCCCCTTGTTGGTGCTATTTATAAAGTCCATCCACTGCTTGTTGCTATTTATAAATAGGTCAGAATTAGAGAAGATATAGACAAACAGCCTGTAACAGTGGAGAGAAACATTTGAAAACTTCTATGGTGTGCCTTCAATAAGCTGTTTGCATACCTCAGGTCTTATTTAAGTCAGTTAAACATATCTTTTTTGAGATCACTGATCATTATGACTTTTTACACAGGAACAAGGAGGGAACAAAGACGATGACAATTTGTAAACATATCACGAATGCACACCAGAGTCAATAAATGAATAATAACATTAAAAAATGCAAGAACAATTTCAGATGAACACATTTCACAATAACATTGGCAAAGGTGATACCAGGCATTTGTAAGACAAAAGTAGCATTGTTTATCTGATACGCTGTTCTGATGCTTGCGGTTATGGCTGTGGGTCACCTTTTGAATGATGCTGTGTTGGGAGATGTTTTGAGTAGATATTAATATAAAGTTTAAAATCTCATGATTAGTGGTTTTCATTAAGTCCCCACCGAAGCATGTTTATGATGTCATCACTTCACACTCCGTTATTTTCATTGGGTGTTAGTCAATATGCATAGTTGACCATTCATGTGTTCTCATGTACCCATTTTATGTCATTTTCCATTGCCAAACTACAGTTCAAATGCTCAAGAACAGAAATATGGAGTATGGTGAAATTCCATTGATGTTGTATTTGCCTCATCATAAATATCAAGGATGTGTTAGTTGCATCCATTCCACGGAGGACAATCCCCTGATTCATTGCATCCCAAATGGAAGGCAAGTTAGCAAGAATACTCTTGTTAAGTATGTTCTTTGTATTCTTGGTAATGATAAACACCCATTGCGTCCCTACCAAATTATGCATATGATGTCATTACTGAATAAACGGCATAGGTTTCATTGATTCTCCACCAAAGCATGCTTATGACGTCATCACTGAATAAACGCCATCATTTTCATTGAATTCCCACTGAAGCATGTTTATGATGTCATCACTGAATAAACACCATCATTTTTATTGAATTCCCACTGAAGCATGTTTATGATGTCATCACTGAATAAACGCCATCATTTTTATTGAATTCCCACTGAAGCATGTTTATGATGTCATCACTGAATAGACGCCATCATTTTCATTGAATCCCCACCAAAGCTTGCTCATGTACTGTATTTTAATACGTACTTTTAAGTATACTTCTAGCATCCTGTCATTTTCATTATCCACCTTCCAACCACCTTTTCTAGCCAGGGTGGACATCACTGGACATTTTTGTTATGTACTCATTAAATATACATTTGAATAGTTTATATCCCCTGTCTTGTGCCCTATGCTCTAAACTTTATAACAACCCTATAGTTGGTAAGTTCTTGCAACCACTGTCTAGAATGGTCTGTACAATGTCATCTCAAATTATAGATCCCATTTTTATGAAGCCTTTTGTAAAGAAGCAACACATTTTCCACAGCTTCCACTGCACAGACAGCACAGCAATGGTGCTTGTGAGAAAATCGATGTACTAAATGAACTATGCTGGAGTATAAGGGGGAAAAGAAAAAATGTCATCAAGAAAGGCACTGGAGAAACTCCAGGAAGTATATCTAATGTGACATGGAAGGGGTCTGTGTCAGGAAGCGGCAGGCTGGCATGTGGGTGATCAGCATGTCGGACAGCACCAGACAGGTCAGCGATCCGTCCCAATTACACACGCCTGCCGGCGGATACCTCGTTAACGGGGGAGAGGGAGAAGCACCTGGTGAATTGCCAGTGGTTGAGGCCGAGACAGTGAAGTAAAGAAAATCAGCCCCTCATATGTCATTGGACAAGAGGAGCAGAAGCAGCCCCGATTCCAAAATTACAAATTCCTGAACCTGCAGTAGAAGCTTAATGTTATGCATTTAAGTCAGAGGAACTTTTTTTCAGTCAACCAAGACTGAATTCCTGCTTTCAAATCACTCATAAGAGATTCCTTACAGTTTCATTGTTATACTACCCTGATTTAAGTGATGGACGATATTATTTCTTTCTGTGATTTACTTCAGTGGACTCCCAGGTGTTTTCTGTTAGTAAAATTAAGTTCTCATTCCCAAAACCAGATGTGCTCAATCCTTCCTTGTCCAGCTGGTTACATGGCTCTAAAAAAAACAGTACAAAAGTGCAGAAAGGGCCATATTCACGAGACTAGAGCAGCTTTCAACAAAGATTCATTTTAACAAGTTCCCACCACACCTGAACCAAACACTTAATCAATCAACAATGTCAAATACCTGGTACAAGTGTGCTGGGAGCTGGGAGGGAGCAAAAATGTGAACAGTCTGGGGATATCTGAGGACTGGGTTGAGAACCACTGAGTAAAACTGATAAGATTCTACATGCATGTTTCACATGCTCAAATATTGCGATAATTTATCTGATACCTTTAGCTAAAGTCTCACAAATCATATGGCTTTGGCAGCTGAATCATGCATTAATATTCATAAGAAGGTTACACAGACAGGGTTGTTACAACTTTGAATGTCACAGTGAAAATATTTCACCCAGAATGGCCCAACACAACAAAGCTATTAAGAGGAATGTTGTTTTGACAGTGAATCTGAGATTATTGTTATATCCCCAAATATCGGCACAATGTATACTCAAATGTTTACATTATTTCTCTTCCAGATCCTATGAATTTTATTTGCATTTTTTTAAATAACCTAAATTTAGGGGTTAACTAAATTTAAGGGAACTGAAATGCGAGCTGTAATAACTGTAAATGAGTTTAGGGGGATTGTTTTTCCATCTTTTTATATGTCACCCGATTTTGCAGCTATAAAGTAAAGCAAACCCAAAATCAGCACAGATGTCTTCTCTGACCTCATCTGAACTCAGCCAATTTTCTTTGTCCGAAAAGAAAATCACCACCATTTCAATCCAACACTTTATTAATGTCATTGCCTGCCACCCTGTTTCTATTTCATCATGACTTGTAACATTTCTCAAACACAGTGGGAAATAAAACAAATTTGGCACTGTATAAATTACACCTAAACTGTAAATTCAGTGGCACAGCACTGCATAAAGTAAGCTAGGCACGGTTTACAAATGGTGCTTGCTACGAATTGATATAAAGCACACTGTGTTTGTTTCTCTATTGATAATATTAATATATAGGCATAAACATCTTATTTGTTTTTATTGCTAAAGAAAAGAAAAAATATTTTAAAAAGCTATTTTAAACTTTTGTAAAGTAGTGTGTAACATCCATCTGTAAAAACAAACATAATAGTTAAAAAGAGAAAAGTAATACAAAACATATACAAAAGAGTTTTAAAAAGTTGTCTTGTTATAGATGGATAACGAAATTTAAAATGTAACTCTAAAATAAAATCTTTTAACTAAAGAGTCATATATGCCTAGATGATTGTGTTAAATATTTCATGTGACCTCATTTTAGAATATGACATAATAATGTTAACTCTGCCCGTATGAAAATTCACTGAAAATTCAGTTTCCTATGGAAACATTTATACAGTAACCATAGTTTTACTATGGTACCTCATGTTACTTTGGTACTACCCATAGTACTACCATGGTTTGGAAAGACCATGGTACAACAAAAACCATGGTTTATGACCAAGATTATACTAGGGTTTAACTGTAGCGAAACCATGATAAAACCATGGTCATGGTTTCCATAGTTACCCAAAAAACCATGAAAAATGGCAAACCATTGTAAATCATGGTTATTTAATCATAGTAAAACCATGGTTAATTTTCGTGGGGTGGGGTTTCAGTTGTGAGAAATGAAGTCACCAGTGACAAAGTGTAACTGTGCAAATGATTTTTTAGATGTAGACTATGATGAGCTTTGAATCAATAGATATCAGGGTTACGTTGGTCTGCCCTGGAGTCAGATGTGTGACCACAGCATTCAGCTCAGCTAAGCTAGATTCATAAAAGCATTTGATCAAAGGTCTTTCAGGATTTCATGTAAACCCTAGCCTCCAGAATGCAGCCAGCGATCTGTCGGAAACAAAAAAAGTTGTCCAATTTGCGTCTGTATAACCTTAAGGAATTAAGTCTATTTAATAACGAAATTAGATACGGTTTACTGATTTCTCTGTTTTCTCATTTCCTTTTCAAAACTGGAGCGTGAAGTATAACAATCATCCTAATTTGCAAGTAAGATGCAATGATTACGTACCATATTTAATAAATGAAGTAATTAGGAATTAACATATGGTGGATACAGTTCCCAAAAAATGCTAGTTTCTTCCTCCAGAATTCCATGGGGACAAATCCAAAATGAAGAAATGCCCTAGTCTGCCAGGGTCACGTGCAGGGCAGTGCTTAAGGAGCTCCACTGGCAGCCAGCAGGAGTAACCACCTCCGCCTCCCCTCCTTCCTTGGATTTACTATGTGCTTTGGCTGGATTTCTTAACAGTCTCCTGAAATTCTATATATAAACTCAGTAAACTCTGCGAGATGAAAAAGAAGAATTATCTTCTTAACCCTTAGCTGTGGTATTGCCATTTCAAACATAGGCTGCAGATCCTGAAAGCTGTAAAAAAAATAAATACTGCAACATTTTAAACTGAACACATACTGGAGAGTAACATACCTCCTCCACCTTCTGCTGGATGGGGTCACAGGGGCATGGGGTAACAATGGTAACAAAATGTAACCATAACATGTCTTTCCATTAATGCTTTTGTAAGGGTTCGTGTCAAGATGAGATAACGTCTTTGTACTCTGATCTCAGTCAAGGAGAAGCTGCTGACCGTACATTAGCCAGTCCCATTGACAGAAGTCCCAGTGAGAAGTCTTTTAGTTGTTGCTATCATTGTCAAATTAGAATGCAAAGTTTATTGTCAGCCAGAAGTTTCTGGAAAAAAAAGACCCTAAATTACCTATTCCATGGAGGCTCCTGGCCAATTAAGGCCTTCTGGGGCCACACGTCTCTTGAAGGTGTGACATTTTGAATATGTTTCCGCCTCCAGATTACCCCAAACAAATCTTCAGAGATGTAAATTTAGCACAAAGCAAACAATTCTTTTTTTTTTTTCCCCTCTGTATAATGTCTTCCTCCCTTTATTCTATGGCTGTGAAAACTGATTTTTAAGTTCCAGTTGTGTAGTTGCTTTGGCATTTTAGATGGATGAACTACCAAAGTAGCTGTTATAATTACCCGTGTATATTGCTCTTGTGCATATGGAATTAGGAGTGATGTCCGGTGGGGCGGTTCTACAGGACGACCCCCTTACCCCCGACATTAAATTTCCCAAGTGGGTCCCCACCATAAAGCTTACGGAATGGAGAAGGGGCGAGGGTGGAGGAGCCGTGAAATGATGAGATGTTCACAAAATTTCAGGACAAATTGTAATGGTTTTAGAAAAAAATTGGAAAGAAATTGAGGGAAGCTGAGACAAAATAATAGGGGGCTTAAGCTCACCTAAACAGGATCTACGGTGATATTCCTGCACGTAAAAATTATTTAAAAAAATTATACTACTATGCATAAGGTTATTCTTTCCATTGCTGATTTAATATGACTGCTCTTAGGAATGAGGGCAGCATACCAGACCTGCAGTCAAATCCCACATCAGGCTCTAAGAGGTTCACTTTTGCTTGTCCTTCCCATGCTGCAGCGGTCCAAAGCCGTATGATTAGCTGAACAGGTGTCTCTAAATTGCCCATAGTACGTGTGTGTACATGTAATCTATGCTGGACTGACTTCCTTTCCAAGCTGCCCTGTGCATCCTAAAAGTCTCACCACGACCCAGATTATGGAAGAATATGATTGATTATGGAAGAATATTGATGCTTTGTATTGCCTGCTCCTGACTGGTAACATTTCTCCACAGTTCTCATAGCCATATATAAAATATATCTTGTGCACTCAGTGCGTTTTTCAGTATAGTGCCCCTGTTAATATAAAAGCATCTCCATAAATGATGCAGTTTTGCTTCGTCATGTTAAGCCAGCATGGAGAGTGAGACTTCGGCATGGGAAGTGACAGCTGTTGCCTCCAGGGAACCTGTTCCAGCATTCAGCCTTTCCCCAGCTTCTCTGGATGCATCGCTGACAAATGGCCCATGTGCTGCTGCAGTGTGTTGGCCCTTGTCTGTCCTTTCTGATGCAGCGAAGGACTCTCGAGTCGCCGTGGGTCATTACAGATTCCCAGGCTTGTCGTTCTCCTCTCCATGTCCAATCTGGATGTTCCTGACATCCAGGTGTACTGCTACAGACTTTGGGCACCATGAAAGCATATCAAATCTATCCCCCAACCAGACCAATCCAGTTATACTCCAGATTCTTTAGGGTGCTTGGAATCCACCCTCTCCCTTTATGAAACCACTGCTGTTAACGTCTTAGATTTGACTCCATGCAGAGTCTGATGCGTATTTTCTAAGTGATGAGCTAATCATGAATCTGCTCTGCCTTTTAGGGAATTTATAACCAGTTCAAATCAGGTGAGGAATGATTCCCGATTAGCTAACATACTATTGTGCTTAATTCGGTAAAATGCACAGTGCTTCATTTCTTCATGTGGAAGATCGGTTATGTGTAGGATGCTGTTTCCCGCTTGGGTGAAGGCTTCGTATGTGTGGGAGTGGGAAATAAAGGTCTCTCTCGGCCACAGTACCGCAGTGATGGATGATGTGATGACTCTGTTTTCCATTTCGACTTATCCAGTTGCATGAGTTCATCCGAGTGAAATCTGTTTTGCGAAAAGTGAGATATACACCAGGAGAGTAATTAATATGGTTATCAAAATTGCTTAGGATGTATTTTCGATTAAACTGAGGGAAAAGTGGATTTATTTTTTCTTTTTCATCTCCTGCCTGAATTAAATGGGATCAAAAATTTAAATAACATTATCTTGCCTTCCCTGGTCATTAATGGCGCTGTTTCAGTTCAACAGCCTGTGATCAAGCTCATTGGAATTACAGTATAATTACGGATTACTAAAATATCACAGTTTTACATCAATATTTGTCCTGTGCTAGTTAGAATAAGCAGAAGAACAAAGGTCAATGTGTCCCCGTGTTCAGGGCTGGTCTCTCCATAATGTCAGCACCGCCTTTAAATAGGATTGGATACCACAAACAAAGACATATTATTATGAGTCTAGCCACCCACAACTATATATAATATTATCGTCCATCAGAGATGACACCATACTCATGTATGAGTGTTATAAAATACAATTCGTGCAAAAATTTATTCCTAATAAAAAAATAATGGATGGTTTAAGCGTTCAACTGAAGGACTTAATGTTCTTCAAGGGCACTAGCCTTTCTTAATTCTTTATTTTCCTGCGGTGCATATTATCTTACCCAAGGACAAAAACAGATCAGAAATCCGATCAGTGCATGTAGTCTCATTATCATGAACTGTATTACTAAATAACTGGCATGGGGGGGATCCCAGTCAATGGAATGAAGTGATCTTGGACGTAGTTTTTTGAGATTTTCTCATAGGCTCTCGCACAGCATCCCTGACTCTATGTCTCCCCAGTATAATTACTATGTATTTCAAACTACGATTTTATACAGTATTGCAGTCAAATCACTCAGTGTGAAGTCTATACTCACACTTCTACGACGACAAATTTCACCTGCTGGCTGGCCCCAGAAGGCCTTTTTGTGATGAAGGTGTGACTCTTACAAACTAAGCTGATTTACATAAAGAGCCAATTTGCTTTTCTTTTGTGGAAGGTGTAATCCTTACAGTTGCATGAAGGTTAACTTAAAATGTTACCTCATTATGAACTAGCAAGCCAGTGAAATGGAAATGTAGACTATTTTAATGGCTGCTGTGAACCTCTTTGAAAAGGCCTTGTTGCTATGGTCTGCTTTACAATCCTTCGTCAGGCATTCTAGGAAGGTCTACATGCAGTTATCAATATATTTTGAGCAACAACAGTAGTAATAACAATGTAAGACGGGATTCTTTGTAAACCATGAAGGATGTTGAACTGACTCTTGAACTGAAAAACAAGGTTTAGTATTAATTAGTAATAAATCGTTCCAGCTGTCACACCTCATTTGGCAAGACAATTACTTGCCTTTTCATTTTTTCCCCTTCAGGTAAAGAACGATAAAGCAAAATTATGCAGCAAAGTAAACACTGTGAGTGTTGATGGGAAAAAAAAATCATGCATCTCGGGGTTTCACCTAAGAATAACTATCATGAGTCTAGACCTGAAAAACAGTCACTGACAGACACATCATTCAGAACGACCAAGGGCTGACGGGCACGTCGTGGGAAGGGGATTATGTAACGCTGCAGCACTAGATTATATCATTATGTGGGGTGAGGGAAGAGAGAGTACAAAAGATGTAAATGTTCACAAGACAAATTATAGCTTTTTGGGCTGTAAAGTTCCAAAGGCAGCTTGTAAAGGTTTGAGAAAAATATAGAAATATATTTAAATCATGTCTATTCAGAATATACAGATGAGTTCAGATGGGGTCAGAGCGCAGGGCCAATATTTTAGAAAAGAAATATTCTCTGTACATCTTACAAATTGTAGGCACACACCATAGAATGTCATTGTGGTAAAGACTTTCGAAATGCTTTTGAGAGAACCTTGACATCATGAACAATAACATGGACAGTCTTTAAAAAATATTCATGAAGGTTTAATATACTGAGTTTGATGTGGTGATGTAAATGAACTGCAAGTGATTTACATAACGTTTGAAATAAGGGCGACGGGCTTGATGGTTAAAACAATATGGTGACTGTCAGTAATACACAAATGTCTAATGAAACATTCAGACGTGGGAAGTCAGCAATCATTGCCTATGACTGGTATACATCTTATACTAATACTGTCTGGGAGTAATGTGTTCAAAAACTGTAAGAGAATCATAAAAGGCGACAGCAAAAATGAGAACACATTTGTTCTTGGGAGAGCGCTGTATTTCAGTTTCATAGTAATGATGATTATAGAATTTGACGTTTCAATACAGTTTTCCTGGATTTTGAGAATGTTTTATAGTTCTGACAAATAAACCCTCACAGCACAATGCTTTTTTAATGCAAAAAACATCCATACTTACCTGCTACACTTCAACGCAAATTTGATATTATTTATTGGCATCAGGTTGCTGACAAAATATGTTCTATACTGCGTAACTGTGCCACTGGCGTCAGTGTGAGCTCTGTTATGCTCTGCACTGTCCTGCAGTGACTCAACGAAAACCCTCCGACAGCGGATCCGAACACGCAGACTTGTGGGTGGAAGCGTAGCCCTTTAAGCACTGCACCAGTGGCTCGACTCGCCATTTACAATTTCGTTTTAACCAACTGTGAGTCTCCGGCAGGTGGGGAGGCAGAGAGAACCAGGCGGCAGGAGGCTGGAAGGGAGGAAGGGAAGGGTTCAACAAAACAGTGTGGAGGACGGAAAACAACCTAACAGCTATCTGGCTTTCAGGTCTTGGGTAAGAGCTACAATAGGGTGTGAGGTTGAACAGAGGGGTCTGGTCATGTGATCTGGGAACAGAGAGAAGAAAACAAAACCCAGCCATAAAAGATCAATAATAAAGCACAGATGATGCGAATTAATGGACTTACCAACCGGAATTCACCCCTCCCCAGGACTCCTCAACCCCCTCCCTCATCTTATACTGGCAGAATAAACTGTCTGTACGAGTAAATTACATTCACTGAAAGTTCAAATCAACCACAGTTTTAAATGATACATGACCTTCAAATATAAACATTTTGTGTTTTTTTTTTTTGAAAAACATTTTTCTTCCTTTTTTTTGGCCTGTTATAAAGCCTCAGACGCATATTTCAACTGTACCCATTAACCTCAAAATATAAAACTGCTAATGAAGACCTGTGTCTTTTTTTTCTCTCGTCGGACCAAATACCAAATGCACGAAAGCTTTCACGTCTCATTTACCAAGACGCCATTCAGCATCGATCAGGCGCACCCCTTTGAAAAGTAATCACACCCCAGGATGGATTGAAGTAGGCCACCGCCATCTCTGGAGAGTGTGAAGCGCATGAAGGAGGCGCCTTTGTAAAGTAACCAATAGGCTAATAGAATTACAGCATGTGATCGATAGCTACAGATGTAACACATACTGTAAAAGAAAGAAACTATTGATATGTTTCTGTACGCTCAGTCCATTAACCCCAATGGTCATCCTGGGGGAAGAGAGCCAATCGATATATCTTTGTGTTGTCTCGTCACTGCTCCAGTTAGCAATGCCTCGAAATATCACATGATGAAAGCATTCCAGCTGGTTTAGAAAAAAATTATTTATGCAAGTAGCGGAAAACTCCAGAACCTTTACCTTCCAGAACGCCCAGAGCAATTTACTTTGTAGATTGTTGTCTGTTAACTTTCTTTAAACCATGCAGAGTAGTGCTTCTTTTTTCTGGCCTATTGTAATTAGCCCGCCGCCACTGTCAGCGCCAGCTCTGAGATGCTAACGTAACTTGGCAGCAGCTAGTGTTAATCCTTGCCCAACTTCTGAATTTTTCCATTTATTCTTACACTTCAGATTTTTCTTTTTGTTTTCAGGTCTCGAGTTTTATTGTCACGTGTTTGGAGGAACACAGTGAAATGCTTGTGCAGCGGTTGCGAGGGAGGAGAGGACGACACAAACAACACTGCGGTACAAGATAAACAAGGGCACTACATAAGGAACAAGATCCGCATACCCACACGGGAGGGGAGGTTGAGCGCAATCACTGCTAGGATTTGTACACATGACCTCCTGTTTAATATGGGGGACATTCTAAGCAGCTAAGCCACATTGCCACCACCCAGGACTCCACAGTGTGTTTATACAAAGGTGTGTGTTTAGAAAAACACCAGCAACACTTAACTAACATTGTAATTAAATGGGGTGGTGAGTGGCTCACTGACTAATCACCTGAGACCAGAAGGTCATCAGTCAAATCCCCAGCCTCAGCAGAATAGTTACATGTCCATGGGTCCTTGAGCAAGGCCCTTAAACCCCCAGTTCAGAAAGTGATGCTTTACAATCTATGTGCTAATGGAAAATAAAGGATCATTTCATTAACAGTACATTCCTACCAAGAAGTAAAGCCAGACTTTGCCTTCAGAACAGCTTCAATTCTTCTTGAAATGCTGATACACAAACCGTGTTTAGTGGGATACTGGACAATTCTTCCCGAAAAAGCCTCCAGGTCTTTGAGGGATGAAGAAGGTGGAAATCTATTTCACACTCTGTGATCCAGAACATCCCCTAAAAGTTCAGTGATGCTTAGATCTATTGATTGGGGAGGCCATTGGGGCATTTGACCTAATCCTGTTCATGAAACTACTCTTGAATTTGCTTAGCAGTGTCTATAGGGGCATTATCATCTGAAAAATATGGGATAGTTGTAAGGTAACAGTAAACCCATCCAGACGCGTGAAAAAGGATAAAAAATGGCTCATCATACCATATTTCTTCTTTCCCTTGTCAGGTAAGTTCTCTGGTAAATTTTTGAGGTTCTAGCTTGTGCTGTTTACCAAATATCCTATTAAGCATCTCTCCCTGTAGATGAGTTTCGACCTGAGGACACTAAGGGCACTCCTCCTCATTCTCTGGGCAGTTTGTCCGTGGCTGGCATATGCCACCATGATTTTTGAGAGTGTTTTTCTTGACTAGTAGATTTTCAGTTTCTGTGACAGATATCCCTGAAATTCAGACTGACTACTTGACCAACACATGGCTACATAGTTACTTTCTGCAGTGTATTGCATGTGTCAATATATCCATTTTATTTATTTACTTGTTTTTGTTTGTTTGTTTATCTGCAGCCTGTGAAAGTGGACTCATTAAAGTCAGGCAATATTTCCAAACAGATGCCAACATGCTCAGCTCATCCCTCACTCTGAACCTCAAGCTCAATCCTCAAAAGGCCCGAAAAATATTTAAGTGCTTCATTAAGTAACAGTGTGACAATTTAAGGTCTCAAATATTCTCACATCATATAGCTAAAACACTTTTTTCTTTTATTTGATCGATAAAAAATCTAAGTTGTATTTTTTTCTAGGTTCATTATTATCTAAGAGTTTCAGTGCTTAGAATCAGCTGACATCCAACCAATTTGACATTTGAAATATTACTTCTTTTGCGAAAGGCTGATATTATTTTTAAGTATAGACGGGCAGTGCTGACTTGTTTCCTAAAGGGCCGTCGAGCCTTGTCTCCTTACTAGATGTGCCAGTGCGTAATGAGAGTGAGACCCACACAGTGCTCTGCAGTGATTATTAATGCACTGCCTGTGCAATGCACTAGTGGCGAGCAAGAAGCATGTCTTTCGCTCGCAATTTGCAATGTGCAGGTTGAACTCCAATTCAGCTTCAAAGTGAGCTTTCTCTGCAGCACAGAATGAAGCTCTAATGGTGCAATTGAATAAGTTTATTTATTACTGTCAATGCAGATTTTTCCACTGTGTTTGTATTTTTAGTGTTTGGTATTACAATGCTGGTCTCTCTAATGAATGTGGGTGCATGCATCAGTACTGTTTTTATTTGGGGACATTAGTATCATTAATGCATTTGCATTTCAGATTTGGGTGTCTGTAATGTGTTTATGCTCGTGGATGGTGGCATGTCTAATGCACTTGTTTTTGGGCATGTAGGAATCTCTAACGCGTTTGTTCTCTGTCTTGTAGGTGTAGCCACTTTATATTTGAGAATGTATGTCCCTCTAATACATTTGTATTGAAGCATGTAATTATCTATGTGCTTGTTATTGGGGCTGTATAAATCTCGAATGTGCTTGCATGTTAGGTTTTAAGTGTCTCTAATCTGTTGACATCCAAGAATGTTTTGTTTGGTGTGCCACTGTACAAAGCTCTTTGGTGACCCTATCACGTGCTTAGAGGCCAAAATAGAATTAATCCTCCATAAACTGCCAGGTTTCCTCCCAATAAACCTGTAAGAGGTGTTGGGGGAATTTCATGTGGATTTTCTTCTTTTTGGGTTCCTAAAATCTCAGATTGAAAGTGGAACTATGTGCTTCCTTACTGCCCCTAGGGCAGGTTTCAGCAGAGTGTGTTAAAATCTGAGCCAGATCTTTACTGATGGTTTAAACTTCATGAAGCCAGTTCTAAGCCTTCAAGGTACCAAAGGCCCAGCAGGCTATAAACATGTCAAGTAGCTGCGGAATAATTGATTTGCAAGCCCAGGTGGAGAGCTGCAAGTGATTATAGACTTATAGAAAATATGCGTTACACCATATTTTGATGTTCTGAGAAACAGACCCAAAATTAAGCTGATTACTTTTTAAAATCACATTAGCTAATGTTTTACTTCAATTTTCAACACATACGTTAAATATGGTCCTGTTTGCACTTAGCACTGTAACATGCGTCTTTGGTGACTGGATCACAAGTGAACAGAACTGAATACACGTGCAAGACATGGGTGTAAATGGCGATGTGTTGCAACTGTACACTAGAGATCTGATTGCCCAAGACACACTTTAAAACTAAGATATTAACAGGGCCATTGTGATTGAAAAGGAGATACAGTAATGTATGTTTTCCAGTCAAAACTCTGATTAAAATTTACACATCATGACTCCTATTAAAACTGACATAATGAAATTCCAAACATCATTCTTGGAGGATATTTTAAACAATTGTGAAAGCAGCCATGTGACATGGGATTATGCAGGAAAGGCATCATTTCTGACTGAATATGACAGGGATATGGCAGTTATACTGTATGTATAGGGTAGCCATCGGGGGCAGTTATATGTATGGGGTAGCCATCAGGGGCAGTTATATGTATGGGGTAGCCATCGGGGGCAGTTATATGTATGGGGTAGGCATCGGGGGCAGTTATATGTATGGGATAGCCATCGGGGGCAGTTATATGTATGGGGTAACCATCGGGGGGCAGTTATATGTATGGGGTAGCCATCGGGGGGCAGTTATATGTATGGGATA
>JAODJW010000127.1:624254-634552 GCA_026777045.1 Hyperopisus bebe | reverse complement strand
AATGACCGGACTGGGGAAACAAACTAAAACGCGGACTTAATACAGAGGAGTAATGACAACAACCAGAAACAGCTGATCATGGGTGTATCCCACACGACGTTAACAAGGGGGCGTGGCAGACGGAAGGAGCGGACGATCGGGGCAGGACAGGGGTAATATTGGGATAAGATCTTTGTTGTTTTGGAAGCCATTAAGAAAAAAAATGCTCTTATTTTATCCTGTTCATTTTGTGTTTAAATGCTAAAAAAACATTTAGGTGTAATTTTGGGGGGCCAGGAACCAATTATTTGGTTTTCCATTATTTCTTACGGGAAAAATTCGATCAGAACTCGAACTTTTTAGGATTCGATCCGGAGTCCGGAACAGATTAAGTTCGAGAACTGAGGTACCACTGTATTTATAAAATTTCACCAGCTCACTTAATGAATTAACTTAGAACTTTTGTGAGGTATTCATTAGCCAAACATCTTAGGTTAGGGGTACAGTCAGTCAACAACAACACAAAGGTATATTGGATAATTACTGTAAATACTAGGGTGACTTAATGAGAGATTTTGAAATAGCTAAACTGACACACTATGACCGACGTAAAATAATAGTTTGACACCAACATAGAGATCATTTTAACATGGCAAACGGGCATGCTACAAAGGAAGGATAGAGAATTAATACTACAATTAACGAAGGAGATATAGAAAGAATCGCATAAATGCAATTCTTATGTGAAAGGCAAACCAGTGGAAGCCCTTTGCCATATTAGATATTTTACTCATGCTATTGTCTTGTTTTTTGCCTTCTGATCACAGTGAAATGATGGATGGATGGATGGATAGATAGATAGATAGTCCAATCCAGCTTTATTTATAAAGCACTTGAAAAGTGCTTTATAAATAAAGGACCTGATGCTATGTGGCCAGACTTTATTTCTCATTGGTAACCACATTATCACAGCAGGAAGGCCTCTCATTGAAACAGCTGTGATCATTATAATCATTACAGAGAGCAGCACCAGCACAGCCACCAAGCCTGCTGCATAACAGCTTGGAGTTCATAGACGTGTGTATTTAACCTACAGGACGGGCGTGTCAATACCATTCATATTCCCCATAAGCCGCTGCCATTGGGGGCAGACATTAAAAGAGAACGTGAAATATAAAGTTTCTTTTCTTTCCATAAAAAATATAGCAAAACCAAATGAATAGACCTGCCAGATTTTTCCAGTCGATTCTGTTTTATTATTTTTATTATTTTTCTTTTTTACAGCAAGACCATATTTTAAGGTTACTTGACATTTACATATAAAACTAGTCTGAGAATTTCTTACTGGAACATAACAAATACAAGGACTTTTAAAATAATTCATCTGTTATTTATACTTGCAAATGTTGGAATATGTGTGTTTGTGTTCTAGGACACATTTCTTGCTTCAGCAAAAGGACAACATGTTAACCTCTCAAAAGTGAGATTGTTTTTCATGGGTTGGATCAAGTCAAACCTCTTGCTTCAGTCTGCAGGTCCATTTAATTAATTTTGTTTTGCATGTGCACACTGCATCACTGCCAGTTATCTTATACTCCATAATGAAGATGAAACAGACTCAGCCTCTGCTGTCTGGCCCTGTCATCCAGTAATCAAGCTTCACGCCACATGGTCTGTTGTTCCGAAAGCATGATGTCAAAATTCACAAAATGACTGCAGTCGCTGTAATGGAAGGTGTGTGTCAGCAGTATGGTGTTTCAATGCTTCATACCACTGTCCTCCAAAAATACAAAACTATTCCAAATATTTCCTACATACTATCCTAAGGTGCATAAATATTTATGTGCATATATAATATAATGAATCTATTCCAATTGTAAACATCTGTTTACTTGTCATAGGAGGAAAGCAACACGTATTGATGGTTGGCATGTTGCACTCAGCACTGTTACTGTAGTTGTTACTGGATAATGCCACACAGGACACGTCTTCATGAGTAACGTATTGTTTATTTGCGAGCAGTGTTCATTAACCATTCTGTCTGAAAGTCTGTGCAGCACAGTTTGAGGAACAGAATGCCGAGTCAGCAGACAGTTCCCCTGACCAAGCGTTTCTGCGCTCATCTCTGACAACATGTGGCAGAGTCTGCCGCCAGCCTGCCAGCTGTGCTCCTGACGCCGTCTCCTCTCCGCTGTAACAAAGCCTCTCTTCCCACGCCTGCACCTTACATCTCCGGCATTGAGGCCTCCCTTTCTGATAGGCCCATTCCCACAAAGCATGAATGTGCCGTAGCCTTGATGACCTGGAGAATGACAGACCACCTGCCCTCTTACTCAAGTCTTTCAAAACCATCTTTAAACGAACCTATTACCTTTCAATCTCGGAATGCATTTCTCAGCTAATACAAGCTCGATTCCAAACGTGGACACATGGCTGAGTATCTCTTTATTCTAGTTGCCTTTTCACTCTTCTCTCCTTCTTATAGTGCCTACTCATCCATCCAAACATGACTGCACCATTCAGACTCTTAAGCCACCAGATACCCCTGTTCAGGTTAACATAGTAGGCATTGCAACAAGCCAGTGCCTCTCAGGAATTATCCTCAGGCAACCTGTGGCAGGAGATTGTGCAGGGAATGGTTCGTGCAGGGAATGATCTCCTCACTTGTCGCTGTATATAACCTTCATTTGGCTCAGTTCTGTCCTCTAATTTTTTTTTTTTTTTTTACTGCTGCTACTTGGATGACAACCAATTCTGCCTCCATTTCCCTGCCTCCCGTGGTCCCACACAGGTTTCTTCCCGTATCACATCATACCTCGCCAATATCTCCACCTGGATGACTAACCACCATCTGCAACTCAACCTGTCCAAAAAGGAGATGTTTTTCATCCCCGCCTGTGATTCATCCCACCGCAAACTCGCCATCAACCTTGCTTTTGACCTCAGCGGTCTCATGTTTGATCTGTCCAAAAGAACGTTGCACCCCCCTCACTTTCCCATCCATTGGCTCAGTTCTTATTTATTTACAGACAGCAAAGAGCTTGATAACTCATCAGCCTTCAAGCATACATAAGCACAGCCTCAGAAATCAATCAAGCGCTGCTCCTGAGCATTCAAAATTGTAGCAAGGTCTCAGGTGTTTCTTTCATTTCTCCCACATTTAAAAACTCATTATTTCACGACTCCTTGATGGAAAATAATGAAGGAGAACACCTGGAAAGATTATTTCAGTAAAGGTACAATTCCAGGCTTGGTACTGGTGCACAGGGCAGTGTGCAAACAGTACAGTCTTACCTCTTGAATGGCATCTCCTTTGGGTCCTCCCTGACAGACTGGAAATCACACTCCTCTCTGCTTCCCCGCTGCAGCCTCGCAGAACCAGAACAGATTTTTGTTCACTCCCAGGACTCCAGAGTCACTTCCACTCAGCCGCACTAAAAACCCCATCTGTCTGTACAACACTTAATCCCAGAAGCCATGAAATTAGGACAAAGAGTGATATGTGATTGATGATATTGTTCATCTGATAAACATTGTTTTTGAATGATTACAAAAGATAGGTTTCCCAAACGAAATGGCTGGTATTGTCAGTTCCAAATAAAGAAATGCAATAAAAGAAAATTCTTACCATTACATGGCTATTTCTGTTTTAATGGCATTACACATGCCTATACACTTATATACATGCACACAGATATACAATAATTATGTGATGTTATTTATAGCAGATACTATCATTAATACACTATTCTGACACATTGTTTGTAGAAGGGGCACAACCTGTGATATGTCACTTTCAATAAACTTTTTTTTTAATTAACGTCAAATCTTATAACTAAGTTGTTTCATAATTGGCTTTTCTGCAAAGCTTCTCACTGTGCATGTGCATAGCTTGAGTACGGAGGCAGGAATCAGTCAGTCTAATTAAGTGTATGAACCTGTGATGATATCAGTAGTTCCTCTCCTATCTATCGAAGAAAAACAGCATCACTGCAAGGCACAGATTGGTCACAGTTTTCATGCGCCTTCCTGATTATTCTTGTGAGATTTTTCTTGATATGCTTCAGTCTTAAGCATTGATTACTTATGTGGTTCGCTGATGTCTCATTTTTCATTTTACTTTTTAAACTTTTTATTCATCTAACAGTAATATAAAGATAAACTATTTGAAATTATTGTTAACCATGACGGATGAATGGGTGGATGGATGGATGATTCTGAACTAGAAACAAAAGGTACAGCTTCAGATAGTAAAAGTTTCCTAACATGCACTAAAATATCGAAGAGCTTTAAATATTTATCTGAATAAACATAGATAATCAGAGCAAAGTAAAATTAAAGTGAATTAAGGTCAAATGCAGGAAAGCATGTACACATGGAACAGTATTCATATTGTGTGTATGATTTATTTTAGAAAAGGATTATTGTTGCCATTATTTTACACACCATAAAAATTCTGCTACCTCATTGTCAGTAACTGCATGAATAGTGGGGTAGTGATAGTGTGTATACTCTACACTGTATAGCTACGGCTGGGGTTGTTCATTTATAGACAGTGCTGGTCAACCCATTAGGCAACATTAGGGTGCCATCTTCTGAGATTACAGTATGTGGACTATGTGGTGAAACTGGGCAGTGAAGTTTGCCTGCAGGGGCCTAGCACAGGCCATAGAGTTCCCTCATATTTTTCTGCAGGCTACTCTGTCCTTATGTCCACAGTTGCTGCATGCATTGCTTTGCCGTATCCTGGAATGGGCACTTGTATTCTGTCACGGATGCCGAAAGACCTAAGAGAGAATACATTACGCCAGGAGATTCACAAGGTACAACTCGCCCTCAAAAATCTCCTGAGTACCTTTGTTGTTGTTCCAGCCACTTGCCCATGAATTCAGTCAAAGATGGCTTTTAAGGAACAGTGGAGAAGCCTATAAAATAACCCAGATGTTCTAATCTGGCATTCATCACTTATGCTCACCTCATATTCATGGACATGATCTTCAGTCAGGTATATGGAACCTGCAGGTTTCCCCAGGGCTCAACAAGGCAGCAATTAGGGCATCTTCAGGAGAACATGAGGCTGACCAAGTGATCCATCCATCTGTCTATACATCTATATGTAATCATCTATCTGTAGCTTATTATTTCCAAGGAGGCTGCATTGTGTAATGCCCTACAGCTGGATACAGGAGCTGTGAAGCATATGACAAGCTATCACAACTTTCCCCTACAACTGCCTACTGCATGGTTTACGATGTTTTTCCAGGACACGTCCATAGCTGGGGACAGAAGGTATGCCTGCTAGCCAGACCTGATGACCTCATAATCCAACCCCCAACCTGCACCTCAAACTCATTTCAATGCTATACTTGCGAAAACATTGGTCAGAATAGGAATGACCTTTGACATTCTGAAGATTCAGCTGCTTTTATTTACTCAGGGTTTTCCCTACAGGAGAACATCACTTCCTGTCCAATGCTGGTGTTGTGGACCTGATTAGCACATACACCCCCTAGTGGCAGAGATGCCAGACACTCCATTACAGAGTAGTTTTTTAGTTAATGACTCTCCCCCAAACAGGATTTTTTTTTTTAATTAAACCATTTAATTTATTCCCTCCACATTTTCCAGAGCTCTGCATTTTGTCTTTTCTGAAAAAGAAAATATCATTAATCTTTTTCAGTATGCAAATTCCTTCAATATGCAGGTTACACAATGGCAAGTGATTGTAAATGCTATACTTGTTTGTCGTGTTCAAGTTTTTCAATTTCTAGTTTAATTTTTGTGTTTTGTAGCTTTTAAAATTCTATTTCAGTCTCTGGGCTCCTTTTGTAAAGATGCCTCACAGTGTCTCCTGCTATGCTGAAAGCCGGGGAAATATGCGGTCAGCGATTTTTTAGTAATGCTTTTCTGTGTCATTTATTCCAGTAAGGATCCATTTAAATTCTTCTGTTTGCGATGATTATTTACGCTTATGCTGTGAGGTCTGTAGCTCCCGTTTCTTCAGCTGATATGCCAGTGACTGTCCCATTTTAAGTGAATGCAGTCAAATCTAGATAATCACGGTCATTGAGAAGGTTGTTAACCACCCCTACGATTGCAGCTAACCTGTACTGGGAAGGTTTTGGTTGGTCAAGCTGTCTTAAAGAAGTTTATTAACCTTCCATTGTGTTACAAAGCCTTCTATCATGGACTGAGGAAAACATTGAGAGTAACATTCTAACAAAATTTGTTAGATACTGTATCTAACAGCTGCTATACTCTTGTTGATTAAAAATAAATAAAGTATGAGGTTGGAGTGAATCAAGAGGACTGGAGAAACCAGGTTGGTGTGGTGAATCTGGCTTGCTGCTGTTTCACGCCACCGGGCAGAAGCAGGATATAATCCAAACCGCATGGGTCCGCAGATGCATCTTGCCATTTGTGGAGCGTGAAGGTTAGCAGAGCAGGGGGACGCTTTGCGTCTGAACCCCTTGACGTGCGAATGCCTCTGGACATCTAAGCACCATCAGTAGCTGGGCGCACTCCTTCACAGCGCCGCCATTTCCACAAGCAAACGGCATCATTCAGGGGGATAGCACTCCGTGCCATGAGGCTACAGAACGCAGGCAGCAAGTTCACTTTGCCGAGGTTGGCCGACGGACGGATTTCAACCTAAGCAGGCGGCTGCTTCTACTGCATCCAGGAAGAAGGGCCACCAGCAGGCAATTTGCAGGTTGTATGGAATGCGATCAAGTCACAATGGATAGCATTCTCACATTCGACCTAGTGTCCTGAGGAATTTTGGCCATTCTCATAGGAAATGAGGACATCAAGTTAAACTACTTCTTAAATTCAAGTTTATCATCCAGCTTAATTTATAGCTTGATCTGCAGGTTTTGCCTTTTCATTGTCTGATGGAAACTCCAATGTCGACTTTCAGATTTTTGTGACTATTTACTATAAATATACTACTATATACTATAAATATGCCCATTCTCATCTGTCCACCATATCACATCTAATTGATCAATGAAAAAACATTTTATAATGTAATCCATTAAACCAGTATTGATGTTTGTAACCTAACATTCGCATTCATGATGCTTGTTTGTATGGATTACTTTATATCACTAATTTTAACGATGACATTGATAGCTTACTAACATTATAGTTAATTGTGAATATAATTACACAAAAAATATCTGGGGGTGGGGGGGGGGGTTGTCACTTGCTCCTCTCGGGGGTGCTGACCGTCATGTGCCCCCTCCCCTCGAGGGTGGTGACCATCATGTGCCCCCTCCCCAAAAACTGGACCCCAGTGCCTAGCAGCCCTGCTTTAGAAAAGAGGGACATCCATCCCCCATTTTTTATTTATTTACAGATTTGTATCAAGCGCTCCCTGATTAAAATGTCTGCGTCAGGCAGTCCATCTCCTGCTGCTACCCACCCCCTCACACATTCTCCCCCCAACATATAGCCCTGCATTTCAATGCTGTAGTTCAAGAGGAGTGAGCAGCAGCATTTACAGGACCAGGGCTGATGACGGCCTTGGTGAAAAATAGCATCAGAGTCGATTCCATGAGGAATGCCGCGACCCAATTACAATTTATCGATTTAGCAGACGCTTTTATCCAAAGTGACGCATAATTGAAATCAGTGCCAGACAGATCCTGGAGCTGCTGGGGGTGAAGGGCCTCGTTCAAGGGCTCCATGCTGAAATCACTCTTATGAACCAGCGGCCTTCTGATCACAGGCACAATATCTGAACCCGCTGAATCCCCTCATGGCCCCCATGAGGCAAAACCGTGAAACTGCCCCTTACCTGCCCAAGTCGTGGAGAGCTGAGAGCACAAACGTGGACTTTCAGATAAACAGGCAGGGCTGCTTCTGTATTTCCTTCACAGTTTCCTGGTGTAAATGGCAATAATGGATCAGAGGAGGATTAAAAGTTGAATAATACAGGAAGATGACTGAAATAAATGATTTTAGACTTTGTCAGTAATGGGATTTTGTGAAACCTAACCATGTAACCATGTTACTCCCCCTGGCATTTAAAAGACAGTGACTGCTTGTCACTTTTCTCCTCCCCTCTGTGCCCCTGGGGATATTACAGAATCTAATTCTGAAGGAAAATGAATTTTCGCCACATTTATCTTTTGGAAATTAATTAATGATGACTTTGCCTTAATTAAACCACCCCAAATACTCCATTCAATTAAATGCCCCAATGTTGGGTCAGGCCTCTTGTGGCTATGTGTGGAATTACCACATTTTTTTTTTTTTACTCAATCATTTAAGAAGCACTGATAATTCCCTGCACAGTGACATATGCTGTAAAAATATCAAAATGTTAAATATATTTAATTGTTTTCCAAATTTAAATGAATTCCATAATCTAACTATATGAGTATACTAACTCATACTTGTCACCATCACAAGGTACCATCTTTAAAAATAGCACATGGTCACTGGACATCATTCAGAAGGCTTGGCCACTGCCCTGAGTCCTATACAGTCGTGAACGCTTGCCCTTCCTCCAACCTCCCTCCCCTACAGGGTTTACCTTGGGATAAGTGGATGCTCGGCCAGAAAATAATGCAGTCTGCTCTGAGACCGGTGTTCCTGCCCACGCATTCTTCCCTTGCCGAAAGCCTCCACTGACGGCAGGCTCAGAGCTTATCCGCCGTAATTCTCAGCATCTTGACTTTCTTTTCGATAATCAGCGAATCAGATAATGAATTTATCCAGCCTGGAAAAGCACAATATTATTTGTAATATTGAAAATTGAGCTTAGGGTGCTTTTTAATTAAAAGCAGTGGCTGTAAATTGAGTTTCATACTGCCCAAGACTTCAGATAACACAGGAAAGAGACTTGTCCATCTATTACAGCTTCTGTGTGATGATCGATCTGAACTGATAAACATGATTATTAATGGAATCGCGGGCTACAAAGCTGAACTGTTTTGAGTGATGCAAGACTCGACTGAGTTCTCCTTCTACGTATCTTTGGCAGAAACATGCCCGCAAACGCAGTTTGGGGCAAGGATGCTCATGGAAAATATGTCTATAAGAAGTCCAAAACAGGAATAAAAAATCAGATAAAGCCTAAGATGTCTTTGGAAGGTTCAGGTCTGGAGCCGGAGGGGGTCAGATTTTCATGAAAAGGAGTCAATCTGCATTGGAGAGAATCAGGTCTGAAAAGTTAATGACGGATTGGATAAAGTCAGGTTTGGAATAAAGAAGAAATCTGGATAAGAATGAATCGAGTCTGGATCCAAATTTTAAGCTGCAACATGCTCAGGCATCTGCGATGATGGAGGCTGTGCCTTTGATGGATCCTTAGTGCTACAAAACTTCATTAGCTAACAACGCCATCGGCATCAGCTAGCCTCCTCACCAGAGCTCCGCACAAGCTGAATTTTACATTTACTGTATATTCATTTATTTGGCAGATCTGTTATTTCAAAGTGATGCACATGTGAGGCAGATCTAGATCACAAGGCTATAGTTGTCAAGGAGCCAGCTTAGGGACTGTTAGACTGAAGTTCCAATGAGTAACCAGTAATAAGTGCTTGCAGTAGAGCAAAAGCTATACGAAAAATCATCAGAATCCAACATCAGAAAGGCTAGTCAAAATCAAAACACTTCAGTTCCCGTTAGAAGGACTGTAGAGAGGTGTAGCATGAATGTATTCTGGCTGATTGAATACCAAATGTGTGGATGCATTTTAAATCGTCTGTAGTGGTTTCACATGCTGGTAGCACAGTCCCTAAAGAACCGCAGTAATGTAATGGCCAGACAAAAAGCTGAGCTGTGTATTCTGATAAAGCCTGATCTTCAAAGCAACAAAGCAAATCTGCAAGACTGATAAATAGCTGAAATGTGGACAGCAAAGGATAGCTGACTGTTTTACATTACTTTTAGCTTCCTAGAAACATTGTGCCTGTCAATGTCAATGAGCAAACTGGACGGTGATGGAGTGTTGAATGGTTGGACTGGCAGGGAAGACAAGAATCTTGGTCTTCTTGGTTCAGTTAGAGTTGGTGAGACACAGAGAAATCCAAGCCTAGATTGTGGCATCCTCTGGAGGGGAAGTCAGGAGGAGTTGGAAGCCATCGGTGTAGGAGGTGACTGGATGATAGGACCTTGACAGGTAAGGTACTGGGAGAAAAGGAGACGACCAAGGATTAAACCTTGAAGCACCCCAGTTGTTACTTGATACCTCTGTTCCCCAAGGCTCTTAGAAGACTAAAAGTCAAACCATCTTAGAGCAATCTGCTTGATGCCAAGTGGAGAGAAGGTGGACATGGGGGTTATGGTAGTTCACCGTGTTAAAGGTT
>JAODJW010000127.1:610187-620861 GCA_026777045.1 Hyperopisus bebe | reverse complement strand
TTTAATATTCTCATGGCAACAACGCTGTTCAGTTCCTTCGACGTAGAGCGGTTATGCGCTAAGCTCGACTTGCAGGCGATGGCATTTGTGCATTGCATTTTTTTATTTAATATCCAGGTGAAAGCACTGTGTCCAAAGGAATAATATACAGATGTTCCCCAGGTCACGATGGTCTTTGTTACGATAATTTCGGCTTTATGACAGATACGATGATTCAATAAATTACATGAGCGATTCAGCAATTTATTGTAAAATAGACTTTGTGTAAATGGTTTTGCCCAACTGGAGGCTAATGTAAGTGTTCTAAGCATGTTTAATGTAGGCTAGGCTATGATGTTTGTTAGGTTAGGTGTACTGTATTAAAATGCAAATACGATACGATATTTTCACCTCATGATAGGTTTATCGGAATGCAACCCCATCGTAACCTGGGGAGCATCTATATTTACGAATGCAAACTAAATTTTAAAAAATCGTGAAAGTTAGGCTAAAAATGTCATTTTTAATATCTAATAACGTGAGTAGCAGCTGCTACCTGAATAAAATATAAATTTTAGAACTGAATCTTCCTGAAATCCGAACCTTCCTGACTGAAAATTCCCCACAGAGAGAATAGACTGAGTGGAAATTCATACAAATTCTACAAGGGAAAGTCACCAATTGAGAGAAGGTTGTCATCTACAGGTGTCTCCTGCTCGCAGCGTCAGGACCATAAAGTATAAACATAAAATGGCCACTCCTCCCGTGTGATGCGTAAAACTATATTATGCAGAGGTCCTGGGGGCGTCAGCTCTAAGCAGTAACCCGATTTCGTCGTGGAGTCCCTGGGGCCACACTCACAGACCCCAACCAGGAGAGCTGCTGCTACTGGTAACACAAGGAACAGTACCACTACAACACAAGTATTTTTGCCTGATGAAACAGGAAATGTTGAATCAAGAAACGAGAACAGCAACTTGCTACCATCATCCATAGAAGAGAGCTCCGAGATCACACCTGCCCTAAATCCAGAATCGTCTTGCTTTAAGCAGGCACTCGGGACAAAAATCAATAACTCCCACAACATACAGCTTGGCAGGGTTTTATGTCCTCTGATCTCCTGGATTGCCTTGCGGCCTTGGGGATGCAGTTCTGATAACCAATGATGAGCAGATAATAGGAGGCACTAAGTGAAGTGACCACCTGTACGAGGGACAACGGCGTCTCAAGGCTCCAGTAAAAACGTAAGGGTTCGTAGTCCTTCCCTTTCCCCTTCCTGTTAAGTATTCTGGAAGGTAGGGACCAGGCTGAGCTCAATACCCTTAAATGACATCAACTATGAAATTATCACAGCAGAAATGCAGTGGCAAATGTGCAATAATCTCACAGGAGGCCTCTGGGGAACCAGGAACCTCAGAGTCAGGAAGAAGACAGAAGTCAAATGTTTATATTGACCTACACAGAGGCAAAGCCACACCACGTCCTGTGAGGGAGTGCATCTCAGCTCACTCATGTGCATACAATGGAACAAATGTAATTAGCGTGTTTCTTAACCGAGACACAAGTTTTATTCATCTACCAGCTGTACGTTTCACTGGAATAGCAGAGGTTACAGCCCACACTCCATACTTTGATCTCGGAGGATCTGTTTGCTATGGATCAAGGAAGAAGCAGCGTTTCTGTTCAAGACTTATGAGCATTAATGAGGTATCATTTTGCACTGAAAACACACTAATTTGGTTTCGCACAAACCATCCACCAGATAACTTTCCCTTATAGGGACAGCACCTGTGACTCCATCCAGCATCCCTGTGGGGTATGACAGAAGCAGCGCAAAGATGTGTGACTTCTCAGCACCGAGGCTGTCGTCATCCATCTCTGGGCAGATTACAAAAAAAAATAAAAAAAAAAACCTCAGACCACTCAGAGGTGAGTCTGTTTACTTTGCCTTGACTTCCAAAGACAATGGACAACTTTGCACGGTGAGGCAGCAGAAATTCAGGTCATCAAAGTGGAAAGAGTTCCAGCTCATTGACTTGAATCCAGAGCAGGCCGAAGGCGGAAATTCTCAGGCCCTCCCCCAGAAAGGAGCGTTGTCCACTGGCTGCAGAGCGACAGCTGCAACGATGAACGACTACGTCTTGCCTGCAGTCAGGGAGATGATCATCCGACAGCAGGAGCACAGGCAGACAGCTGGGCATTTTGGGAGGGGTCCTTCGCTTGACAAAACACAGGGATATTACATACGGTGAATTACAGGCCGTAGGAAGCGAGTGGGAGGGGGCTGCATTTCATGAAGTGAGATTTTAACATTGACAAAAGGCATAATCTGAATAGGTCTTAAAAAGGGCATATAACTGAAGAAAATGCAATTGTTCAGGCGTATGTATAATTCATATAATCTTTTCCAAATAAACAGCTAGACATACATGGATCAGTTTCATGGGTGTCAGCTAAGCAACTGTGGAACACAAAAATAATTTCAGTACTTCAAGATGTTGAAGTCCCTTAAGATCATTTTTCAAAATAAAAGAAGCCTTTATCTGGCCATGAACCCAATTACAGTCAAGCATTTCCCTTCTTGTCACATAACCCACGTTCTGATCTCCAGAGGGCCAGGCAGGCCGGCCTTCGCCGTGCTGTGACCTCGCTCCGTGACTCAGCCGCTCACTCTGAGACCCCAAGGTAGGACTGAAATTTCAGCTATGCTCATCCACCCTAAGCAGGACTTTTAAGGACCTCCACCTTTGCCGCACTATCCAAAACTCTCACTTACCGCTCGATTCCAAGTGCTATATTATTAATAATTAAAAAGACAGACTGCTTGAAAGAATTGTTGAAGGTGAAAGCGATCTTTTTTCCTTGTTTGGGATATTTGCAGTTCATTTAGCACCATCTAGTGGACACTTTGATTTACTTCACTTTAATAAGCAACTAGAAGATGATATTTCAACAAACAGCTATCTCCTATACTGCCACAGGCAGCGTACAAACTCATTCTTTGGCAGTTCTGGTTTTCTTCCCTGAAGGAATTTGTATTATCGAAAGCAACTCCAAATCAAAGCAAGAACAGTTTAAAAGTCACTTAACAGATGCTTTTGTGCAAAGTGACATAAAGGTGAGGAAAGCTTGGGGTCAGAACATAGAACGTAGAGCAACTGGGGTTTAGGAGCCATGCTCAGAGATCCAATGGTTGTAAGGTTACTAGTCATAATATTCAAACCCACAGCCCTTCAGGATATGGGGTCCTATCCTGCTAGGAAAGTACATGTTAAAATGGAGCATTAAGGTCAACAGGCACATAAAGCCAGACAAAAAGCAGATGACTAAAGTAAAATATGAAAGTTTATTTTCATACATGTGTAAAAGGGGAAAATTTAGCCCATGCTCTGGGTTATGGCCATGCTACAGAAAGGGTCCATTTCATTGTTTCTTCCAATTTTTTCCAGTTCAGCTTAAATTTGTTACTTTACAAATTAATGAATCAGATAACACCCAGATAATTAGAATGCTAATAAAAGATACTAAACAGGATTTTGCATTTCCCTTAGTGGGAATGTTTTCTAACAAGCAGTAACCCTTCTCCATCTGTATTATGTAGAATCAGTTATCATAAGCTGTGTTGGATTCGGGACCGAACTACTGTTATGTTCCATTTCAGTTTGATGTGGAACTCTGTTTAAAATGCAGAACAAACAGATTAACCCACAGAGTACTGATCAATTTTAAAGTAAATGCCAGGATCAGTGGTCACCAAGTCCCATTAGACGTGAAACATTACATAAGAACAGACATTTTTTAAGTTCCAAATTAAATGTGAATATCATTTAAAAGAAGACAGCTGGGCGAATATTTCAACAGCAGGATATGCAAAAAATAAAACTCAGCTGAACAACTCAGCATTAATGCTCAACCACATAATTAAAAAAGAAAAAAAAAAGTGTAGATACTACACACATACACACAATGCTGCTAAAAAGCAGCATAAACCCACAGTTACCTGCCTAGAGACCATCCGACTGCATCTGCCCCAAGAATCAGCTCCAGGAAAGACCACAGAGGGCGGGCTTCACTGACCCATTACCTCATCTCCCAAAACCCATGCCAAGATACTACTTTTGGTTCATAACCAAAACAAAAATATTACATTAAAAACCTTGATTTCCTTTTTTTTAGGGGGAGAGACACAAATCATGAGATCTCTGGGCAGACCTGTGTGCTTACAAGTTACAATTAAGGGTACAGTTCTGTGCTGTATATCCATAATGCTGATGCTGGGACGGCACTCGGTGCCCGAGAACCGCCTCCCTCGGAACCAGAGTCAAGCAGGGGGCGTGGCCTGCAGTGGTAGAGCACTCAGCGGTAGAGCGCTCAGTGGTGAGCTCTCTCACTCACGACATCCTGGAGGCGTTTCAGCAGCACGTCCTTGCTCTCCTGGCACGGTCGCTTGGACGGGGAATCCGGGTAGTCGCCCTCCATGGTGAAGACCCGCTTGCGGCTCACACCTCCTTGCCGGATCATCCTGTTGATGTCGTTCAGCTCCTAAACACAGTGGGAAGCGGAACAAATTACGTTTTATTTACTTGGCAGTTGCCTGCGTCCAGACGTGCAGGGGCCAAGTACAGAGAGGTGACGTGTCCAGTTTCCTCATTAGACATCCGCACAGCTGCTGTTAGCTGGATCTCCAAACTGCAATAGACAGAAGACTAAAGGAACAGAACACAACGCTCTACGCCAGAATGGCCATGAGACCCACGCTGGGCAGAAATGCAACTTGCTGTCAATCACAGCAGAACAACCAATCAAAGTCCTGTGTCTATGTCTGAGCCTGATAGGTGCCAACATAAAGAAAGATATTGGATGACAGAGTGAGGGGGAGTGGGCTTGCCTTAGAGGGGCTGCCGTTGAACTTGTAGGTGAAGGCAGAGCTGGGGGTGATACAGGAGCCATTCTTGTGTGGGGACACGTAGATGAAGTGCTTCTGGGACACGCGGCGAGGTGACAGTGGCTGCGCCCTCACAGACGGGAACGGGGAAAGAGGCGGAGCCTCTGCCTGAATAGGGGAGAGGACCGTTCACATTGGCAGCCCCGAACGTTACATCAGAACCAGCAGGCTTGCTACTGCGTGGGTTCTGATGCAGTCATCGGCTTTTACGAGACAAAAGGTTAGTGCTAACATATGTAAGCCGAAAGGGCAGGTCGAACGCCCATTTTAAAATCTGTGGAAGGACAGCATCACGGAATGAGAGAGAGAATCGATACACAGGAAGAAAGGCAGTTTAAGATGGACGTGATTGTATAGAACATCAATAATGAAAATGTACCGCCAAATTTAACACGGACAAGAAAACCCCTGTGGTAGCCTACCCTGCTGTCTGCGCTGGGAACGGCGTATTTGACCGCGAAACCCTTCATCCTCAGCACATAGACAGAGTTGTAGAACTGAATCAAGTCACCCCGCTCCTCTAAATCTGCTTCTGATTCCTTCTCAGCACCTGCAACACACATACACACAAATAAAGCAAGGTTTAAAAAAAAAAAAAAAAACTAAAAAGCGCAAAATTGGAAAATGCATTTGAAGACAAATTCCCTGGGTGGAGCGGAGTGTGTATCTGTTGAAAGGGCATTCAGGAGTGTAGCAGCTTTCCTGCTCTCTGAGGGTCATCCACAGCAGCATAGCTCCAGCGGTCAGCTGCTGTAGAATCACCTTCCAGCAGTTGCTCTCTGGCCCCATTTATGCCAGAATGGATGACTCTGCATCCTCAGCTTCTTGGCTCTGGCACCATCACAATGTTTTCTGTGGTCGTTCAGCTTGAGTTCACTGCACTATAATTGAGCCTTTGAATGTATCTGTTGATGCAGCACTTAGTAATCCATTTTTCAGTGAGAGTAATAAATTAGTATCAGTGGTGGGCACAGCTAACCGAAATGTGATCTTTAACAACTGCTAATCCACTAACTCCAGTTTCATTTGATAATGCTAATGATAACTGCTAACATTTATTACATGAACTTAGCTGCTGGACTGCAGTGATTACCAGGAGATGTTTAGGACTTAGGCAGTTGGATATTGTTAGATTCTGTATTCTCCAAAATAAATCTGTGTTGAAAATTTCTATCTATGAAATACCACATATTGTGAGATATAAGCATACATGTTGGAGAAGCCTTATTTCACAAATGGCCCATGATGACATTTTGCCTTCAGTCAAGCTGCTAAGGGACTACAAACATGGCGCTGTTTGCCCGGATGTTCACCAAGTCTCAGCTCCTTATTGGTCGGTCTACAGCTCTGACAATTGGAACTTGGAAAATACAACAGGGGGCCTGTATTATTTTTTACTTAGCCAGATAACTTGTTGGATTTACGGTAGCCTGGGGTAAATGCAAGTGAATGAAGATAAAATCTTTAATCATGCTAAAACTCTTCTTGATTTCTCCATTCTGCTATACTTACAATTTGTATTGCTTTCAACAAACAGATAAAAACATATTTGTATTTCGGCACTTGGACCAACTCTTGATGTGTGCTGTGTACGTCGTATGATTTCACACTGACATTCAGTACTAGACAGGCCCTCTGACAGGCTGATTTGGGTATGGGGAGTCCCCCAGGTTAACATCATTCATATTCATGACCACAACTGTTTGCCCAGGTAGAGACAATTGAACAGAAACAGTGACATACTTAGGTTATAGCTCTCCATTTATTAAACAAAGGAATTTGTGAATGACTTGCAGGCAAGTGTTGTGCACTGCACTGAATGCACTTAGCATTTTACACCCATTCTGAATGTATTCTGAAGTTTCTAGAGTTGGCAGAAATACTAATTTGCTAACGAAAAAGTCAGCTTTGCTAATTACCAGTTAACGGATTAGCGGAAACCCTGCCTAACACTGCTTAGCATCCAACGTGGGTAATCAGGCACTCCGATTACACGGCTGTGAAGACTCACGCAGGGACTAACTCTTCACCCTGACCGACAAATCACACTGGAAAAGGATTTTAATGTTCTCCCATAAGACTTAATTCGCAGCATTTCCTCCAAACGGGGAGTGCCAGGGGCCCGGTGGGGGGGGGGGGGGTCACTCACCTTGCTCACCAAGCTGGTCTGTCCCTGGCTTGTTTTCATCAGAAGGCTGTTCCTTGCCTTTACACCGAAGGAGGACACTCCGATAAACCTGGTTATGGAAAAGAAATATTGGGTCAAAACAAGGTTTTATCAACAAGCCATTGAAGTTATCATAAGCAGGCATTCGAGTGGAGTTGGGGCAGTAAGGGCATCACTCACGTGGCTGTTGGCCTGTGGCTGGCTGCGGTAGCACTTCATGATGTCCTGAAAGGTGCGCTCCTCCTTTGTGATCTGGGAGGAAGGGGACAGCGGGACGATGTTAGCGGAATGCTAGAAGATGCGGATTAACGCAGGCATGTGAAGACAGGGTGGGGACCTGATCACCTTGGACACGATGTACACGGCGCACATCAAGAGTTGGTCCAGGTGCCGGTCCTTCATCAGGTCTGTGCAGTGGACGATAGAATGCTCGAAACACGTCCAGATCTTTCCTCGGTGCTCTGCTGAGATGTCCAGCTTCAGGCACAGGTCCCGCAGTCGCACGCTGGCCAGGTGGTACACCTGCATGAACCAAGGGGGGGGGGGGGGCAGATCCTCACAGGTGAGAAATGTTATGTGGCCTGGAGGTAGTTTCCATGGACACAGAAACAAACCTGACTGGTGTGGAGATGAAAAGCTTTGCGTTTCAGGTCATGATCAGCCTAAGGGAGCAGGAACATAGCTGCTCTTTTCAGAATATAGATATGAAGTGGGAAATGAACCACGAATCAACAATGCAGGTGGCAGCTGGAACATTTCGGGCAAGATTCAAGGAATTCGTGCCAAATTCTGACTATTTCTTCAAGTCCTGCCTGGAGACTGCAGATAAGAATTGCCAAGCTGCAGGTCCTTCTCCAAAAATTTTTATAAAAATTAACCAAACATACACAATTTCAACTATACAGAAGCATCTCTGTGCATTTGCAATAAGTGCTTTTAAATCTCCGGTGCCACGTGACACCTCTTAGAAGTGAGATTCGTCCTCATATCACGGCCTTGACAGCGACAGTCTCTGCTGGAACCTGAGGGACCTGCACATACAGAGCAGGTGAGCCCAGGGGGTCTGCATGGCTCCCGCTCTGTCCCAAATCACGGATACAAATTAAAATATGGACCCAGCTGTGTCCCACTCAGAGCCAAGCTGACAGCCAACTTCTGTCACACGCATTTATTAAATCATGCCAGAAACATGTATAAGGGCTTTTCACCCAGTTCCCCTCTCAAGCTTACACGAAGGCCATTACACTTAAAACGTGAAAGCGACTCATTAGTTCTGATGTTTGACGTGACGTGAGGGTATTTAGGGAATGCCCTGGATCACCTGCTGATCCCCCAAGGCTGTCCTGCTTCCCCACTCACACCCATCACATATTCTTGCCACGATGCAGTAACACTGGCACATTCAGTGTGCATGCACCCCTCCCCACCCCAACCCCACCTTGCGGAAGAACAGTGCCAGGGAGCCAGTTCGCCGGGGCTTGTGGGTGCTCTGGGCATCTGCGGGCACAGCACCCAGGCCAGGCCGGCCCGGGGAGGCAGTGAGCAGAACCTGAGCCGTTAGGGGCACAGACTCGCTGGGCTGCACCTGGATGATGGTGATTCCCCCGAAGTCACTCTTCATGCCTGAGCATAAAAGGGCATTAATAAGGATTAAGAGTCTCTGGGTCTGGCAGCTGTACCCCTAGGTGGAGGTAAAGGTCTGCGGTATAAACCACACTAAAACACACTACAATTTCAGGGCCACAAAAAATTTTGAGCTTTCACAGGCAAGACAGTTAATGAAACTACAGAGGTGTTTATAGCTGTTAAAAGCTTACATCAGTTTAGCGCCAGGGTCATTAGCGTTAGCCAAAAAGAAAAAATTAAATAACTCACAACTAAACAAAAACAACAAATACTGCTTCCTAACTGAAACTAAAGAAAACATGTCAAATACTTGTCAATGCCGGTTTTGAAAATTTTATTTTGGCATTTTTCTCTTTATCTGGCCACAATGTTACATTGTTAATAAAACCTAACGAAATCACACATAAAACTACACTGGATTTCAAACTGAATCAATATAAAAAAAACAACAATAAAAACTAGAACACTGATTAACGCAGTGGTTCCCAACCTTTTGTGGCCTGTGACCCCATTTTGACATGAGATTTCTGGCGACCCCATAGACATTTTTTTTCTAGAATTAGTTTTTGATCGTGTTTGTTATACCGTGTTCCAAATACTGAGTAGCCAGATTAGTGCACAAAGTCACATTTTATTTTCTCTGATCACATGTAGTTAGGCGAGCTTGTCTTTACAAGGCTGAAGGTGATCGCGATCATTTTATTTGAACTCATTTATATTTATTGGTATCTATGAATGTGAAAGAATACAGTTGTACGTAGAGCTGGGAGATAAGGCCTAAAAATAAAATCGCAGATTTTTTCACAATAAATCCGATTTTCAATTTTAAGCGATGTTCCCCTCCCCTATTCAAAATCAAATCAAAATGACAAATAAATGGTTCAAAACAACATTTTTTTTTTTTCACTTCAAGTGCAATCTGACAAGTCAAAAAAGATGCTTGTAAGTGAGATGGCAGACCACGCCATTGTATACACTTTTAAAGACTTTTAGCATGTTAATGAATCCCGGCTTTTCTACAGTATGTATGGGCACCATGTCTTTCCTTTGCAATAAACATATATATCACCTTCCAAGCGTGCCCCATTCTTATCATATGGCACACAGTTTGAAAATTTGTCAGGGACGGTTGCTTGCTTAACTTTGGATGTTGTGTTGGTGCTGCGGGTATTTTCATTTCGCTGGGAGCTGCACTTCTCCCACTCCGCAGTGTGCCTCTGCTTTAGGTGCTGGAATAAATGTTGTGCTGTTTCCTTTGGTTGCAAGTTTCTAAACAGACTTTGCAACGAGGACTTGTTTGGTCTGTGCCCGACGGCGCAAAACCGAACTACTGCTGTGTTGTTTGTGAATCCGCTACTGTGTTTGGGTCCGCCGCGCTAATGTACCCGTGAAGAACGCTGCGTCGCATTAGTTCCACTTTCGGTGCTTGAGTGTGAAATAAATAATAACATCGATTCATAAAAACACATCGCACTGAACTGTAAATTTGAATTAATTGATAAAATCGATGTATCGCCCACCTCTAATTGTATGCGGTGTTTTAATCATAATTAAAAAAAAAAATTAAAATTAGCTGAAAAAATATTTATCAATATATTTATCAAAATATTTCTTTCTTTTTATCAATTACTAGACATTTCAGGGGACCCCATTTGAATTCCAGGCGACCCCAAGGTTGAGAAACACTGGATTAACGTTTAGACGGGGGTACCTTGCATGGGTATGCCAAGCTGCTGTGCATTGGCGGAGGCAGACATGGTGATAATGGTGTGTGCCGGGGACCCAGGCACGGCCTCAGTGGCACAGGGGGACGTGGGGATGATCTTTAGCATGCCACCGGGGGGCAGGGGGACCCGCCTGGTGGGCGATCCAGGCTGGGCCGCTGACACGTCGTCTCCAAACAGACGCCTCTTAGCACTGCCGGCCATGGGGGAGCTGTACCGGTCATGGAGCGAGA
>JAODJW010000127.1:591615-603894 GCA_026777045.1 Hyperopisus bebe | reverse complement strand
TTTTTATGCTATCCATTCTTAATTTGTGATTAATTTGGACTAAAATTGTTGGTCAGAAGAGAAGATACAAGCAAAATACACATTAGCCTAATAAATCTGCACACAGTGTAAATGGAAAACAAACCAAATCAGGCAAATTGGGAGTCTATCCTCACCTAAGCTTGGAGCACCGCAGGATTCGGGTGAGTGACACACAATTTCCCTCCATCACCCCCTTGCCCACAGTGGGTGTGCTGCCCTTGCGGCAGGCTGCATAGAGGGCACAGGCAAGCCAGTGGACCAGCTCCCCCTGAGAAGCAGCACCAAAGACACATCAATACTGCACCACACCATGACCCCAAAAAACAAATGGGCTGGGATTCTAATAAAGTTTTTAGTTTGTGGCTAAATCAGACCTGCCATATCAATAAAATATGCATTTGTGGTACCTTACTGGATTGTGTACGTTGGGCCAGATTTTTTTTCTTTTGGGGGGTGGGGGGGCAAGATAATCAAGACAACTCATTGCATCATAGTGATACAAGCAAGACAGACACTGGAATGATGGAGACAAGTAAGAGGGTTAGCAGCGCACAGCTCAGAACAGTCCAGGACTCATATTTAATGTACTGCCTAAGAAAAACACCAGGTCCAGTCATCTGTACAGCAATTTTTCTCCATCCTCGCCCTTCTCAGACAGTTAGGACCTTAAGGGATCAGTCCCCAAGTTTCAGGGACAGTCTTTTTCCAAAGGCAGTAATGCTCTTCAAAAAATAGACTTTATTCCCCCAAGCTCTACCTTCACTGCATCTCTACTATATGTATAAAATACATGTCATGTCTATTTAGTGTTATTTTCTATTATTTGTTATTCATTGTCTGGTGCTGTACTGATGTTATTATACTTGGAACTCCAGTGATGGTAAGAAATTAAACAGTAACATAAATTACTAATAAATTTGCATGTGAACACTGCAAGTTAATCGAGCAATCCCAGTTTCATGACAACAGAAACTAATAAATGTACTCCCACTGCTATAATAGCCATCCCGTAAAATAACGTTACTCCTCTTCTGTAGTACACCTCGTTTTATGTGAGGTAACGGCCAGGTACCATGATTAATTGTTTATGATGAACCCATTCCCATCAAACGGGGGTAGGGGGATTAGCCGCGTGGAGCTGTAAACACACACAGACGAATCGCGCATGTGCAATCCCTAGCATTTGAGTCGAGTTTTAAAAATCCTACATAACTCCAGCTGATACACTCATAAAGTCAGGTTGCATTTGATGCGATTTTCCAGAAGTACTTTTTGCTTTGTCACCAATTAGTTAGGTTGCAATAGTATTAAGTTTGGTTTCTTGAACTAGTTATTACCCTAATGGCGAATTGTCCAAACTGTACGTAAACGAGTGCCGCTACACACTGCAAACACACAAAATAATGATCATTTAATGGACTCGCAAAACACCAGTTCAATGCAAAGGATATTTCCATTCATTTCAGATCAAACCAGAGATGGAGCGGAAATGTGATTTAAGAAAAATACCAAAATTTGGGGCAATGACAGCATATTACACATCGAGGCAAACTAAACACAGAAGCATTTTGCTTAACCTAACTTAAATATAGCGAGTTATGTAAGTCAATAAAATCCACATTACTGTTGCAGCACCAGAATCATGCCGTAGTTTTTTGTATTATTTTTAACTTCAACGACGTATCGTCCCACTGTTAAACACAAACGCGCAGCCAAGTTGTTGACTAGTCCGACTTCGGGTTAGTTACCCAACAAAAATATTCAGCTGAACAAACTGTCAACTTCACAAACACCAAGTTAGAACTACCTTTCCGAGGTTTAACGATTCTGTCGTCAATAAACGCGAGAGATGAGGTGAAGACGCTAGTTTATGTCGAATTTCCCTCACCTCCAGCGTGTACGTATCCCAGACGGCAGTGAAATTTTGCATAGCTTCGTCCGCCGTCTGCTCGTCCATATTCAACTCTTGGCACAGCGCCTCCATGATTTCACGGGCCGTGTTATCTTCCCCGTTCCCACACGGGGAGTCCACCTCGTTTTCTCGCATCTGAATATCCCTTTTTCTCAAATTGAAACAAAAAGAAAAAAACTACACCGTTAGACTGCAACCGCAGTATTCTCAGTCATCCAGTTGTCCACCAGTATCCCACAATCCCCTGCTGGCAAAATTGGCGCGAAAAAGTACAGCATTACAGGAAGAGATGGCACGTGGGGAGTGGTGCCCTCGGGACCGCCCCTTTGGGCGTGCCCGAACGCGTACGCTATGGTGGATACGCCACCGATGTCCTAAAACACTCCCTCGCTTCATAGTATGCATCATTTGGTTTAAGTGTAACTTTTAACGAGAGGTTGATGTGTGTACACTTAACCCATGAACACAATGTGTTTGCGTCCCCTGTCTTCAGTATTTCAAATGACACAATTCCTTTTCGGTGCTTTAAAACTAGATATCTTTGTTGTAATTCTGCCTAGGCAGATCTCGGCGCAAACGGGAATGAAACAGGCTTGTTTAGAAAAACATTGAAAAGCCCTTTACCGAAACAACCAAGTACACACTTTGGTAAATTATCACAATCCTCGACTGAACCTTAAAGAGTCTTGAAATTTTAGCCAAATTATGACGACACGAGGAGTCATAATGGACAATCATCAGAAAATAATTTTAAAACCAACGGTTGCACGGTCGGCGGTTTCCATTCTAATCCATTTATAATTCTGGATAATTCATAAGTCAGGGGTTTTCTGCGTGGCTTAATGCGTGATCTGCGTGATCACATAACTAAGTAAACTGACATTTCTTCAATTTACGGTACGCCTCTATGGACTCCCTGCAACTGCTTCCAAGATCACAGGTTTTAAGCCCCCACCTTTTTTGTAGAATGCAGTATGAACTTGAAACACAGTGACTGCAATATTATTCGGGGAGAGAGTAAAGAAAAAAAAAGTACGATAACCACCATTTTGGAATTAGCAATTTGTAGTCTGAAAAATAATAAGAAAAAAAACAGTAGACACTAACATCTACCATGCATCTACAGTTTTCTTGTACAACCACATTCTAAGACTGGCGCCCCAGACAAGGTACACACTAGATGGGAAGCCATGGCAGGGCACAGCAGTCCTTCCATGACCCATTTCAGCAATATCAGCAACAATG
The DNA here is from genome assembly GCA_026777045.1 of Hyperopisus bebe. NCBI lineage: Eukaryota > Metazoa > Chordata > Actinopteri > Osteoglossiformes > Mormyridae > Hyperopisus > Hyperopisus bebe. Next base: position 600,716 of record JAODJW010000127.1, on the reverse strand, counting down.
ATACTAATATTACCACCACTTTTGCAGTAAAATATTTTTATGTTAAAAGTTGTTAACACCAAGCCAATGAATTCAGGAAAAACAGCTTGCGCAATTTAAAGATGTGTTCAACTGTGATGTGATGTGCCAGGAATTTGAGAGCTTTCACAACAAACAGGATAAGAAATTCCCCCATAAACAAATGTGTGATATAATACTTGTATCTTACATCCCTCTCCGTGACACTTAAAACCCAGTACACTCTTTTGAAAGTTGAAGGTCATCTTTTATTGCACAATAAAAGATCACATACCATGTTCTTAGTTATGTGATTGGTCCACATGGGAATACAGGAGCTAATTCAACAAAACAAAAATAAATAAAACCACAATGCCGTAAAAAAACATTGCTGCCGATTTTAGACCAACACAGAGTACATTTTATTATTATTGTAGCACATGATCCCAAATACAGTACCCTTGGTTGAATGAAACTAAGAGCTTACAGTACATCCACCTGGGGAACACTGGCCTTGCATGATCCGAACAAAAGAACTATGTTGCTAAGGCAAACAGCTGTGGAAAAAAAACCCCAGAACATGTATTTAGACACCCAACCCCGAGTAACACGCTGATGGGGTCTTCGAGTTCAGGTGCATGGACATAAATGGATACGCTTCAAAGCATCCTCACAGGAAAGCCAAGTGCAATGGTGTCAGTGACAGAGCTCAACCCAAAACGCTAAGGGCCTGTATTCTTTCTTGTGAGTACACTCTGTAGCGCATGTGTGCGATGTGCATGTGTGCGGTGCACAGCTATTACCGGAAGCTACACTTCAGTCTTCCTGGCATGGAAAAAAAAAATAAGAAGCTAAGTGAACATGTAATTAACGATTTTAGCTCTGACCTTAAGCGCAAACCTTAGGCAGTGTACTCGGGAGGTATAGGCCTATTCGCCAAATACTTGTATTATCAGTACATTTAAGTTTTTTTTTTTTTTTTTAACTAATTAAACTATTCTTGCATCCACCAGGAGCAAAAATATTAAAAGCAAATAAATATGATTATTATTTTTTGTTTTAACCGGAAACCGTGTCAGAGCCAGGACGTGCCGTAGGAACCAGCAAGCATTTTTTCTGAACCCTTATTAGTCAGAGTACAAGTAAAGAAATGAGAGAAGGGAGGAAAAAAATAAGACAGAAGTGTACAATAAATACATGTGAAATACAAATGAGTCCAAAACATCCTGGTCTTTGGATAAATTACTTAAGAAAAAAAAAATACATAAAGTAAATGGCGACATGAAAAAAAATGAATAAATATTCTTTGACCTTCACAATATTAGTCATATACTGCTCCAAAGTATTGTCTCTTTTACATACAAGAGTTTCGGTTTTTGACCCAGTAGGTGGGAGGATGAAGTAAACTTGGATTTTACATGTGACCAGGCAGTTTTCCCAATAGCCTGGGGCACATCTATTCGAAGATACAAGAATAATCAGACATTTTTTTGCAAGACAATATTTCCAACAGGCAACAGTTTGCATTAGGATGACCTTTTAATTAAACACTATGTTCATCTACAAAGTGAAACCTAGAACGCTTTTGAAATGCATTCACTCTTTTACAATTGATCACCTTCATTTATTTTATTTCAATTCACCAGTAAAGCAAAATGACCAAGTACAGTCGCAGCCACAACCGGAGTGTTTCGGAGACATTAGAAGAAAGAAAGAAAAAAAAAAAAACAAAACGAGCAGCTTTACCTTTTAAGGTTTGCGTGTGATTTTAGCAATTGGTCGTGACCAATTAGCCGATTGTCAACATCACAATCAACAGCGGAACATGCCGCTCAGAAGCGCTGACACCAATCGAATAAATATTCAACGACTTCCATGCCGGTTACCATCTGTGCTTAACCCGTTTATCAAAAACAAATGTTAAACTCAACATCTGGCCGAACATTTTGTGTTTGAATAAAAAAGTCAAACCAAATGCTTTCCACATTGATTTGTAACTGTGGTGGGATTAATGGGGAATTGTGCACACGACCGATGGGAAATTTACATCAGCGTGAATCGCTTTTTTCCGATAGAATCAAGCTCTATACTACATACCTTGATATATACTTTCTGATATGGAGATGTAGAAAAAAACCATCTATATATATAACACTAAATAAGGCATTTGTAATTTTTAATATAATGACCTAAGTTTAAAAAAGGATAAAAAAGAGAATGTCATATTTGGTGAAAGTTTGGCAAAAGCAAAACAAATAAATTATAATGTCACAAGCTGTGACAAGGCAACAACATCTCGAACAACATAGGTGAAGAGGGGCAAGACAGGTGTCCTAAATACAGAACTACGACAACCTTTCTCCACAGGTGGCGCTGTGTTGATGCGCACGCATGCATGCGCGCATACACACGCAGAAATTAAATTCAATTTTTTTATATATATAAAATGCTTCAAATGGCTGAGACTGTTACATTTACAGGTAAAACATTCACCAACAGGACTTTGCAAAAAACATTTTCATACTGAAAAGGACTTTTTTTTTTTTTTTTTTAGGTGAAAGTTGCCAAATTCAACACCCTGTTTTGAAATTTTAGAATAAAAGGTGATTTGTGTGTCCTTCTAGAGTATGCTTAATTATCAGAAATACTGGCAATTTCGTGTTTTTTAATACAAACTCAATTAAGTAAAAACAAGACATGCTTGTAAACAAATAAACAATATATAGATCAATTTACATTTTGAAAATCCCTATTAATATCTATTCTAGAGTATTCTAAAATGCATTGGGGAAACCAGACGAAAGCGTTATTATAATAGGCACTCCCCCACAGAGTTCAATCAGAGCAAACCCAAACATCTCTCCTTAGTGTGAACAGACAGATGGGAATGGACATATTTTCATTTCTGCACATAAAACAAACACCCTCCCCCCCTTTTACACAAACTCACACACAAAACACACACACCCCTCCGCCTACTTCAGGAGGCTCCTGTCCTGTCAGAGTCCACTACGGCACGGGCTCACTGGTCCTGTGCGAGCTGATGAACTGGGGTCCGAATGGGAAAGGTTCGGCTCCGGAAGGCAAGGCGTGCCGGGCCGGCGACTCCCGCCAGATGAGAACATCTTTCGATAACTGAAACTGAATCATTTTAAAGAGCAGACAAAAAAAAAAAAAAAAAAACCCAAACATAATAAAGAGCAAAGTCACGGCTTGTTCTTTAACCATTTGTTTACGCAAGCAATTTTTGACTTGGACATACACTGTTTTCAACACGATGCATTACAAGATTCCTTATTTTCTTTACATATGTATGTACGTACGTATGTATATAGATTATATATATATATTTATATATAATTTATTTCTCTAAAGTTCTTGATTTAAAAAAAAAACTGTCTTAGCAGCAAAAACAACAGACCAACCTTGGATGAACTAAAGCCTCAGACAACTTTTTAGCAGCATTTAAAATTTTTCACTTATTTTTTGAATTTTCTTGGGTGCTTGCTTCAGTAATTTCTTTATTACATATCAGGTGCTTTTTAAAGGAAATGTGTTAGTCTGAGCTGTTATGAGTTTGAAGGGATGGGCGGTGGGGGTAGAGAAGAGATTAAGTTTAAAAAGAAAAACGAAAAGTCTGGGAGCGATTGTGTAACCCTGTTACCACCAGGCCTGTGCTGCATAGGTGCCTCTGAGCTCGAAGTGCCCCTCTCCCAAATCTGTAGTGCGATTTCAAATGGCGGCATGGCAGAAACACCCGGAAGCCCACCAAACCGGAGCCCTGCCCCGCCCACGTCACTGTCACCATGGTAAGCAGGAACGCGAGGTAACTCCTCAGTATCAATGACTGACTGCCACAAGCCTCCCATGCAAAACGACGACCATTTACGTGCCGGGGCGGGGTTGGGGGGCTGGATTAGTGACTGTCTGAGGTTTGGTACTGGACAAGAGATCTATAAACATGATTAAAGTGGACAAGAAAGGTCTTTACATGAACACCGTCGACTTACACACCACAAACGGGTAATTCTCTTTTACAGTTCAGAAGGAGGGCAGGGGTGACTTTCCTCCCCCACCCGGTCCCTCCTCGTCTGGCTCCTCTCCCAGCCCCCGCGTCTCCGCCTTCTCCATGTCCTCTGCCACTGTGTCCGTCTCCTCGGTGTCCTGGTGCACTCCCTCCCCAGGAGGCGTGCGGGGACCCTGGTCTGCGTGGAGCCGGGGCTCATCTGCCTCCCGCCGCTCCACCTCGCCGGGCGGCTCGACGATCACGCCGCTGCCGCCGCCTTCAGTCTGGCTCTGAGCCGGCCCTCTCAGGGCCACGCCGTCAGTTTGCGGGCTGCCTTTCCCAGCAGCGTTCTCAGCCACCTCCTCACGCACCTTTTTCTTCTTCCTCTTGGGGCTGCCAGCACCATCGGCGCAGGCCACGCCCTGCAGGGCCATGATGCCGCCGTGGGGCAGGAACATGTGTGGATACAGCAGTCCATGGGACATCCCTGGGATCAGAAAAGGGTTGAAGGTCAGGTGGCTGCCGGAGCTGCTCACGGGGGTGGCGGGGGGCTCCCTGTGGCCACAGGCCACACCAGCCTTGCCCTCCACCGGGGGCTTCTCCTGCTTCCCGTCCTCCGGCCCACCCTGCGTGCCAGGAGGCTCACTCTCTACCCCGGTGGGGCAAGGTGTGGCCAGGTCAGAACTGCTTGCTGGGCTGGCGGCGGCAGATGCAGTCCCAGCCGCAGAGGGTGCGGGGGTGCCGGTGGTGGCCGACTGACTCATGAGTCCGCCCACGCCAAATACGTGGGGCTGCACTGCCGCCATGCCGTGGAGCATCATGGGGAGCATGCTCAGGCCATTCTTTGTGTCCTCCCCGGCGGGCACTGCGGTGAACCCGGGGGGAAAGCCCATCAGCCCACTGAGCGGGATCCCTGGAACGTTCCGCAGGTTCTGCAGGCTCATCAGGTCCATGTTCCCAATGAGCCCGTTCATGAAGAGGGGGCCCATCCCAGAGTGGGAGTCCGACAGCAGGATGCCCGCCTTCGACATATCGCCGCGGGGTCTCCTGCCCCGCTTACGGGGTCCGGGGTCCCGACACACCGGCTCCGTCAGTATGCGGGTAAACTTACCCTCTGGGAGAAAGCCCTGAAATATGCGGAGAGACACTGAGCATAGCAGCAGCAGGGACACTAGCAGAATGACTAACACTACATAGGCTAACTGTGCTATAGGAAGACCTGAACAGAAAACCAAGTACCCTGCAAATCTTTTTCAAAAAGATAATATGAAAATGATGTAGTATCTATTGACTTTCTTAATAAAAAAAAAAAAAAAAAAAAAAAAAAAACAACAACATGGATTCTGACTGCCCTCTGTTGGTCATGGAAAGAATGACAACTCAAACTTTCAAGTGGCTACTTGGTGGTAAGAGAAAATAAAAATATATATGAACCCTAATTACTCACCGAGTGCTTCACGATGTCAGCCCAGTCAGGGGCTACACAGTAATCCGAATTAGCATCCAGCCACCGAGACAGCTCTTTTATCGCCGGTGCCATAGCACCCCCTAGCTGTAATACATGGAAATACAGATTCAGATCAAACTTCGGAGGCAAGGCTACTGTTTTTCAGTTATAGACAACAAAAAGGCTTCTAAGGTACATGGTTTTCTCTAAGACGTGAAGAACATATTATTTTAAAAGAAAATGTTCAACTTCCACCCAATGTGAGACTCATATTGAAAGGACAACGGTTTTGAATCATTCAGCAGCTGACTGAAAATTAAAATGCCTACTAACTGATATAAGCTGAATATGATTTTGAAAAGGGCTGGGACTGAACCACAGAGCAGGAAGGGAATTCATCCACAGCAAATCTGTAAGAAATGTAGCCTTCAGAAGTACACAACAGCACTTGCCTTTAATGTGAAACGTCCAATAACTGCATTGTGATTCTCTTCCTAGGAGCTGGAATTTTTTTTTTTTTTTTTTTTTTACTTCTTTTGTCACACACCCTCCCTTCAGGGACTTGCAAACACTTATCAACACTGACACCAAGAACAGAAAGCTGGCAGACTTCCCCACATTAAAATAAGTGCCCAATTGTTCAGGGACTGCCGAAAGAATTCAACAAACAGCGGGACACACGAGAGAACTTCAGCACAGCCGTGCAGTAAAAAGGATTCATTTACACTGGGGACGTTTCAAAGGCTCCCAGCATTCCCAGAGATAAGGTGCTGTAAAAAAAAGGCCTGTAAGCTACAGGTCCAGAACACCACACTCCTTATTCGGGGGGGGGGTGTTGCTTAAATGGGCTGTGGGTAAGGAAAGTTCATACAACACTAGGCCACATAAAGTAGCAAAGAATAACTGTGCATCGCACACGTTAACACCAGGCTCTGGTGACTGACCACAGAGTAAAACTCGACTACTGGACACTCAAGAAGTGCTGCAAAGTCAGAGTCAGGCGGGCCTAATGAACGGGGATAGGCCCCCGTCTCCCAAAAGCAGTGAAGCAAGCTGAGCACCCCCCCATCACAATGGTTCCCTTGTTCTGACGCTTGCGACACTGCAGAGATTCAATTGAGTTTTATTTTGTATAGTGCTTTACGTTATCGCTGTCCAAAGCCCCCAATCAGCAAGCCAGAGGCAACAGTGGCAAGGAAAAACTCCATAGTAGGACGAAACCTTCCCTAAATGCCAGGCTCACTTCTCCCGTCCCACAGAGGACATGCTCAATATTTCAGGTTTTGTTTTCTTTAAGTTTCACTTTGATTTACGCCCTCTTGTGCTCTGTGGTAAGTTAGCTCCTTTGCAGTTTGTTTGTTATGTTTAATAGAAGGGGATACATATAAAAAAAAAAGACGTTTTTTCTTATTGATGGGCAGTCAGGTAAAGACCTCATTCCCACCTGTTCCTTGGGGCTGACATTCAGGATTAACGATCCATGCTATGCTTGGCACTTGTCATCTAAATAAATGGCATGTTTGCGGCCTGTTCGATTCTGTCGAGCCTCACAGCTGTACAGCTCGGCTGGCGGCTTGTGGCACTGCACAGTGTATGCGGGGAGAGGCCTAATTCCAGGCTGAATCCGTTATTCATCTTCCCACACAACCGTGACTCACAGAGGCAGCAGAATCCCACAGTCACGGCACTGGGTAGCTGCCAGGAGTTTAAACCACCTGGGTGCATCATGGCCGGGACCCTCAAATCATGCCAATACCAGTGTGTCTATTTTTGAAGGGCACCTACGCTTGCAGCAGAGCTGTGCGCCTAACGGGAAGCATGGGTGTGGGAGGATGGGCGTTACCCTGCGGCCGGTGCCTTTGTGGACCACTGGGACCCGCTCCTCCCCGGTCAGTGCGCTAGCATCCAGCTTGCTGGGGTCTTTGCAGCGATGTCGTCTTTGCTTGGGTCGTTCCACGAAGCCGTGGAGGATGCCTACATTTTGGGGCTGGAAGTTGGAGGTCAAATGTCACAGAGGGGACACCGGAATCAAAAGGCACCGGTAACCGGGCCGAACACCCTCCGCAGTGGAGCCTCTCCAGTGATGCTTACCGGACTGAAGGGCGACAGCTCCATGGTGTAGTTGGGGTTCTGCCGCAGCCACTCCAGGAGCCCCTTGTTGGCTGCCTCCCGGTCCAGTACCAGGCCCTCAGGTTGGGGGGCCACAGCGGGCCGCTCCGGCGGAGTGGAGGAGGACGACGATGACACCGTAGACTGGCTGATGGCATCCGGTCCACTCTGTAAGACACCATGTCAACAGCCTCAGGTAAACAACCTAGTCAAGTCACCTCAGCTGGGCATTCTGCAATATGGGGCTCAGCGGGTAAGAGTGCTGTATCTGTAATCTGAAATCTCAGGGGTTGGCCCCCTGAAGGAGGTCCTCAACCGCCAAACGCCACAGGGACTGGCTGACCCTGCTTTCTCAAAAATGTATGCCGCTTTGGATAACAGCACAAAATAAAAAGCCATCTGAAAGCGTGAAGGGAGGAGCACCTGTGCGTCAGGTGTGTGCAGCTCTCTGCTCTTGGGGAAATCCACTTCGGGTCCCTCCACGTTTCTCCGGCGACCCCGTCTCCTGCGCATGGCAGCGTCGTCCCGCCTCAGGTTGCCGTTGACGATCTGGCCCGTAACCGGGTGGATGAGGCCAGCCTGCAGGATGCTGGCCATGTCCAGGCCGCGCGAGCTCTGCAGTGGGCCGAGCGGCGGCAGCTTGTGAGGGCCGGCATGGCCCACCGCCGCCGGCTCCCCTCCCATGCCCAGCTCTCCAGCCTTGGACAGGTCCATGGCCGCCTCCTGCCAGCCGTTGAGGAGCAACGCCCCAGCCCGGTGAGGCATGCCCACCGGGATCTTCTCCACCGGCGGGCAGGGCTTCCCGGGTACCTCCGCCTCGTACTCAAACACCCGGCGGCCCCGCTTCAGGTCAGCCAGGAACGGGACACCCACCAAGCTCTCCTGAAAGACACCAGGGTGTGGCGTTGGCCTCATCCTTACAGCCGCTACGGCGAGCCAGAAGAAAGCGTAATGAGACCCGCCACCTGAACAAGATCCTGTCATGACAACTCTAATACCTAAAATAGAATGGAATAGAACAGAGCAGGTGACACTTTGTTAATCTCCGTGGGGAAATTCTCTTTTCACCTACCCCATCTTGCTCTCCATGAGACACAGAGACACGCGAGAGCAAACCGGGGGGGGCGGGTTCACTGTACAGGGTCAGGCAGCAGGGAGTGTCCCTGGAGCCTGGGGTTAAGGGCCTTGTTCAACAGCCCAAAGACATGTGACTATTCTCGCAATCGGAAGACATGACATCTTAGCGACTGAGTGGCGCGTCTGTGCGACTGAGTGGCCGTCTTAGCGAGACTCAAACCGGCAACCTTCCGATCACAGGCACGGAGGCTCGACCTGCTAAGTCACATTCCACCCCTGTTTTTAATTATGCAAATACCTTAAGCCATGCAAACTTTACCAGATTGCTCAGTTGGTGGGGAAAAAATGTCTTAAGTACAACCAGAGTGATATTGAGCACAATACAATCAGTTATAGAATGGCAAACAGAGTAGGTGATAAACATCATATTTGTTTGTATTCTGGCCAATCAGAAGACATGACGTC
>JAODJW010000127.1:537287-565852 GCA_026777045.1 Hyperopisus bebe | reverse complement strand
GGGGGTTATCCTAATGCATACGCTAAATGCGTTTACTGTCGTTTGGCCGGGGGGGGGGCTGATAAAGGAAAGAAAAAATGGATGAGGCCTCCCCATGTGCCTTCATCTATGGGGGGGAACTGAGGAAGGATGAGGCACAACGTCAACGTGAGAGCAGCTTCCGACCAAGATCTCGCACTCGGTGCCCCGGCAGCACCCACAGCACTCCACATGGGACAGCGGCACCATGGTCCGGCCGGTGGTCACTCGCGGCTGCGCTTCGCACCCCATCTCGCCGGCCCGAGCCAAGGGGGCCATCGATTACCCGGCGCTACCTCGACGACAAACAACCCGTGTCGAGAATGTCAATATCAAATCCAATCTTCAGAAAATTGAGAGCAATGTGGCTCCACGCGGCCCAGAAAAAACATGACTGCGCTCCGTGTGCGGGAATTAGCAATTAGACGGGAGACAGACTGTGTTTAAGTCTGAGAACACAGCAGAGACATACTGGTTTAAAACCATTGCCTCTGATCGTTCTAGAACATAAACTGCTGCCCTACCTTCTCCACCAGGGAACAGGAAACAACTGTCAATGGTTTTGCCATCTAGTCAGTATTTCACAAGAACAAAAGAATTCAGACACTTGCCTGACAAATTATGTCTGCATTTAACCCCCAAACATGTATTTCAGAAACTGAAATGTCACATACCGTTTCCGTAATTATTTACATAAATATTGACATTTACTTAAATGTTGCATTATTGCACCATGTATTATTAAATGTTAGCATTAGAGCTCAGAAGCAGAAAAGAAATCTAAAAAAAATAATACATTCCTTGTACATACCACACATATTACACAGACATTCCACACAATAGCTACGATAAAATAAAGGGTCCAGAGTCTTCATTACAGAAATAAAAATACTTAGTACAACTTCTTAAGCTCAGCGTAGGTTGGTGTATCCCCATGCTCGGGTGGATTTCCCTCTTATCGGCCGAATCTCTTCATTAAGGTAATAAATTTAACTTTCCATCCCACCATTGTTACCGATCATATTTCAGCCCCCCCCCCCCATCCCACCACACCACACCACACCCATTAGAGGCATGAAACTAAATTCTCATTCGCATTACAACAATCAGATATGAAGAAGACCTGTTAATGACGGCACTGAAGACCTGTCAGCATTGCAGGAGACACAGGCTCATCCTTCAGTACAAAGTTAACCTTGATGAACTTAACCAACATAGGATCCCTACAGCTCAGGATGTCAGAGTTTGGGCTGTAAGTTCTGTAATCTTGATCCACACAATATGTAGAAGCTGTATGTTGCCTGTGCTAATGATTACTGGCTTTCTAATGGGAGGAGACAACTAAGCCCTACCACTGCTCTCTTATAGAAGTTCAACATGCTAATGTTAAAAGGCCAGGTAACCAGTTGCCCTTGGGTCCTCAGGTGACCCCAAATCAAAGTCTGTCTGTACCATACGACACTGTCCGCTATTGCGCCTGTCCATAACACCCTTGTTGCTGCTACATTTCAGTTAAAGGCTTTGGAGGGTCTATACCACAGAAGGTATGAAAGAAGAAAACAAAGTGAGTTGACTAGTACATGTGTTAAGACTGAAACAATGCCCGCAGCATTTCCAGTAACCTTTGTGAAAGTGTACACCTGCTCTAAAGCCTTGCAATGACTAGACATGAATCAGACACACACACACACAGCACACGGTACAGACAATGTCTTATTTTAGAGCTGTGTTACGTCTGCCCAATTAATTAAATGTATAAGGAAAATAAGCCAATGATATCCCACCCACATCTCTATGTTAGCCAATAAAAATGAAGCCTCCCCTCACAGCCACCTCTCTGATAATTAATGACATCACAATGGTGGCATTGCTGCAAGAAAGTTACATTTCCCCGTCGGTACCTCTCAGAGACTGTTTATTATTTTGGTGAAGAGCCTTGTGTTCTGTCCCTGTTTAATTACACAAAAGATCATTAAGAAGCAGGACTGATGAATGCCATCTTTTCTGTCAAACGGGTCTGACTGAAGATTTAAATATTCATGTTCTAGTGTACTCTCAGAGGCAGAAGGTACACAACCAATGAGTTTTTTTGGGCACCGTGGGAATGATGAAGGTACCTCCGCGTTTGAGAATTTAAGCATTAGCGCTAGAATAAAGGAACAGATAATCCCACACCTGCAAAGAGAGGGAAATAGGATTTTTCCACTAACACTCATCCCTGTTTTCTAAGAGATGATCCTCAGATGCTGCACACTTTACCTGACAGGCAGCTGTAAACTTTCCGCGGTTTACAGACTGTGCCGATGCAACTGAATCACAGGATCTTAGAGAAACACTAGAAACATAAATGAGGGGAAACGACCCAAAAAGCAAAAGCAGGATCAATTAAAAAAAAAAAAAAAAACCGAGGTAAACAAGATATAAGAGCGAGTAGAAGAGGGAACTCCGGCCTGAGGCAAGCGCAAACCCGGCAGGAATGACAGCATCCCACAGCACTGTCCACAGAGCAAACGGACGGCTCAGGGCTGGAGAAGGGGGCCAAACTCCTAAGACTGTCAGGGGCTGATCCCTACAGGAAGGGGAATCCAGGCTCCAGTGCACATCGGCTCCGCAGGGCACAGGGAGGGGGAAGCCGCATGCAGCACCCAAGGTCTCAGAGCCACTAGGCTCCGCATTAGCTTTAGAGAGACGGGCAATCGTTTCAACATTCAGCTTTTAAATTAGCCCAGTATGCGAATGCAATTGGCAAGCATGGCAGTCTCTCTGCCGCGTTTGGGAGGGACAGCGGCGGCGACATGGGGTACTAACCTGTTTGTCTTTCTTTTGTATTTTCATCGTTTCCTAGTCCTTGTTGCATCTACAACAAAGAACAAAGAAGCTTGTTAATTTTAAATAAAAACCACGCCACAATCAATAGCGTGGAAATATGGAGGTTTAAAAATAGGTACTGGCAGATAAAAATAGAAAAATTAGAGAGATTTAATAAGTGAGAATATTTGATATCAAAACAAAGCAGAGAAACATACATTCCAAGTGATCACCTTAAATGGCTTTTCAGATATGGCTACCAGGGGTCCGCCAGACCTGATGAGAGGGGACCTCACTTTCACTTGCACGGCAGGTTTCCGGCACTGATTGTGAGATTTTGTTGTCAAAGCTTTATTTGGATACCAAGGTTTAGGGGATTTTGTGAAATTGGCCAGTATTTTTGGTAAAACCATTTAACCGGTGCGTTTCAATGCGTTCTTTTGAATGACATAATGACTAGGTACAGGTTGGCAAAACAAGCAAAAGATATCCTTTATGCTAAAAATATATATAAATGTAACATTTCTGAACAAAGAAAGTTGAATCTGAAGTGTTTTGGGCCAGTTTGTACACTTTCCAGTAAATGTGCTTACTTGCAGATAGCCATCAATAAGTAGAGGTTTATATTCCGTACATGCACACACAAATTCATATATAATCCACTCATCTCAGGGGGTGGTTGGTTAGTTCCCCCCAAAAAAGTTAATGAGTTGTAGAGACCTGAATGTCTTATGATGCTGGTCCAGCTGTCAGGCCTGCTCACAGTGTATAATGCAGGGTGCGTCCGCGAAAGCAGGGTGAGTCATCGTGCCCCATCGGTCTGATGCAAATGAGGACGCGCTGCGTATGACTGGAACAGTGCACAGGGCAAGAGGTCAACCAGAGGTCACCCTAGCCTCTCCACACATGGCTAACTATAAAAAAAAGACTAATAATAAAAGTATCACCCGACATTTTACAGCACAGAGTCAGGTCAAAACTTTGAGTTGGATTATCTGGAACTGTCCTGTTTGGAAGGCAGAGGGTCTATTTTGTTGCTTATATATTTACGAATCAAAACGTACAGATATTACACATGGGGTCTCACAAAACATTAATTTTAGCGCCCCTCCTATTTAACCTTTATATGCTCCCTTTGGGTCAAATTTTTAAAGCCGGCAATACTGCACATCCTAATCACCATGACGATACCAAAAGCTGCATCCCCTAATGACCAAAACTCCCATTGAACTACCACGCAACTGTCTAGAGCAAGTTAATACATGGATGCAGTAAAACTTTTAGTTTCACATGGTAAAAAGCAGGAAAGGTTTCAAATTGACACCTTAAATCCAGGACTCTGAAGACAATCATCCAGGTCAGAAAGCTTGATGTTTTAATGGACAACTTTTAGTAACTATATGACAGCAGTGACTAGGTCAGCCTTCTATCATTTAAAAAATATCAGCAAAGTCAGAGGGTCTATTTCCAATCAAGACTGAGAAAACAATCCATGCTCCCAATTCCAGTAGGGTGGATTATTATAATGCTCTTTTGTCCGGTCTCCCTAAAAGGACAATTGGAGAATTGAAACTTATTTAAAATGCGGCTGTGAGTTTGCTTACTAAAACACATCACCCCAGCACCAGGGGCTTTATGCCGGCCTCCAGTCAGCTATAATTTTTTTTAAATACTGTTAATTGTCCATAAGTCATTTAATGGTGTAAGTTTGGCATATACTTCTGAGATACTTGAAGCCTAGAAACCCAGCAGGGCCCATAGATCCTCTGGAACTGGTCAGCTGGCTGTTCCTAATGCTCGAGCTAAGCAGGGTAAAATCGCATTCAGCTATCATGCTGCTGAAAGCTGGAACAGACTACCGGAGTTTTAGACATACTCCAGCTATAGCCATTTTTAAATCTAGGCTTAAGATCTTTTTATTTCACTATGCTTTTGGCTAACTATTGTAATTTTGGCTTTAACAATTTATGAACATTTTCAATGCATGCGACTTTCCTTAATGTATTTAAAATGTCCTTTTTATGTCAATTTTAATATTCTTAACATTCATACATTTTTATCTTCTGCAAAGCACTTTGAATGTGCATGAATGGTGCTATATGAATAAATTTGCCTTTGCCTGTCCCAGCAACACAACCCCCCCCCCCCCAGGGTGAGAATGAGGCAGCCCTGATGAGTCAATTGAGCAATTCAATTCATTTGTGTGTCACGCGCTCAAAGAGAGGCTCGTACCACGCACACGCTACAATGTGGTGGCAAATAAACAAACAAATAACCAGAGAAAGGTGGCACATGCAGAGCCAAGCCATGCGGTCACATGAGCGTTAACGGCAGACGGCTGATGAAAACATGTCTTCATCCCAAGACACCAGCCCCTGGCTGCGATTTTCTGGGTGTGGGGGTCTCGTAAATCCCTCAAAATGATTACAGAGTCGGACAGCTTAAGAAAGTGGGACACATGCCTGATGTTTCCCGAGTGAAAGGCCCCGAACAGCCTGACAACCGTAATTCACCCAGCAGGATTTATATAGAGGGGCATCCCATTCAGGGTGTTCCCCAGCCCTGTGCTTCCTGGAACAGGCTCCGGGGTCACCGTGACCCTGCCCTGGGTAAGCAGCATGGAAGATGAGTGGATGTGCAAAAGCAAAGCAGCCACATGCATGCACACATCACTCCAGCCTTTAGCATTCACCCTCAAGCTGGCCACACTTTGTATCTGCTTTACATAGGCAAAGACTTGAGTAAATGCTGTACTGGGGAAGTCGAAAGATAGGGCGATATTGAAAGGTTTGTTTAGCACCTATTGTCTAGAAAGAGGTGCTTGTGTAAGCCTGGTTTTTATTGCCTAGTTTTTAAGGATGACAGATAAGAGAACATGGAAACTGCAAATCACAAAAAATCTCTGCATACGGACTTAGAAATTTCACACGTTCCAGTTGCAGTAGGATAACTGGTTTCCCTGTGACACACCTGTGAGCCTTATTAAAAAGTAATAACAATATAGCTGGGTTTCTGATAGCAAAATAAAGCTTTGTTCTTTTATGCCACCCAGGGGATAAAGTCCAGGTAACCATACAGCCTTTATTCAGTAAGCCTCCAATATCATCAGCCGAATGATGGATGGATGGATGCTTTACCTGGGAAATATTCAGGGTCAATGTAATTAGGGCTGCACAATTAATCATAAAAATTCCACAATCTCACTTCTAAATTACTACAGTTCTCCTGCATTGTATTACATCGGTGGATCAAAACAAGCGCTCCTACTTTTCCCTAGAGTGTCTCAAGCGTCCCATAATTCTGCATTCTCTTTCAAGGGGGCTTTCCCACCGCACAAGGTACCATACTTTTGGTACTTCAAGAAGGTACCAAAAGTACAGCACTTCAAGGTGTTGGTTTTCCATGGGGGTAAAAACTGGTACCAGCACTGAATGACATCACATTTTCATCCTTGTTTAAATTATTCCTAGATGGGTTTTTGAGAAGTTTATGTTGAAGTACCAAAAACCACCCCACTGGCAGTGTGGGTACTGGAACTTTTGGTATGTTTTGGTTACCCTAATTAAATGGCCAATTCAGTGTTTCCTATCTGTTGTCAGAAGTTGACATGCTGGTCCTGGATCAATCATATGTTTGGCACAATCATGTTTTGTTGTGCTTCTTTTTGCAGTTTAAGGAGTGCAATAAACATTTAAATTTAAGAAGGAAAAAAAAATCATTACAGAGAATTGCAATCTCAATTCTAAGCAAAAGAATCATGTTTTGTCGATATTTTTTTCAGAATTGTGCAGCCCTAAATGTAATATACATAATCAGTAATATTTGCTGAAGATGTATATCTATTGAAATATAAAATGTCAAAAATACTAAGTAATCATTATCAGTATTTACCCATCTTGAAGAACCGAATTCTGTTTTATTTTGAGATAATGGTTTGATAAAGAATTCTGAACATGGTAAATGGAGATTACTCAGTGATTAGCAGCCTGATAAATCAATGTAAAATTTCACAGAGTAAAAACCACTGACTTTGGAAAGATATGACTGAACAATAATTTCCTTATGGAAATCATTCAAACCTGTCTGTTTACGTCACAAGACGCCAGCCAATGAAAAGTGACGAGGAAAACTGACAGATGCCCTTCCCCTCTTGCTCCCAGGGGCTGTCAGCCTTTCCAGCAGCAATAAGTCCATACAAACACCCACGTGCCAACAATTGCTGGTCTGTCCACCTCGGCGGGCCCATTAAGTCACAGGAGCACCTTTGACGTGGCTTTCCATTTAAAGTGAATCAGAGTTTTATGACAGAAAAAATGTCTGTTGGGAAGCAGTTTCTTTCTTGGCAATTCAACGGGATAAATTTAACTTTGGGGGGCGGCTTTGATGTCCTCCAAATTCTATCTGTGAAAAAATCTGAGGTCAGACTATTATATATATTATACACACACACACATATTATACATATACACATTATACATATACACACAAACACATACACTATACATACACACACATATTATATACACACACACACACACGTGAATTTGAAAGGTGAAATATGAAGGAAGAAATCTTGCAAACTTCTTGTACCACTGATCACTTAAGCTTAGTGCTACTAGACAGACTCATCTCCATGACAATTACCAGGCAACAGCCAGTTCGCCCCGGCTCATTAAGCCGGCCCACTACGGCACCAGACAAGCACAGGCAGGGTAGCCACACACACTTCTGTCGATGTTCAGTGCTCATACATGCCCAAAAGGTGTTTTCAGTTACGTCTTGTCATCTAACACGACTAAGATGACACATAATCATTCAATTACAAACTCATTCCCAACATCATTAAGCACTTGCATTAACCAAACAAAAGTCAAATTCCAACACTTTCCTTAAATATTATCAGAGACAATGTGCATATTCAATGCTTGCAGTCAGTTAAAAAACAAAAAAACCTCTAAATTACTGCCATGAGACCCAGCTGCTGAGTGACTTCCCCCCAGTCACAGTATTCCCCAACATGTCACGTGGCTTCTTTGTGGTAGACTGATGGTTTAATCCAAAATGACTTGTAAACATGTTTATACAACAAATTGGGTTAAGTACCCCTAAGACGGAGGAGGTGGGAACATCCTTGGGTAGGACAGAGTCACATGACAAGCCCCTCACCAGTAATATACAACAAACTTCTGTTTTGTCTCTTGGGAGAGCAGAGCACCGGAGCGCGCAGACCCATCTGTAGACCTGACTGCGGTCACGTTTCCCTGCTTGTTTCACCTTTGTTGAAATCAAAATTCTTGTCTTGTGTTCCCAGCTCTCCCCCATTTGTAAAAAGTAAAAAAAAAAAAAAACCAAATGAACATACATCTGCTCAACATCATAATCAGAGCCCCCCTTACAGCACAATGGGGGCACGGGGAATGTTCAGATGTGCTCAGACTGCCCCCCCCCCCCCCAATATATACTATGATTACGGCCTTGGTCCCCGCCCCCGATGTCTCAGTGACTACGGCATTGTCACCTGGTACACCGTTCAAACAGACACCACGACGATACCAACCACCATCCTTACTTTTACACCTGCTGCCCTGGGTTCTTGCATCCAACACGCTGAACTTGAGCGCGGACTGAACACAACCAAAGAGGTGAAAAGCACTGCTAGATCATAAGACAAGAGACATCAACCCACACACGTTTCCTTTCAGCTTGATACAGACCTTCCGTATTGAACTTAAATTAAGAGAGTGACATATTACTGCTAAGGAGGAATGTTCAGCAGTTCTCAAATACCAGCTGTAACAATGTAAATTTTGCAGGTACACTAATTTATTGCATGGATACTGGTCCATTTATTTTCCTCTGCATTTCACTTATGGAATATTTATTTCAATCATTCCTGCACTTCCAGGGGTTTTCAGCCCAGGAGCGACCAGGTCTGAGGGAAGTGTTTTTCACCTCATCTACAAGCTACTCAGGCCCATTGGTGAATAATTACCTACTGATTAATGGTTTGGGGATTACGAATGAAAAGCTAGTCTTTACCATTTCATAGCATCAAAGGTTCACGGAATACCAAAGATATCCTGACATTATTATCCTGATATTATGACACCCCATTCGAAATCCACAGGCATCAACAGTTGGGGGAGTTGGTCCCCCCCTTTGCAACAATAACAGCTGCCACTCTTCAGGGAAGGCTTTCCACAAGATTGGAGTGTGTCTTTTGGGAATTTATATCCCATTCATGAAGAAGATCATTTGTGAGGTCAGGCACTGATGTTAGACCTGTCTCATAATCTCTATTCAAGGTGTTCAATGGGATTGAGGTCAGGGCTCTGTGCCAGTCAAGTTTTTCCACACCAAACTCACCCAACCATGACCTGAGGGACCTTGCTTTATGCACTTAGGCACAGTCATCCTAGAACAGAAATGGGCCTTCATCAAACCATTCCCATATAGTTGGAGGCACCGAATTGTCCAAAATGTCTCGGTATGCTGATGCATTAAGAGTTCCCTGCACTGGAACTTGGGTTGTGAGCCCAAACCCTGAATAACAACCCCATACCATTATCCCTCCTCCACCAAACTTTACAGTTGGCACAATGCAGTCAGGCAGGTAGTGTTCTCCTATAATCCAACAAATCCAGACTACCAGACAGAGAAGCGCGATTCGTTACTCCACATAACATGTTTCCACTACTCCAGAGTCCAGTGGCAGGGTGCTTTACACAACTCCATCTGACGCTTAGCATTGTACTTGGTGATGTGACGTTTGCATGTAGCTGCACAGCCATAAAACCCCATTCCATGAAGCTCCTGGTGCACGGTTTTTGTGCTGGGGTTCATGCAAGAGGAAGCCTGGAACTCTGCAGTTATCGAGTCAGAGTGCCGGCGACTTTTACACACAATGCACCTCAACACTCGGCAACCCGCTACGTTACTTTACATGGTCTGCCACTTTGTGGCTCAGTTGATCCTAAATGCTTCCACTTTGCAAAAATACCACTTACAGTTGACTGTGGAGTATCTAGCACGGAAGAAATTTCACAAACTGACTTATTGCAAAAGTGGCACCCTATGGCCACGCTTGAACTCACCAAGCTATTCAGAATGACCCATTCTTTCACAGATGATTGTAAACCTGACTGCATGGCTAGGTGCTTGATTCTATACACCTGCGACAATGGGTCTGAATGAAATACCTGAATTCAATGATTAAGAGGAGTGTCCCAATACTTTTGTTCATATAATGTATGTTTGTTTACATTTAGGATTATCAAGAGACAGGAGGCAGATTAAATATGGTGCATGTCAATGTCTGGGTCAAGTATCTCTCAGAATATATCTTCCTTAGACTTATGTCACATGTTAAAACAGATATTTTCAGGGGATCTTACAGGCTGAGATGTTTCTAAATCCAAATGTTCCCTATCCAAGCATTACGTAAGGCATTTTACTTTGGATACGCAAGACGTTATCTGTCAATTAATAACATGATACAATTTTTTGCTGTGGATCTACATAATCAGACCAAAGAACTCAAATGAGTACTTGTAATTGATACAAGTCCAAATCTTCCCTGACACAAATATATTTAATCAAATTATTTACAACAATCAAAATTTATTCACAGCAAACACTGAGGTTCAACCTTCAGTTTTGACCACCTGACCTCTGGGGATAAGAAAGCATTCTTTGCATTCCTTCATAAACATCTGCAGGCATCCAAACCAAAATAGAAGGAGAAGCTGCTAGAAGAAGCTTCAGAATGACCTGACCCTTCATTAATGAAAATTAATCAATTAACTCTGACTACACCTGTTTTAGAGGAACATTCCTATGCATGCCTGGGAAAAAAAATAAAGCAGTGCTTCAGCACAGAAGCCAAGTTACTGAAGCAGGAGTGAGGACATCAGCACGGGTGACCTGTCAGTGCCCTCCATGTTCAGCGGCACCCTCTATTTGGTATCCATGTATGAACAGGAACTTTATCTTGCCCAATTAAAGGGCCGGAGTCTTTTTTAAAAAAAGACAAATAAGGTCTTTAGGATTAGTCTGCTAAATTAAAACAATCTTAAAACCACCAAATCATACGAACTCTTAGAAAGTACAAAAAGGAGACAGTTCAATGGCCAGAAAATGAATTAAGATATTGGCACTGTATACCTTTCAAGCAGTATAAGGCACACAGCACCCTGTAACTGCTGGTCTGCCCTATTTTACCACACCAGGTTATCTGATTCTGGGCATCTGTGAGCCCACAGCCGGTCCCTTGAAGCATAGGATACCCTGGGTGGAGATGCCAGCCCATCGTAGGGCACACACTAACCTGCATTCACACCTGAGCAATACAAAGACACTAGTTCAGCCACCTACATGTCTTCGAACTGTGGGAAGAAACCGGTGTGGCCAGAGCAAAAACCGGGAAGGACTTGCAAACTCCCGATACATTGCTCACAGCATGGGGCGGGAATCAAACCCGCAACCCTGGGGGCGAAAGGCAATGGCAATAGCCTACAGTGCCAGGAACTGCGCCAAGCTTAACCCCAGACGAACAATGACAGAGGCGTTTCTTCTCCTCAGGACACATTCAGCCTGAATGCCAGACAAGAAGAGACACTCCCTTAACCCAAAACTATGGGACACCTCAGGCTGGAGCAAGTCAATAAAGACACCAAGGCACTATGGGCTGCCAGAACCCTGTTAAAATGGCCTTAAGTAGGGGTTTTTCAGTGTCCCTTACACCAGGCCCCTCTAACATAACTTGTGTAATTAGACATTAGTGTTAAGAAGAAACTAAGGATTTTTTTTACATTTTTTTTTTTGGGGGGGGGGGGCGACAGCTGTAATACTCCATTTGCGTTGCGTAAAGTGGATAATACCGACATTTTCTCACTTTGCAACACCACACCATGGACCCCCTGCAATCCCCCCAGGTCGACAACCTCCAGCTAATAAGATGCATTTGTGTGATAATAACTCAGCATCGGTCCATTTCATTATTATTCACGAACATGGTAAAAGTACAAACTGAACTTTGCACTGGCTGAGAGAGAAATGTTTCTAAGTGACACGCAACAATCCATCTCACCACTTTGCTGGATAAGAATATGTTCCATAAATGAATGCCGAACAGCTAAACACACAAATATAATGGGGGGCGTTAATGAGCTAGTATGGACTTGTTAGTACAATTCCTCAATTGAAATTTGAGGTCCCTCACAGTATTTATCACCACAATGTAATGAAGCCACCAAAAAAGCATATAAGGAAATAAGACACTTAGACAGACCTATCCAAGCCATTTTCCAGTTTGCAGAATAGTGCACCGGTTAACCATGATCCTATCCCAGGAAGGGGGAACACCCTGGATGGGATCTCAGTCCATCACTAGATGCATAGACACACCATCACACATATGTAACTGAGACACACCTAAGTGCCGAACCACCTGTTTTCCGATGGTGGGCAGAAGCCGGAGCATTTGGAGGAATCCCGCGTGATGTGGGCAGAAACTCCACAGGTACACATTCCACAAAAGCCTGAAATCAAACCCTAAATCCCTGGGGATGGGAGGCTACAGCACAAACTACCCAATGCTTCGATATATGCAAGTGTTCACAATTTAAGTCATAAGAAGCCATGCCAAGGCACAAAGCACTAGCAACATCTCAAACGAGTTGGTGTGTACAAACTCAGGCAACCTTGTTATAATGAAAGGATAGTGCTGCATTACAGCACAACTCACTGAAGAGCAGCATGAATAATTCTTAGCCAAAAGGGGCCTCCGCGCAAGAGTAGGCTGGAAGCACGAAACATCTTTGGGCATTATGATGGTAAGAGGTGCATGACCCAGGTGAGCAAAACCCTGAGGAGCATGTGGTTGGGGGGGAGAAAGGCAAGGTGAAGGACAGCTTTGAGTTTTGCAATATCTCAAGATGACAAGGCCACAGTGAATGATGCGATTTGCACAGTCAATATTTTTATACTAAGGTACATATAGGATCATGGAAATGAACTGATTTACACACAAGTTATAATCAGAATATGAGTGATGTAAGCTAAATTTAATCTAAAGAATTCTACATTTTTAGGCACCAAATTCACCCCAATTATTGAACCAATGTCGATACCATCAGTGAATAATCAGAGACAAAAACACTCACATGTTTTGCCAATTACTACACATTTCACCAATGTTAAGTTGCGCTTTTACGCTAAAAACAAACACACTGGAAAAAACCCATCTTTAGTCTCACTGAAGACAGAAGGGCTCTGATGTGTGGTGTCATTACAGAACCCATCAAATAAGAAAAATATATATAGGAACAATGAATAACAATCATGACATGCTCTAACTAGAAGGCTCTGCCTGTACACTTCTGGGCAAATGTTTTGATCACCCTGTATTGTCGCATTTTTCTAACTTCAAGTGATGTATTCCAAGTAAATAGCCCATTTAAAGAAGGAGGATGAAGGAAAATAACGACAAGGTCTGCAGTCGCCTGACCTTAACCCCACTGAGCTGATTTGGGATGAATTAGATAGAAAGGACAAGGTTACACTGCCAGCCTAGTGCAGGTCATTTGTGAGCAGAGTGTAAAACGTGGCTATTTTGATGAGTCTAATTAGACTTTTTATTATATTGTTGTTTGACATTTTTTCATATTTTTCCTTAAATAGCTGTCATTCTGAACATTTTTCTCATGTATATCTACTGTATGTGCTAAAGCTATAATAAAACTTAAACTCCAAGTGCTCAACAAACTGCCAGTGTATTTAGACCTACTCCAAATACAGATCAATGGTGCTCACGGAACACTACTCCCGCAACAGTGTTCAGGTGCTCCTGTGGTACTCACAGAACACTACTGTGACAATGCTTTGGTGTTTTCCAAATTTTTTATCACAGAAGCTTTGCATATTTAAAACCCCCAAAAAATGCATCCATGTGAACTACTAATAAACTAAGTTACTGAGGGCCTTTAAAAAGACACCCACAACCCCCTCATTTAAGTATATTCATTCTAAATTTGTACACAACTGACATGAAGCAATCAAGCTAACAGAAATTGTTTACCATTATAGGAACATTATTCACCATTAAAAAACTTCTCAGTTGGAAAGTATATTAGGCTTATCAATTTGACTACAAATCAAATAAGGATTTACAACTTTTTGTTGGCGTTGCCAAAATAGCTGATATCCATCCATCATCATTTAACTAAACCCAAGCCCATATTTAGTTGGTTGACCATTAAGCAGTGCGTTTGGGTTTTTTTTTTTTTTTTTACTTATGCATTCATTTTAACACATGCTTTCAGGTACATACTGCAAGGATTTCCATCCTACGAAAAAGCAAGCCAAGAGCAAATGCCGATCAGATAATACCTGCCAAGTTACGGCACGAAGAAAACACGCACCTCCGAGTTCATATATGAACTACAGATTCATTAAAAACTAATTAAAGACTTGCCAGCAATGTCAAATCAGATAAATTATAAATTATTTTGTGCTATGCACAGAGAACTATAGCCACCTGAAATAAACATAGTATAAAATGGAGTATAAAATGTACTTTAGAACTCTACAGAGAAGTAGTGAAATAATCCATTTTATAAATGCATAAAATCACACACGCTGATAAAAGCAAGTTAAATATTGACACTTCAGGAGGCCAGAAACTTGACACTTAAGCTTTTCAAAACTTAACAAAAACCAGAAACAATGTAGCAGCCAGCCAGATGATGACTAAAGTGGGTTTGGGAACAGGAGTGTTGGGTCCAAGGGATACAGCTTCTGTACTCTGGAGGGAGGAAGAAAACAGATCCACCACCTATCTTCTAACCACTTATCCAGGTTAGGGTCTTCATGGCCACAAGCAGGGCACAAGGCTGGGGTACATCCTAGATGGGATATTGCAGCACATTGCAGGGCATACACCTCTACACTATGGGCGATTGCAACTTCAAGTGTTTGGATCATGGAAACCAGAGCACCCAGAGGAAACCCACGCCACACAGGGAGAATATACGAACGCCATACAAAGGGTGGAGGCAGGATCTGAACCCCCAGCCCTCTAGGCGTAAAAGCATCGCTACTCACAAGCCACGATCCCGCCCATTGCAGCAAGTATCATCTGCCCTGAATATCATTATTACTTTTAGCAGTAAGACGCTTCGACTCACAACACTGATATCTATATAAAGCACCATAATAGCAACATTCCCATTACAACAAAAACAATGTGACTAACCTAAATGAGCAATTCAAACAGCAACATCCATCTGCATAACTGCACTCTTCATTGACACAAAATATTACACTCATTAAATCATGTTTTCTCCTGCTTTTCCCATTAAGCCCCTCAAATACAAGCACACACGCCACAGCTAGGACAAAAATAAAGTCCTTAATTATCATTTATTTTGTAGATACACAGCAACGTCCTACTTTCATCACTTGGTCAACTTTCTCCCTAACAGAAATCAGTTAAGCGCTCCCAAACCCCCCCCCCCTCTATTTTTGCCCATTTTCACATAATTTATAAAGTGGGCAATAATTATTCTTATCAGAAGTCTCCCACAAGCAGACTCAGTAAGGGTAAAGGCCATCACGAGCCTTCTCCAACAGTCGTGCCATCAGCCATCCATTTTTGGGTTTTGTTCTACGATATGAAGGTCTCCCTGAGAGATGTCATCCGCTTGGAGGGCAGCGCAGATCCAGAAGAAGGGGCACAGCAAATGACAGACATCACCGTAGAGTAGCGAGTGAGAAGCCCAGCCATCCAAAACACCCTATGGACCAATGGACCTCCTAAACACCAGGGATCAAACCCACATCCGTAGGGAAGAGTGTATCTTCTTATAACCAGTTTGACTGCAGATGACACTTGAGGAAAACTGAACGTACACTACACTGCCATTCTTGCTATGCTGTCACAGATTTCTTTGCGCAGTGCTTACTTTTAAGCAGCTTTATTTTTAAATCAAATGGTGCACAGATCTCAATTAGATGAATCTGGGTAGAAAGTTGTTCTGCCAATGGAAAATGAAGCTTACCCAGGTGGTTCATTTACTGATCCAACACAAGGGCATACCCTACAATAAACAAGTGCACAAGCTTGATTTTTAAGGGAAAAATTGCATCAAGTTATAAATTAGCTAATGCTTCACTTGGATTCCTGTTGACTAAAAACTGTCAAATCTTATACGGACATTAACACAAAAATATTTTGTAGATTTTGTTGAAAAAGAATACAGATATTACAATAAATTCATATGCAGATGGTGCATGAAGCTGTTCTGTATAAATGTGCCATAAATATTTTAGTGGTTTTTCAATGAAAATTTCATATTTAGCTACTGGAAGCTTGCTGTACCTGTTTGTGTGAAGATCTATGGCCATGTGCTTATGTGCATGTGTCTATGTATAAACAGTGACCCAACCACACACTTATAAAATATTTTTATATATAGAGCCACACACATGCCTAATGCAAACTTGATGGATCTTTAAATATAGCACCTCCCCCAACTCATCTGAACCCATGAATGAGACCACCCGCACCTACACTCAATTAGTGTGATACATCTGTCATTAGCTAGCTATATCACCCATATTATTGGATCATTTTCAGGACATACTGAGGCATGTGGGTCAGCTGTTCCTGAAACCGCTGAAACAACTTCGCCCATGTTCGATGCATGAGGATGATGGTGATGATGCTGTTGATGATGATGATGATGATGATGATGATGAGCTGCCTGTCACAGTCAGTGATTTTTTTTCTAGCCGTGCTTAGCAGTTTGTGGAAATCCCCAAGATCTCCAAATCCTGAACAGGAAAAGTCACCCCCTTCTGGAGTGTCCCTTGAGTCCCCCTAATCTCACTGGAAGATTACATCCAATAATGATATTAGTTGTATATCTGATTCAAAAACACTGTGCCCTTCCAATCAGAGAACCTTATATTGCATGTACTCTGATCAGAGAAAGTTCATTTTTTCTTCAGAAATGTCACCATCCAATATCCCCAGGAAACACCGTGATTCCAGTGTTTTGAAGAACCACAATTTATATTATTTTTGTTAAAATCAGTTCTCTGTAACTGTTAATACTTTGACTGTCTTGTAAGTATTAACCTGTTCAGCTTTTTAAAAGGCCTGGTATCCTTAAGCTGAATCAAATATCCATGAATCCTGTAAAACAACAAAGTATTCACAGGCAACAGAATGTATCTAGCCATCTACATCTGAAGAGAAAAACACAAAACCTGTGACTTCAATACCTCCAAAAATAAAAATCAACCTGTTTGAGGATTTTTTTTTCCCATGTGGCAAGCATGACGGGTTTAAAAAAAGAAAAATTACTAGATTTCAGTGGATTTTCCCCTCCCCAGTCCTGAGAACACACAGAAACACACACACACACACACACACAAAAGATTCAGTATTTGCAGAAGCTAATTTTGTGGTTCATGCCATGGACTGGTTTCCCAAAGACTCCCAGGTGAAAACCCAGGATGGGCTGGGTGATTAACCTGAAATAGTAGGAAAAGTATGTACCTGTGGAAACACTTTGAAAAAATTAAAATACTACATTGAATTACCTGAATGTAAGGTATGCTGACACATTCATTCATCGTTAACACAAACATTCAATCGAGTCACCTTTCCCCAGACGAATGTCACAAATAGACATTCCGGGGCAAACTGTGCATTTTCACACGCAACCACCCGTGACCAATCAGGAGCTGACACCTTCAACTGAATTTTTGTAAACTCAGGATTTCTTCCATCCGCAGTTATAGAAACCTTCAGATATTAAGCAAGCTGTGGGCAGAATTCACAAAAGCCACAGTGACTTACCCTCACTGGATATGTGACTGTGGCCTTTGGTGTCCCAAACTGGAAAGGTGACAATGAAACACCGACGGGATACCTTGGGTCAAGTCACCTTACTGTGTCAAAGTTCCCCAAAGACTGACCCAAAAACCCCTTAACTAAAAACTTTCAGACCAGAAAACTATCACAAATGTAGTGTAGCTGGTCCAGTCCTGTAATATATACTAATAAATCACAGCGATGTAGACTATATAAATAATTCACATGAATGAATTAATTAAGATGGTTTTGTTTACATTGGACATGCTTTTTTCTTTTATCCTCAAAAAAGAAAAAAAAAGAAAAAATACCGCAAGATATAAAATACGCAAATATCACTATGCGATTCTTTTTTTCCCTGTGCCCAGTTGATCAGGGTAACCAGTAATCTGTCAAACCTAGGTAACTAGGCTAGGTTACCTGTACCTGGCCGGCTGGGGGCTTTGTTAGAGAGGCGCGCTTTCCATACAAAAAATAAATATATAAATAAATAAACATTTACTATAAAAGGCAATGAGGCCATCAGGTAAGGAGCCTTGGAAAGGGAGGAGAAAAAAACGTGGAGAATCCTATATCACCGCATAGAAGTTGCCATGAGATTAACATGCAAGAAAAGCCATAATAACGTATAATCGTGTAGGTGTCCTACCAGGGAAGCCCAGCAAGCCATGCCGACGGCAAAGTGTCCTATTTATACGGGCTAACTAGCCCGGCTGCTAAGCCTAATGTCACCGCGACGGTGTTACATATTTCGGTCCCTCACACGTGTTAACACCCCCGTTAAAACTCCGCGCAGGGACGCCGCCGCCGCCGCCGCCACCCCCACGATGCGACCTCACCTACCTGAGAAGCCACACTAACCGGACCGGCCATCGACTTAGCCTCACGCCGCCGTTATTCCCAAGGACACCAAAAAACACACACACACGCCATGACAGTTAGGAAAAAATGCATAAAAATTAGAGGGGGGGGGAGGAGGGAGGTGAGACGGAAAAAAAACTCCGTGCAATTTCTTATTCCTTGTAAAACACAAGAGCCGCGGAGTTCATTCATGGTGGGGGGGAAGAATGCACGGAGTTTGAGGTACACCAAACGCAAACCCCGCCATGCATTTCATTCCCCAGACGGTGCGGAATAAAAACAAAATAAGTTAAAAGATCCACTTACCTAAAATGGCTACTGCGGCAGCCAAAATACAAACAGCTATTATTTGGTGAAGTTTAGCGCTGGGAGGCAGGCGACGGCAGCCTAACATGAATTGGACCCACCCCTTTCCGTTTTTCATTGGCTGCCACGAAACGCGACCGACTCGATGCTCTCCGCCATTGGATGCTGAGCTGTCAAACAAGTACGGCAGCTTTACGTTTGTCTGAGAGCGCCCGACCCAGCGACCATTGTGCAGCTTTGGCTATTTCCACCGATGTGAGCTATTTTACAACTGGTTTCTTTTTAAGCAACATGCATAATATGAAAGCCGACAGGGTAAAAAACTATAGAATCCCTATAATCTGCGTATTGTTCTCTTTCGAGAGCACAATTGTTAATGCATGTCCGTCGTATTCCTGAAACCAACGCTAGGTCTCCGTTGGTTTTGTGTTTCTTCTTCCTTGCATCCACCAATCATGGTGCTCTTTACTCCATCATTACAGCATTTAAGAAAAGAGTCTAACATTCCACGTCTTTGCTCATGTTTCGTTTCCCGGATGTTAAATTTTTCCTGCATATGACCATGCATTTGTAGCAAACTGGGGCGTGAAGTCTTGTCCGCCCGTTTAGTGGGAATGTAGAAGCCCGCATTGCATTGTGGCTCCTTGTGTCAGCCAGCTTCTCCTTTTAGGTCTCTCTCTCTGTACATATATATATAAATATATATAAAACACGTTAAAGCTAACCGCATTGGGGGTTCCCTATAAAACGGTTAGCCACGGTATCTATATAACTGTGCCTCCATAAAAATGGCGTTGTCATTTTATCGAAAACAGTGCTTATGCATAAAGGCAGCAGTACTGCTGTAGTGGGTTATATTGATTGCAATGGCACATAATGACTGAAATTTTCGTTATTGTTATGTGTTATACACATGCAGCTTTAATACATATAAGAGGCACGTAACACATTAGGTGATTCCAATCTGATCACCAATTCCCAGCCAATATATGATGAAAAAGGAATGTAATGCCAAACAGTTTGGTTAACAACTGAAATGTGTTTCTGTCATTGTTCCTTTCAACATCACAAATGATACAAATCAGTAAAAGACTGCTGGGGGGGGGGACCAAGCGTGTAATTATAATCATGTAAATGCTTCATACAGCAGGCATCTGACGTTTTTTTCCTTCGGTTAAATGATGTTGCAGTAACCACCAGCAGTTATGTGCTCAGAGAATAACGTAATAAAAATTAAATCTTATTTGGTTTAGGTTCCAACTTAAAATTGTGTTGTTAAAGTGTACTTATTCACAATAGGGATGTTGCAGTATTAACTCCTATGTATTTGTCCCAAAAAAGTTGCAGTAAAATTAATCCAGCTATCTTCTCAACCTATATACAGTTCAGGGTCATGGGTGCACTAAAACTATAGTAAAACAAATATATTTAAAATACATATTATGTGATTTATCATTTGAATAAAAACTAAACAAATATCTAAACAACTAGGTTAATTAACAGGATTTTTACACAAAAACCTGGATATACACAGCCCATCAGCGATTGAGTTCAAGTGTCTATGTGAAAATGAGTGTTTTGATATTTTCAAATGTTGCTTCAGTTCCATGTAAATCTGACGAGGTGGAATAATTTCCCTATGAAATTATTTTGAAAAAGATTTTGAAAAAGAGATCATTAGAAAGCAAAGAAGAGAAAATATTCCTTTTTTAGAATTGAGTCTATTTTTAAGAAAAATTGAGATTAACTGAGGAAAATTAGAGGAAGCCAGATTACTTCTTCCAAACCTGCAGCGCTTGCATTATGTAGAATGCATAAGTAATTTGACTGCACCTGTTCTCAACCTACTCTGCCTTCATTAGGCTCAATTTATGGAGTCCATTCTGTGCCCTTTTTTTATGTGACCATCTGTGTAGTCGCTTAACCTCTAACAACAGGGGAACAGCTGATTTGTTTTAGTTTTCGGGACATTTATGACAGGTCTAAGCCTATTATGTGTAGTTATTAAAAAAAAAAGTTTTAGTTTTTCACTGATTGACAGTGTACTAAAAGTGCATTAGGTTGGTAGCAGATTATTCAAACTGGACAAAAACTGAATGTTAGCCTGCTACTTTAAGCCAGAACACAATGTAGCAGAATGGCTAGAATTCCCCACCCCACCAAACTGAAATTAAATAAGATAAAACATAAAAACCTACAGCTAAATGAGAAGTATAAATATTCATTCTGAATTTGGACATTAGTGCATAATGTGCTCTGTGTATTAATGTGGGATTCTCTAAAAATCAGACACATAAAATATCCCTACAGCTTTCAGTCTTTCCATAGAAATACAATTACTAAAACTTAAACCAAACCTAAAATACATAAAACCTCAATAGAAATGTGTTTTAAAAATAAAAACCACACTGAAAACGAACTAAAACTGAACTGGATTTAAAATAAAAATTGAAAATAATGCAAACATAAAAAGTAAATTTAAAAAAATCAAAACTGTAATTTCACTGGCTGGCATTTCAGCTTCCATTCTGAAAAAACATGGGTTGATCTCACAGATACTGTAGATAGAATTTGCTGAGTGGGCATCTGTATATTTTGGGGCCCCTATAAAGTGCGGGGGCCCCTGAATATGAATATCCTTGCCCTTTTGACACCCCTGTCACAAAGCCAGGCAATGCCTAGACAAGAACCTTTGGCAAAATCCTTCCCCACAGAGCTCTTCTACTTTACCTTTGTTTGATGATGGTGTCATTGTTTGAGCTGGACTCTCAAGAGATGACAGTTCTTTAAGCTTATACACACACATAACTGTTCATGTTGCAAATGGTGAAGGACAGCTGCCCCTGTGCACATGACACATGGCTGCCTTGAATATTCCACAAGAAGCTGCCTCTTCACATCACCTGAGTCCAATAAACCAAAAAAAAAAAAGCCCAGCGTCAGGTATTGATCACACGATCTGCTACAAGTCCTATCGTATAGCTGCCCACTTTTGCAGGCAATGGTTAAAATTATGCTGGCGATTATTAAAGAAGCCAGTCCATTACTTGTGTCAGATGTTGTGCTCCAACATGAATTTATATGGTCGGCATCAGGGGCATTGCTAGAGATTTTGGGCCCCATGCAAATCATATTGGGTCCCCCCAGTCGAGAACAATCCAGTTATTTTCCAAATTTTCTAGGCTCCTTGTCATTCAGGGGCCCTTAGAATCGTCCTAACTTTCCCCTGGCATATGGCGCTCCAGGTCAGCGTTAGATGCCAAAAAATCAAAAGTACAGGTTTTTACAGCCATATGGAGTAGGTCTCCAGAAAATGAAGGTCCAGTTTAGCCAGCGATGGCATCGTGAACTGCTGTGCCCCTAGCAATGGTACTGACTGAGTCAGGCAATACAATGAGATGCTTAGTGTACCTCTGACAGAGGAACACAGGAAGTCTTGGGACACTTGTTTAATTCAGTAAAAATATTACAATTTTTTTTGGTTTCATGATAAATATTATTACTTTTTTCTTCTGTTTACATTAGAAATTAGAAACAACCAGTAGGTTTAAGTAAGACATTCAATTTAAGTAGGAATAAGCTGACACCCAAATCATAGTTCTAAAGGAGCTGCTCTGAGTGTAAAACTTCATTAACGAGCAGTGTCACAGGGTGCTTATTATTTAGTAACACATTTGTAACAGTATAAAACACTAAACATTTGTGTTTAATTTCCCTTTGGGAGCTAATGACTACAACTGCAATTAATAGCAAAATGATAGAGTCAGTCAAAAAAGCTGTCACTTAAAAAGTGGATGATATGTGCAGATATGTTAAATGGTGCTTGTAAATGGGCTTTTGTTATGAAACAAACTTTTTGCAGAATTAAGCAAGCGACCCAAGACTCCCTGTGAACACTGTATCATCCTCATTTGTAAAACAATGCAAATGTTTCAGAATCACAGGTCTCACAGTAGGATACTCTGGATGGGTGAATGGAACCTGGAGATTTGGGCTTGGGTTAGAAAATGAGGAAAAGGGAATTGGTTAGGCGATTGGAGAATGAAAATAAGACTTTCATTTCAGCTTCAGTTCAAGAGAATCATGCAGGAAAACAAAATCTGGGAGGTAGTGAGGGTTATAAAGGGTAAAGTTGCTTCGGGGATCAGGGTCTGGATGCGTGCATGTCAAGAAAGAAAGCAAAATTATTTGACTTGTATTAAGGCAAAGGTACAGTGAATTAATGGGTTAATTGCTAGGAAATGTACACCCCCATGACAAACTATTATCATGTATATGAATAAAATAAATCTTCTTCTCAATGAAATACAACAAAACCTTCATATGGTAACATCTGTGGTGTAATTAACTTAGGGAAGCGTGATTTTGTTAGTCACTTGTCTACTTTGCATTTCGGTGTGTTACAATAGAGATAAAATATATATGAGCAGCCGTCACCCTGCTGGGGATTGATAATTACCTCCTGGTTTGGTTGCTTAAAATCCAAAATATGTTTATATATTTTGTAAGGTTTAACATAAGAAAGCCCTCAATCTGAGGCATTTGCACCTAAGAATAAAGTCAGTTGAGTGGAATCGTCAGTGAAAAAATAAATCAGGACTAAACATTTTCCTAATCATGTATTCAGCAAAAAAAAAAATTAACAGTTGTTTTAATCTTATCTAAATAGATAGCAGATGAGAAGTTACGCAATGAATTGTTTGATAGCAAATTAACATAAACATTTACATGCATAGTAATGTTTATCATGATAATAAATGGAATATGGACTTAATATCCATTCACTTACATTTTGCCCAGACTACCTTAAATTGGACAACTTACCCCAATAAGCCAGTAACCCCGCTTTGTAGTACAGGCCCCAGGATTTCCCAGTTAGCTGGATAACTTAAGCCAAACCTGAAAACTGGCCAATAGGAAGAGAGGGAAGTGACATTCCTGTTTAACAAATTTGGCTTAAGTTATCTGGTTAATGAAGAAATCCTGCTTAGTCGAATACTTCCTTAGGTAGGTCATCTTATTTTAGTTTAAAATACGCGCAAGTGACCAATGAAAAGGAAAAAGATTCTGTATAGTCAGGAATAATTACCCAGCAGCCTTGAAGAAACAAGAGTGAAACAATCATACTTTAAAAAAATCTAGTCATACTTCCATCCATTTATGCAGTATGGGCAAATCAATAAACAAACAAAACAAATGAAAATTTGTCTTTTGCTATTAATAACTACCATATACTTTCAGTTCAGTATAATCTTTATTTACCATTTGTGCAAGTACAGGTACAGTGGAATTATTCTCTCCATAGCCGGGGGGTCGCAGTGCAGAGTCAGCCAATGTGCACCCCTAGAGCTTAGGGTTAAGGGCCTTGTCCATGCCCATGGACATGTGACTGTTCTGCCAAAACCAGGGCTTGAACTCATGACCTTCTGATCAGAGGCACAGCCTGCTGAGCCACTTACCATATGTATGCTTTCTATGCATTCAAGTGGAATATCTGGTATAATTATCCATTCATTTTTCAACTACTTATCCCAGGTTTTGAGAATGGCACAAATACGGAGGTTTACATTAAAGAATATAATTACGTATTTTTGTCTAGCAATTTGTGCACCGCCATCCTGTTTTCATCCTTTGTCTACAAACTGTATCTGTGTTTTAACATCCAGGTAATTCAAAGTTTGTCAGCTGCACCCCAGTAAAGTCTTTTACCAAAAGGTTTCTGAGCATTTAAACGTTTAGATGTATCAGGACTTATTTCCCAGCAAATAAAGGAATACAGACACTCCTCTACTTACAAACGAGATATGTTCCAAACGGCTGTTCGTAACTTGAAATATTTGTAGGTTATAATTCAACATCATTTTAAGGATATACGCAAGTACAAAGAACTAGGATGCTGGGAGTACGCACGCTACGCTGCTGCACGCCGGGAGTAGCGGCCAGAAGTCGTACTAGGTGGAATTGGCATGCAGAAAACAAATTCATGTTGCGGACAGGAAACGGGAGCCCAAGGAACACAATTTGGACTTACAGTCCTCTTCATTCATATGTCTGTTCGTAAATCCGTAAGTTCGTAAGTTGAAATTTCGTAAGTAGAGGAGCATCTGTAATTCCCGGAGCATCTGTAACTCCATGATTTAGGAGTTGGAACACCTCTGTGCTTCAGCGGAATCAAAGCCAGAGAAACAAAAGAATTGCAAGATCTGTATTATTTACCACATGATTGAAGACAGCATATTCATGACATTTTTATGTCAGTCTCATTGTTGTGATATTTAGCACAATTGGCAATAAGTGCAATTAGTTCTACTAATTTGACTACTGCAGATGTTTACACACTTCTGCTGTGCAGGTGGTTCTTAGCCTCCCCAGTTTATACTGTATAAAGGCAGTGGGTCATTATATAGCTTCAGTGAAGGCAGCAGACTCATGATGCTGAGGCTCAGTGCACCAACTGGGGAGCCTACCTGTGGGAGTCCACTGAAGGAGGGCACCTGCCACTACTGATTATCCTCTTTGCAGAATGGGCCGCTAACCCCTTCTTAATGAATCCTATTCCATGCCCCCCACCCCCCCCCAGGGAGCACGCCTTTCATCATGGGTAGAAGTGTTGTTGCTGTCCCAGAAAGTGTCTTTTATCTCCAGTTCCTTCCTCTGACCTGCCTCACCTTTTCTGTAGGCCACTGAACCTTCCAATTTGCCATGAAGACTCAGTTCATCCTTGCCTACACTACCCGTCATTCTCATCACGTTCTGGCACTCAGAGAATCGTACATTTCTTCTGACAACTGCTCTGTGGCTTTCTCATCTAGCTGCTCCTTCTCCTACGTCCCTCTCGCTGAAAGTGGAAGAATGTTTACTCATCTGTCCCGAAGAGTCATTTTCTAACCCTCTTTCTTCATATATCTATCTCTTACTTTAGATTTGACAGTTTAACCATCGCTCTGCCTACCAGGCTCCCTGCTGTTGTCCTCTACCATTCATTTTGTGCCCTTTGCTCTTTCCCAAATGACCTCAATATCAAGCTCAGTTTATTCTCACTGCTCACGCCTAATTCTTCCAAGCAACTTTGACATTCATTTATATAAACCCTAGTCTCTTCTTCTGTATGTCTGTACATGTCTGTCTGCTTGTAATTATAAGACCAGCAACCAGCTTGGCCTTCAAGGAACAGCAGTGCCTTTATCCCCCCAATGAAACTCCTTCATGCATTGGATAGCTGCTCCCCCATTCCTGTTTGCCCCTTCAGCCATCTCCACCTTACTATTCCCTCCACCACAATCCTTGCTTCTTTTCCACTAATTCACCAACTCTGTAGCCTCACAGTGGACCCATAATGGAATCTGAACCTCCACCCATTCTCTCCTCATACGTCCATCCATGCATAACCCTCCTTGAGCCCTTGGCTTCTAGACTCACTTTACGGCAGCAGGACAAAGCCGCATGTGACAGAACGGAAATGGCACGAATCCAAGAAGCAAACCGACCCGGTGACCTACAAGAATCTCATGGCTTCATTCCACTCTGCAATTTCTGCTGAGATGACCTTATTTTAGGATAAACCTCAGTTTGCTATTAATAGCCCATGAAAATTCTTCTCCACCTTCTTTTCTTACCTCTCAACCACCTTCATCTTCTCTCATTGTACATAGTTTTGTCTCTTCATCAAAGAGGAGGTGGCTGACATCATAAACGTTTCTCGATCTCTGAGTTGTGCTGCAGTTTGACACTTTGAATGCACTCTTCTACTCTAGACGTCAACTCACTTCAGGGCTTCTCATAATGCCAATACACTGATGATACAGAGCTCTGCCTGTTCTTCTGCACTAAAGTTTCTTTCTGGTATCTTGGTCTGGGTGGCAGACAGTCAATTCCAATTCAGTCTGTAAAAGGGTGACATTGTCCATATCCCAGTTATTTGAGCACTTCCCTACAACATTACTGTAATACATATTCAGTTGATGGTAAGATCACCTACCACATCCATCGGGTCGCTCGTGAAAAGTACATCACTGTATTTCCTTACATAGCTGTAATAACCTGGTCCTGCAGATTTGCAATGCACAGTATCTGACAGATTTGCCCTTACCTCATAAAACTGTCAGCCCATCTGTTGGTCCAGGCTATGATCATCTCTAGACTCCTGAAAGTCCCTGCTGACTAGCTTTTTGACTTCCCACACCAAATCTGTCCAGTTCTTACAGAAATCTGCAGCATAAGTTATATGCAGTTTCCCTAATGACATGCCTCTTCTCTCCTGGTCTCACTTCATTGGCTACCTGTTAGACCTTATATCCCATTCAGGATCTTAGTCCTAACATGCTATGCTGTCAAGAAAACAGGATGGCCATAGATCAGACTCACAGTATGTTCCTTACTGTTTCTCTACATCCGATGCATGTCTGAATGTCATAAATCAGAATCCTGTCTGTTTTTATCTTTGGTTGCTGTAAGGTAGAATGAGCTTTGCCTGAGCTTCAGGACTGCAGAATCCCTCTCAAAACTCATCTCTTCAGATTGCACTGCAGCTCCAAACCCGTCATTACATCCTATTTGCAATCAGAATCTTTCTTTCTTTAATGAGCCTCTATGGATATATTCATAACTTTCTGCTTTGGGGTTCCCATACATTATACAGTATTCATACTTGTGTAACCTGAGCTTGGAGGAAATGTATCATAATTTATGTCTTAAATGTCTTTGTTGGCAAACTATGTTTCACATTTGCAATTGGTCATCTGGTATATTAGTTGATGTCTGTTTGTTTTATGCGGTTCATATTTGCACTGACCGGTAAGTTGCTTTGAAGATGCTGGGATGCTTTCAGGGTACGAGGCTCTGAGGCTGATACAGATTCCGAAATCCACCCTTTCACAACAATGCAGAGGTTTTAATTTTCACATGTATCTTATGTTTTCATGCATCTGCTCAACAGTATTGAAAACAGGATCATTACTTATATTTTATAATAATGCTTGAAATGAAAATATGGGTTAGCAAAACAAAACACCTCTAACTTCGCAGATTCAGAAAAAGCATAACATTGGATGCAAACCCACAGCTATAAGGTGTCATCATTGAAATGGTCACTTTTATGGAAGGAATGAATTTCTGAGTCAGTTTGTTTGCCTCTAAATTTGTCTTGCTATATTGGTAATCCATCTCATTTTCACCATTCTGTGATTCATACGGTGATTACAGACAGCATGAGTCATACATTCTATTTGATATCTCTCACATAAAATTGAAAACATGCAGGGTGTAAGAGGATTATGACATGCAATAACACAGACCACTGTTTTTAGTGGGTAAGGCCAATATCTGAATAATAAGTATTTCTGGCTACTTAAATCTAAGAAACGAATATCTACTCCTATGTATCCTATGTATATAAAAGCATTTAATTATATGATGTTGGTTAATTTTGACAAATAAAAATGAAGCTTTTATTTGTGTGAGGGAAGAAAAAATGCATTCTGTTGTTAACGGGGGATGATGAGAAGAGGAAACACCTGGTAAGACGATTCATGAAAATACTGATCCAAATTTAACAACGATGGTGATCTTCTGGTGAATTTACCGTATGCAGCCATAAGGTGGAGACACAACAACACGTGGTAAGAGCGTTCTGGGTGAAGGCCAACTGTCAACACATAAAACAAGGGGCTGGTTGGGGGGGGGGGGGGGGCGT
>JAODJW010000127.1:519544-529671 GCA_026777045.1 Hyperopisus bebe | reverse complement strand
TTACCTGTAATTAAACCCCGTATTCCCCGATACCCTGACGTCTGTGCCTTTGTCTCCGTTCCGTCCCCGCTGGGCACAACAATATTATTATAATTAAACGTATTAATGGTTTATTATTAATATTAAAATAATGAATAATAAATCTTTTTTTTAAATGTATTTTATTATATAATAAAAATTATTGTTACTGTCTATCATTGTCTAAATGTATTTTTACTGTATAAATATATGTACTTGCGAATGCGAGGCTGAGACTGAAGCTTTACCCTTTGTTTACAATGAGAGACGTGCCGCGTGACTCATTTCCCTGCGCGCACAAGTTAGCTTAGGTCGGTGTTCATGGTTTGACTTCTGAGATTCAGATAGAGATTCAGTTTTTTTTGAACTGGTTGGATCAACTTTTAAGAAATTCGAGTTCTAATGAGTACGAGAACCGAGGAACCACTGTACTTTTTACTTCAAGGTTTATCTTGCCAATCAGGATAGAAGGTTTCCTCCTGTAGATGATACAGGGTTACGTTGTGATTATGCAGAGCTTTTGGCCACAGCTGAGAAGGTACAGCATGAATCTTTGCCTCTGAAAGTCGCCGAGTTGTGAGTTCCGAAAGACCCCGTTGCGGTCGGTAGGGGAAGCCCTGCTTGGACCCCAACAGCTTTGCAGCCAGAAGTTTTATCGCTCGGGGAACCACCTGCACGTCCGTCATGAGTGACCCCACCCCCGAGCAATGGTTCTGTTTCATACTTGAGATTTGTTGCGATGGAAAACAAGTAGGGAGAAATGGAGGAAGGGTGGGAGGTCGGCTTTCTGGTACAGTGGAGATTTGCACATCAAAGTGAATTAAACGTTCCACAAGCTTGCGGAGAGATGGCGACGAGCCAGCGTCGGATGTCCCCTGCCCAGGATCAGGACCTCATGGGCATTTGCTTCAGAGCTATGAACCCCTATGAACAAGGAGATACAAAATAAATACAGCTCTCATGACTATTCATGCGGACCTGAAGCAGACTTAAAGTCTAAGACGCTTAAAGCTGATAGACAGACCACATTCAATGAGAAGCATGCCTGTTAGCATCTAGAGTATTATTTTCCAGCTAATATTCCATGAACTCGTTTAACCTGAGTTCTGGTAAGGCTGTCCAGTACATGCTGTTTAGGAAGTAGGAATGCAAATGGACTTGTGCTTTGAGCAACTGTAGATACCCTAGATGGACCACTTCATGATATCTATGGCATTTGGTGAGCATGTTGTTGTTCATGCGATTTAGCTGTGATTTGAGTTGTTTGTGAGAGAAATTCATGCAGGACTGTAGACGCGATTCAGATAATGTGTAGAATAAATATAAATAATACGGTTTGATGAGACATTTGTATTGCTGACTCATGCTAAGAAATCGCTGACTCATATTAAAAATTGTCCATCCTGACAAACCTTGAGAGAAGTTTAATTTGTACAGCTATCATTTTTAAGGTTTGCAAAGGGGGAAATGCTTAGGGAAAGATGGCGGCCAGACTGGGACAGACTACTCACCTGCAGCCCATCTCCATCCCCAGGGTGTACCTGTATGACTTGTGTACCTGTATGATTTGTACCAAAGTATGAATTTGCTGCTGGTCCCTCAGGGTTTTCCACCAAATATATTGATGGTTATGTGGATGAATGTCAGATATTGATGGTTATGTGGTTGAATTTCAGGTCATGTATCTCACTGTATTATAAGGGTGTAACAGTACATGAAATTCATGATTTGGTAAGAACCTCAATTTTGGGTTCACGGTTCAGTGCAGTTTCATTACAGTAAGGAAAACAGAATTTGCTTTGAAAATAATATGAAAACCGCAAAAGCAAGCACAATTAGAAACAATTGTAAACCAAAAACCTGCTGACATATCTGACTAACAAAACCTAACTCTTATTTGCACATCTATAAAAAATAAATTTAAAATCAAAAACATAAGAATCACAACAAACTAATCTGGTCTAAATCCTGTGTTCTTTACTACCGTGTATGGTGCATTTCTGCAGCAATAAACACCACTATAGTCGTGAATATTTTTTAGCCCAGTCTGAATATCCTGGCACAAGCACCTTAGATACCATGCGAAAACTAATTTTTGCCTTGTCACGGCCATAAACACATTTGGATGATGTCATCTCAAATAAGTTAGCACAGTGGATGTGCTTCCAGCAACATATCTGAGTTCAGTGTAACAGAGTCTTAATCTTCTCAATTGCTCTCTCTTCAGTGTTGCTACAGTATAATTCATTGGGAAAACAAATTGTTTCCAAACCATTGATTATGACTGATGGCAATTAGCATTAGCCATAACCAGCTCACAGCCACAATTAGCATAGCTGTTTTCCATGTTAAACGTCGACTTGTGAATACTGTGC
The DNA here is from genome assembly GCA_026777045.1 of Hyperopisus bebe. Classification (NCBI taxonomy): domain Eukaryota; kingdom Metazoa; phylum Chordata; class Actinopteri; order Osteoglossiformes; family Mormyridae; genus Hyperopisus; species Hyperopisus bebe. The sequence goes on along the minus strand of JAODJW010000127.1, from coordinate 527,278 downwards.
ATACTGAACCGGAAATTATGTACCAGATGGTGCACAACGTATATGTGTACCATTACAGCCCTACAGTACTACATTGTCACGTTTACCGGAAAATCTACTGTGTTTCTCATCTTAGGACTTCTCCATGAATCCTGGTGAAGAGGTTGCTCATGGAGTCCATCCATTTCCACCCTGACATAAAAATTCAGACCAGGGTGGGATATCCAAATTTGGATTAGTGCACAGCCACCGAAATTTTCAACATGCACATGTCAGTGGTATAACTGACAGGCATAGCTTGTCTTGTCCCTATTAAAATGGAAAGAGTAGATGAGTAATGAAGTTCTTCTGGGCAGTGGAATGAGTGTATGGAGAGTGGAACATGATTCCCATGAATTATAACCATAAGAACATTCCTTGCATTGACTACATAAGTGTTCATGCATGGCATACCCTTCAACTGGATCTCCAACATCTACTATCCATACATTTAAACCATCCAGAAGGGACAGTATATGTTCTTTGTGCAGCCACCAAGGCTGTTTGCTAAGGCCCAGGTAGCAGAACATGTTTTTACAATTCGGCTCACTGGCTCCTATACTTTACACAGCCTGTGACTTCTATCCATCAAAAAGGTGTAACGATGCATTATGTGATAAGGCAATATTATGTAATACCTCACATAATACAGTGTTATTACATAATGTGTTGTCATACAACATGTGGCAATGCTTTATGTAATTACACCGGATTTTGTATTAACTTGACAAAATGTAACAAGTTGTCATTAGATAAATTTAGGTAAAATTAGGTACATTTTCAGGGGGGTGTTTCCTGAAAGGTTCATGTTGCTAAGTAGTTTGATATTTCGTACCTAAAATCATTAACTTATTAATGAGTCTCTCTCAAAACCCTTTGTAATTGAAATAGTTTGTAACCTTATTCATAAATTAATGATCTGACCCATTTGTTATTTGTTATGTCATTCTGTATTTGAACTTTTGCCTTCTATTCTGTCACAGAGATGCAGAAGTCACCCAAAACAGATGACAAAAACATGACAAATCTTTACCAATCCGCACATCTTTAGCACCTCAGATGAACGTCTAGCCCAAAACATTTTAGAACATTCTAGAAACTACCATAGTTCACTGAGGTTCCAGGGCCCATGTGTATGAGGTCTGGATGAGCACCAGGTTTTTGTATCCCTAAGAATACATACAAATGGGACAGAAAATTAAATTACAGTGCGAAGCTACAAAGGACCGGTTTCGGGACACGGTTGGGTTGCGGCACGCTTTAATCTGGCAAGGAGACAGTGAAAGTTGGTTAGGTTGAGGATGTGTTGGGCAGGAATTATGGAGCTGAGTGGTAGCCCTCTTTTCCCTCCTAATACTGTGGAGAAGAGGAATAATGACTCTTACAAGCAGACGACTCACCCACATCCAAGGAAAACACCATATTTCCTGAATGTTCTTCAATGTGAATGTTTGATTATGGGGAATGTAATGCTTCTTTTTATTGCTGGGCAAAATATTTGGGACAGTGCTCTCCAGTGCCTCATTGCTCTTGCTGTTTAGCTTGTGTTTTTGTCATCAGGATGACAGTATTTGAGATATTGAGGTAGAGTAAGTACTGCCAGCTGATAGCCATTTATGCCCAGGTGCTTTCACTGAATTTTGACGCTTGCTAAATGCACCCGGACATATGATGTGCCAGGAAAAAAGCCCAGATGACATTCTGTGTTTCTCCAAGGTGACGTCATTGTTTGTTTTGTCATGGGGCAAATGAAGCTTAGCATCAACAGCAGATGACCCAAAGCTGTGTGTCTTTTGGCATTACAGATTTTCAAAATGAGGCCTTTGGCGTCATTAAATCTGCAACAAAAAACAAAATACTGATTCTACTGCATGATTAGGCTCCTGTTTGATTCCATCTTTCCTCATCTGCATGGCCATGGTTATGCTTAGGCGGCAGAGTGTGGTTCAGCAGGCTAAGCCCCTGTACCTGTGATCATAAGGGCTCTGATTTGGGCCCGGCATCGGCAGAATAGTCACATGTCGGTGGGCCCTTGAGCGAGACCCTTAATGCCCAGATCCACGGGCACCGTAGGTAACTAACCTCCCTGTGATCCCCAAGCTTGGCATCATCTGTATATCTCCTACCTGATGAGTTACTGTCTGCCTGAGATCAGGTGTGATTCATCAGAGACCAGGTAGGAGGGAAAACCTGCTGGATCCCGGCACTCCAGGATCAGGCTCACCAACCCCTGGGTTAGACATACAAAGGGGAGTGATAGCATCATGTCACATGACCTGGCCACCTGACCTAAACCCTGTAGACATGGTTTTGGACACCATAGTGTCCTGATACAAGGTGATCATCTTGCCGTTACAGGTGTCCTGCAAGTTTTATGTCTGTGTGCTTACTAGTGCACCATTGCAGAGGTAAAGTAAACAGGAACTAGACAGTAACAGCATACGAGACATGACCTTATTTTTCTAACCTCCATGTTTGGATGATCTTCTTAATTTGCAATTATAAGATTAGTGTATTATGGGATTCAGTACTCCATACTGCCCAGGAAACAGTTCCGCTATAAATTTTCTTCTACTGATTCTTGGTCACTAATCTCCCTCTTTATTGCGACTAAGAAACACAACACACTCTGTCACAGTATATGTAGGGATCTCCAGGCCATTACATTCACAAGCAGCAGGATTCCGAAATAATAAAAGTAATAAAAAAAAAAACTTTCTTCTGTTCTTTTCGAAATCTGAGTCTGTCGACGTTCATGCACCCTACCAACCGCACTCACAATAATAAGAATAAAACAGCCAGAAACTAGAAAAGCCCATCTAAAAACTGCCATTATATATGTGGTTGGAGGTCTCTGACAATATCTTTTGTCGAGGCACTGTGCCACAGGTCTTGGGGTTACGCCATTAGTAAGATTTAATAGCACGTTCTCTGTATGGTACAGTCTTTATGACTGGGCCTCCCTGTGTGGACAGTGCATGGCTCAGCTTCAGTCGTTTGTATCTGCTGTTTCAGCGAGGCTAAGCAGCGAGCCTCGGGCGGGGGTTAGGGCAGTCTTACCGATTCTGCCTGACCGCTTTTGTGATTTACTTCCCTTCTGTCTAGTCCCCCCTCCCCCCACCAGCAGTACCAACGCCTCCAGTCCACCATGTGTGCCCCGTGTGGAAAGCATACATCACGCAAAGGCCTTCAGAGGACCTCTCCCTTTTGCAGACCACTAGATTTCCTGTTGAGGGGCCTCGCACAGAATCTTTTTTCTCCGGATTGCATGTTCCTCCTCCGGCTCCGTCTCCTCGATGCTCAAAACAATAAAATATCAGCGGACAGAACAGATGGAAGGGAATTTCCAGTGCTTTGTTTCACAGCTGGCAATGTTCTCCCTCGACTGCAAGAATGAAAGAATAGAAATTGGGGAAATAAGGGGACAGCCTGTTGAAAAGGACAGTGCTCGCTCTCCGAATTCCTGCTTCCCCCCTCAGAGCAGCCCCACGTTCCTCCAACCCCCCCTTCCCTCCCCGCCTCCCTCCCGGGTCCTTCCAGCATCGGTGAAAATGTTCTCCGTTGGCCACCCCGGGACTGTGGGAGCACGTGCCTCGCTCGCTGCAAGATTAACATTCGCACTGCCTCCACTGGCCGCCTGCTAATGTCTTTTAAATACCCCCAGAACAGAGCCACTGTTCCGCACACGAGCCCAGATTCGACTGGCAACTTTGTGTTTGTGTGAGAAGGAAAATCGTGGTCAGTGCAGCACACAATAGGCTTAAGAAGGCTGAGTCGCTGGCATTGCTCTTTTTGTAATGTGACTCCAGATTTTCAAAGAATTTTTTTGAGTTAATTTAATGTGATTTTGGTTTTACCGGTCTGTTGACTTTTCTGCAGGTATTTTCCAGCATATTTTCCATAAATACACAGGGGAACTAGCCTTACTCTCCAGTTAATGCCAAACTATGGAAAATTGTGAGTATATTTACAGGGTTTTTAGCCTGACGTCACACATGGCGGAAAGCCCAGGGATTTTGAGTACTCTGCTAGGGTAGACAATGTCGGGGTTAAGCGTTACTGATGACTCATCCCATCACCAGCCCCACATAATGGTTTCCCTGAAAGATACCACAAACATGGGATGGAAAGCTGTGTTCACAAGCTGTGAAGCTGTGGTCACATGCATAGTGTGAAACATCCCAAATCTGAGAAACAAAATACCTACATTTCTAAACAATTAATTACAGTTAATGTGTTATTTTATGTAAATTTGGCTCTTCGAATCGGGACAGGCTATGCAGCATTACTTAATATGAACTGAATAATTTTGCTCTTGCTTAAAAGTACAGCCTTCGGGATTGCAGCATATTCAGCACTGAGAAACTCCCCTTAACTTTGTGTATAAGCAGATAGGTTCTCCCCTAAGCCTTCTTTCAGGTCTAAATTAGGTGAGCCACTGACTTGGGTCTGAGGTACTTAAGCCATGAGTTTGGGTGTGGTGTATGTGCACTTTCACTTGAATCTGAGTTGCATGAATCACTGGTTTGTGTTTGAGTTATGTGAAACACTGGTTTGAGTTTGAGTTTTGTTAAGCACCGTATTGAGTCTGAGTTTGTAAACTGCTGGTTGCAGTCTGAACTAAGTCATTCTGAGATTTCAGTGTGAACTATGTCAGCTAGTTTTAACCCAAGATATAACTGTGACTGGAAATCTGGCATCGGAATATAAATGCTATTCATACAGCTTTTTTGGGTGGGGGTGCTGGTTGCCCACAGCGAGAGATGTGCTGGTTGCCCACAGCGAGAGATGTGCTGTTCCCCCAGCCAGTGCAGGCCGATTCCATCCTGTGGGAGTGTTTGGCAGACAGCACACTCCGGGAGTGTACACCCTGCCTTCCACACATCCCGGCCAGCCTTTGGGGCTGCAGAGGGAAAGAAGGCTGATCCAGAAGGGTAAATTGCTAAGCTGGGGAGATGACAAGGAATGAAGAACAAAACAGAATATTCATCCATCTCTCCTTTTCATCGAAAAGCTCTGGAGAATCCTTTTACTTCGAAGAGTAGTAGTAGGAACCTCTTATTCTGACAGCCTGTTCTAAATCAAATATACTCATAATAACATTAAAAACGTTAGGAATGAACATCAAAATCAGGGGGGAACAACTAGCTGCTAGCAAGCTAAAATGAATATTTTATTTGACTATTTGGAATCTTCACATGCAGGTATTGTTCTCATTATAACTGACCTCTTCACTGAGCTACTTCATCTGCAGCCTCTGACTCCAGCTATTGGACTGTGGTAGCATTTGATGATTTAAGCTTAAATATTCCAGGCTTTATTCAATCCTCCAAAGTAGCTTTAAATAGCATTATCTTATGTCATGTATTACTACGATGCTTCAGTATTTCTTTGGGTAGTTAGTACCCATCCAATCCCAGTATTTAACATTAAACAAAAGTAGTTTAAGTCATTCATCATTTTTTTTGGTTTCACACATTCATAGTACTTTCTCTCTCTCTCTTTATGTGTGTATGTATGTGAGCACAATGTCCCCACAACGTGATGAATACCCACCACTCAATTTAACAAAAATCTGTGACTGCAATGAAAAAACGAAAAATGCAAAAACTCTTGTATTTGTATTGTATTGTATACTCTTGTAGCATTTTTCCCATAGAAATGAATAAGCGGACCCGAAAAAGATATGTTTACCCAATATGTGTGTGTGTCGTTCTGTCAGAACCTTTTATGCCAATAAGTATCTGTAAAGTGAAGACATGCACACCTGACATCCGTTTGACTCCAGATGTTTGTACGTCCTGACAAACGTTTTTGACAGTGCATCATTTGATAAAAATAGCAATAGTACGGCCTTAGTGATTTATCTCCTTACGGTGTAGAGTCATACTCGGTCACCGTACAGCGATTTTACGACCTGGAAATAATGCCAGCGCTGATATTTCAATTGGCAGCGACTCTCCTAGTCTAGAGGATACCATGAACAGACCCGTCGACCCAAAGTTAATGCAAGATCAAGATTTAAAAGGTTTGTAGAAACCTGCTTCACTATTATTTACGTACCCTCTCTCGCACCGCATAAGAACTGCACTCTCTGCTTCTTCTTGCAAACACAGAGGCATTAACTTTGTTATCACACAGAAAAAAGTTGTGTAAACATATGCAGTGTATGTTTTCGCCCCTCAAGCATCATGTTTATTAAAACAACGTGTAGGACTGCTTTGCAATGCGAACGATGCAGAACATGTGTGCCACGCTTTCTTTTGTCATCTTATTCCAATTAAATCAGCTCTGTTTATTTATTTTAGGGACCGACTACCCCGTGACTGTTATTTACACATGTCAGATGCTCTGCCTTCCACAATAAACACGTTTTTTCAGTTTTTTGCAGTTTTTTTTCCTGCTCTTGAGTGCTTGTGAAGATCCAATAAAGCAAACACCCGTCTGCTTTTTTCTTACCATGGGATTAAACCGTATCCATTGTTTTCTTTTTTTTCATTTTACCATTATTCTGTGAGAAAACATGCACTTTTGGTCTTACTGGAACAGAAGGATTAAGAGAAAAATGACATGTAATACAAGATCAGCGTTAAACACAAGCACTAGCTCCTATCCCTGGAAGCACAGGGCACAAGGCCGGACACACCCTGGATGGGATGTCAGTTCATCACACAGCACACGTGCAATCACCCACTATGGGGAATTCAGAGACAGCACTTTACCTAATTCCGTGTCTCTGGTATGCGGAATGAAACCCGTATGAACTTGCAAACTCCATGCAACCCAGCTGACAGGCAATATTCCCAGAACTTTAGCCAACGTAAAGGTTTACCCAGAGTTGGTAGAGGATGTTCTTACTGTAACGTCAGTGGAACATTATTATCGATGATTCACATTATAACAAAGTTTCTGTCAACGTTAGCACGATAACATTATTACCTTAACATCCTTTCAGTGTAAATATTGTGTCACGATCCAACACGGAAGCAGGCGACGGACACCGTGCATACGAACAAAAGGGGCTTTATTGCTGTGGTAACACACTCCAAGACACACGCAACGTCAATGACCGGACTGGGAAAACGAACGGAAACGCGGACTAAATACACTGGACCAACGACAACGATCAGAAACAGCTGTTAAACACTGGGAATCCACATGAGGTTAACGAGGGGGGCGTGGCACAGGAGGATCGGCACGATCGGGGCAGGACAGATTGTTTATAATAAAGTTATTGTTTGATAAAAATGCTGTATGTGTATGTTGCAGGTGCATCATTGAGCCATGAGCCCATGGCCTTAGACACGCCAAGCCACAGTGTCGCCTGCTGCTTTGTCATATCCTTGGTGTGTTTTAATTTAGTTGGTCTTAGTTGTAGTGGCGGTTGTAGTAGTAGGATAACCTTCTGGGAGCATCAGGCAAACTGGACACTTTGAACATTTCCATACCTTAATCATAACATTCAGTAAACATGCTTAGAAGTAAAAATTGTTAGCTGGGAAGGAGGAGGAATTAAACTTTGAGTCCTGGGGGTGTGAGTTTATGGTTCAAATTACTAAACTGAAGGACTTGAACTTGAAATGTTCTCAAATTATTTCTCAATTTGTGATTTAAATTGCAGGTGCACAGGAAATGTGTGTCTGTGTGTGTGTGTGTATATATGTGTATATATATATATATATATATATATATATATATATACACACACACACACAC
>JAODJW010000127.1:471467-488851 GCA_026777045.1 Hyperopisus bebe | reverse complement strand
GATGAATAGAGCCTGTTACCCCCCCCCCCCCACCCCCCGTTTCCTTTCCTCAAACCGCACAACGAGTCTTTCTTCCATGTAACTGGAAATGGTGAGAAAAATATAATCTTAAGGGCCCGTAAAGGGGCATCAATTAGTGTCGCATGTGATGCGTGTAAACTGTTGTGGAACCATAAATTTAAAGACGCTGTCCTAATATCCTATATTATACAGTACACATGTACCTTTTCTTTTTTTTATACCAATTTAAATGTGACAAATAACCTCTTTGTTGTTTTCTTGCCATTTTGGATTTGGTAGTGAGAAACCTTATTACTGTTGTACCTGGAATCGCTGCGTGAAAAAAAAAGAAAAGCAGAAATTCAGCTGAATATATTACATATGCTGTATAACTAAAGTGAACATTTTGTCAAAAAGGGTAAAGTTGTAAGATTATAACGTATGCAACATTTTTATGTCCTTTATGTTGATCCTTTACCAAACGTCACTTTACTGATGTTTGAGTTTATATATAATCGATTTTCTGTGAAAGATCAATATAAAATTGCCTAAAGATTCAACTCAGTGGATGGTTGTGTGTTATTGTTTAGATTAAATGTGGCATTAAAGCACAGTATGATGGCCATGTTGTTTTATATGGGTTGAATTGTTTTTGTAGTCGTGTGACCGCATTCGGCCAAACCTAGCATGAAAATCCAGATCCTCTGTGTCAGCGGCAGAGTGGACTGTCCTCACCATACTCCACCGAATAATGATATTCATGGTAAATCCAGATTGTATAAGGGTAGATTTCCAGGGCTTAGAGCGTATGACAAGTTAAACCTGCTCATCCTATTACAACAAGTTCTGCCGCTGCTGATTCTGAAAAATGAGTTTACAGACAGCAGAGATGAACAACGAACTGACTTAGTTATTGAATTAAGAGAAAGGTGATTTCCTATAAGGAATTAACATTCTATGCTTTCCTGTATAATCCCCTGTCTAATTTGCTCATTTTTTTATAGTCCTGTGATAAAGTTCCTTCCTCCTCAGGTTTTCCACGCAGTGTTTTTCATCCCCAGTACATTGTACGCCTTAATTGCTCTAACTCCCAAGAAGTGAGTGAAAGAGAGCAGAAGCAATTTCTGCACAGGGACACCTTTTACAGGAGCTTAAAGTCAAACGGACTCCACAGAACAATGGCTACCCCATAGCTTTAATAGAACAGGAGTATGCAAAATTTTGAGTAATTTGTGTAACTTTGGTACATGACAGATATGTAGTTTTTTGTAGGTGCTAAATGGGTAATTATTAAATAGCCAAAAATAATCACTGATTTTTATTTGTATGCAGAAAAACCTGCACAGTATCTGTTAATTGAAGTTATTATACTAATCTACAAAAAGGTGTTTGTTAGGATGAGAAGGGGGTGTGGCCGTGCACTGCCTAAAGGCAGAGGTGGTCAGGTGATCAACGGTCCTGTTCCATTCCCATGATTCCACTGTTATCTATACCTGTTGCCTTTCATCTTGGTCTCCTTTATTTACAGACATATGCTCTCTTATAGTAGAGAGCACCTCAAACATCTTCTTATTCTTGGTTGGTTTTTTGTTCCTTCCCCTTGTGATGGGTGATCCCTCAGAAGGGCATTTCTTTATGTTTATAGGACCTAGGACTGTGTGATCGACAGTGTGGATTTGACAAAGAGTTGGCAGCTCTGTGCGTCCTGTACGATTGTCATCAGAGAGAAGAGGAGCAGAGTGGATGGGCTTGTTCACATGTCATAACATTTGCTTCTCAAATATGATGTATTGACTGAGACAGTACAGCAGAGTGCAGCTCTGTCATCCCGGGAAAAAGGGTACACCTCCCGTCCTGCACTGGACTTGGGACTTCCTTTGTCTTTATTGCTTCCCTGCTCTATCTCCCAGCAGCGTGTTGGTTCAGTAGGTGTCTTTCCTCAGTCTGCATTACATCCAAAGAATGATCTGGCAACCCCAAAGCAAAACGCAGTTCCTTACATTCTGGGATCATTCGCTACCTGTGAAAGGGTGATGCCATCGATCACGGAGCAGACACCGCAGTGCCCTGCAAAAAAATTCCACAAAGGCAAATCTCTTTCCTCTTAAACTTGTAGGCATATTTAATGCACGGTGCTATTTATGGAAAAAAAAAATCCCTCGTCCAAAGACAAATATAGCGTGAAGTACTATGTAATGCTGACTGGCTGTGTTCTACAAATTTGCAATCAGGCTGTGGTGGGGGTGTGTAGCTGAGCTCTGATTACAGGCATTGATTCTCCTTTGGTGCATGCAGTCCAACTTGCAAGCCAGCCCAGCCTCCCCCCTGCGAGCCACAGGGACCCCGTTGGCGATGCGTCTACACCATCGATCTTGCCGCAGCCATTACTTAGCGGGTCTTAACTCTCGAACCACAAATTAGAATGAATACCTGCACTCCATTACAGATAGCCCAAATAAATCAACCCAATTTGTCCTACGGGCAATTTGGGGGACACTGATGAGACCCCATCAGTAATATGAAACTTGAAAATCCAAGAATGCCGAATGAAAACTAGATGGTTGGAGTTTGCAAAGATTTGGGGGATGTCTCTTGCTGTACATCACACTTGCTATCACTGCCAGATCTACCTTTTCTGGGTCACTAGACGAAACTTTACTGGGCAGGCTCTGCTACAAAGAAAACTGATGATAATTTTTTTCCTCCACATCGCATGTAATTCAGGACCCAATGCAACTGCCTATTCTCCCAATAGCTGGAGCTGGCTCTGCTTGTCACCTTTTTTTATTTCTTCCCGATTCATCTTTTTGAGACTTGTTTCATTTGTTTATTAGTATTGTGACCCAGTCCACCCAGGTGCAAGGATGCAAGGATGTTATCAAGGCCGGTGATGACGTGCAAGGAGCTGCAGGGATCACTGACTGAGGTGGATGAACAGCTGTGAGTCAGCATTTATCCAGTGCCTCCATACAAGGACATGCCAAGAAGAAAGTTTAAGATCCAACATGTGATTAAGTAGTAACATTATAATAATCCACCCGTTTTTGATAACCGCTTATCCAGTAGGGTCATGGTGGGCTTGGAGCCTGTTCCAGGAAGCACAGGACACACATGCAGACCAATTTACCTAATTGCATGTTTCTGCACTATGGGAAGAAAATGGAGCACCCAGAGCAGACGTGCAAAGAAACACAAGGAGAGCATATAAACTGCAGAAGAAACACAGGGAGAGCATGCAAGCCAGAGGTGGCACTTACTCCCTTGACCTTGGAGGAGTGAGGCAACAGTGCTGCTCTCAGAACCACAATGTCACTCTTAGCAAGATTATAATAATCACACAGCTAATTCCCAGCTTCTGAAGCTCTGAAGAACTCATTCCTCCAGTAATAAATGCTAAATTAAATCTTTAACGCCGGGATCCAGAATAAGGGGCGTAAAAATGTGCCACTTGAGTATCTCGGATAAAACTGGAGCCCAGAAAAGAAGAAGACTGTTCACGTGTAGATGGATGCTGAATAATACATGCCTCTAGTTTGCGTCTGAAAACAGAGAGCGACTCGGCAGTCTGTCTGCTGGCTAGAAGGTCATCCCACCGCAGCGAAGCAGTGATGAGAAAAGTGGAGGCCCCTTATTGTCACGGAGGGTGGGGGAAGCAACCGTCCTCCATATCTGATTGCAGTGTGTGTGTGTGTGTGTGTGTGTGTGTGTAGTTTAGGTATATATAACAGTGTGGGGACCAAATATCCCAATAATGTGATACATTTTGACATTGTGGGGACCCCAGTTCCCAGTTTCTGGTCCCCACAAAGGGAAACTCAGCCTTATAAAAAATCAATCAGAAAACTAAAAATGCCAAAAGTCTTGTATTTTGTGTGGTTACATATGTACTTATGGTTAAGGATAAGGCTGGGTAAGGGCTAAAGTTGTCATTGTTGGGCTTAAGGTTGGGTTGTGTGTGTGTGTGATTATGTTTATATTACATTGTGGGGACCAAATGTTCCCCATAATGTGATAAAAACTGGTTATTTTGAAGTTGTGGGAACCATTTTTCAGGTCCGCACAAAGATCTGTGGATGCAATAAAAAAACTAAAAATGCCAAAACTTTTGTTTGGTTACTTATGGTTAAGGTTAGGGCTTGGTAGGGGTTAAGGTTGTCATGTTTTCCCCATAGAAATTAATTGAGAGTCCCCACAAAGATAATTACCAAAATACAAATAATTACAAATCTGTGTGTGTGTGTGTGTGTGTGTGTGTTTGTGTGCTTGCGTGTGCCAGGTCATTAGACCCTAGCTGTCCCACAGATTTAAAAAATTTGATATCCACTCTAAATTAAAATATACGCTCTCATGATCATATTAAACCACAGCTTCCAATGGACTATGACAAAAACTGGAAGATATTACAGGAGTCACAAAATATTCATGTCTGACATCCATCAGTAGTATTCCTGGAGAGGAATCAGAATTGATTGCAAACACTTTCAGAGTTTGTCGGAACTTTTAATCAAGTTATAATCATTATATCAGTGCATGAAATTGCCATCTGTAATCAGGCAAGTGAACCATTCTGTGCCTAAATTAATTTACTTAATTGGGCCCAACCTGGTGTCCTTCATTAATCTGTTCTGCTTCTCCATGTCCAGTCCAGGATCCCTGCATTCTTCACGTGCAGAGATACGTCAAAACTGGAAATGCATGTGGAAATATGAGAGCATCTTACGTCATGGTACATGCAGAATCCCACGTTGCCTGGATGGGCTTCATATGCAGCTCAGCCACTTCCTGTAAGTGAAGAATGATTCTGACAGTCAAGAGGAACTTAGCTGCAAGCTGCAGAGTCCCAAGGAACTGAAAATGATGCTTACGCTCAGATCTGATTGAACTAAACATGCTGAACATTCAAATTCATGTGTTTAAACCTTCAAGGTCATGTCAAGGGTATTAAAGGAGACTTGTACTTCTTATACTGACATGTATTCTTATTATGCTAGTTTTGTACAAGGATTTTGCTTTGTTGATTCAGATCATTTCTTATTTCTAGTAAAATAAATGGAAAATGAGTTCTTGGCAAAGTTAAGAAGGACAATCAACACACACATTTCTTTTTTTTCAAAAGATTGGAACTGTTATTGCATTTTGCACGAATGACACAGAAAATCAATTTAAAATGAATCATAAATCGCTGCTTTGTAGGAGCCTGATGTCTATTTTCTCTGCAGCTCGAGTATCTTAATGTTACCTGAAGTTGATGAATAGGGTTTTAAATCTGTTGTGATCTGGTATGTGCCAGGAATCAGCTCCCAAGCCCTGAGCTTTTCCATCTTCAAGGGCAGGACAGTATTCACGTAGGGCCTGTGTGTTTGTGTATGTGTGGACTCTCCATTCTTCCAGTGTCCATAAGTGTTTCCTTTCTGCCATCTTTTATTTCCCCTAAGCTCCAAAAGCACAGATTCCCAGAGGCTCTGAATTGTCCTTAATATGTGACCATGTGTGTATGTGTGGCAGAGCCCCTAAAACAGCTACAACCTACTTTACGTCTCATACTACCCTGGGATAAATTCCCTGATGCGCAACACAAACCTGCAACTTACATTGTGGATTTGGGAGTAATTTTTCTGCAGGAGGTAAAAGCCCCACACAGTCACCGATTCGCTATGCCTCAGTTTCAGACCCGCTCCGCATATTGAATAGCTGCTGTCCTTCTGGGCTCCAGTCTTAACATCCACATGGTTTCTGTGTCACACGAGACCAACAGAACATTTCCCGTTTGCCATTTTCGACTGCCGGAACAGGTGTCGCGTACCTGCTTTGCGTCGGATTTATTTGATTGTGTTCCCCAGCCTTTAGCTCGGCAGACAGATCTTGGCAGACGGTTAACGTGGATTAGGGGTCGCCACAGTGCACTGCGAATGCCCAGAGGCACATTTTGTCTTTTAATTAAATTACTTCAGGCAAGTGATCCAAGGTCCTAGGAATGACTGGAAGGCCATTTTCTGTGCATCTGTCCCTTTGTTTGCTGGCAAGGTTTAGTCCGTTTTACAGAATGAGATGGTTTCTTTTGCAGTGATAAAGACAAGCCTTAAAATTCACAATATTCACCTGTGCTGAGTGCGTGTCTTTTTTCATGTTTTTGTGTGATGTCATTAATATGCTGGGTTGCCATGTTGTGTTGTCCACCCTAGAGATGGCATTTTCAGCCTCAGACCCAGTGAAGGCTTCTGATTTTTTGGTTGAAGCTGGGGTATTGTTTTCATGCAGAGCATGCCCCCACCACCCCACTCTGGGCCCCAGCCATCTGCAGCTACTATGCACAATAATCGGGGCTTTGGGCCTCGACAGCAGGGGAGCTGAAGTCAGGATGCTGGGAAAGGTAGATTTTTCCTCTTCATAAAGACTGTGAAATCCTTTCATGATTCACAGGGTGCAGGAACTGGAGTCTCCTGTGTGCATGACATGCTTTGAGAAAATGCACCACTATCACCTAGGTAACACCTTTGACATTTTACTCAGAATTTTAATGAAACCAAAGCAGATAATTCATTTTTATTTATTTATTTGGCAGATGTTTTTTTATGCAAAATGGTGCACAATTGAGGAAGCAGGGTCAACCAGGCCCTTCGGCAATTGGGATTAAGGGTCTTGCTCAAGAGCCCCAATGGTGACATCACTCTGTCAACCATTGGGATTCGAACCAACAACCTTCAGAATCTGAACCTACAGAATAACACACAGTCCCTGGTGTGTGGCTCTCTTATTAACATCCAGATGTTTTAACAGCATTCAGGGTTCAGTCTTTACATATCGCCTTTAAAATATCGCACTACCACTCATCCTAAAACTTCTGTTTATTATTAGCATGTAAAGCGTAATCATCACAAAAGGAAAGTTAAAGATACAAACAGGGTTAACAGAAATATGAGAACAAAAACAGCTTCCACAGCAAATAAAGTTTTGGTTTATCAAAGTAGTCAGATTTATAAGAAATTAAGATAGACATTCAGATGCACCAATTTAAGCAATATTTCTTTGTATTTACAACATTTTAACAAATGCAATATCATTTGCAAAAGATTAACACTATTTAGCAATTATGTAACATGTCATCATTCAAAGTGGTAAACCCCCCACCATTACAATATTGTCACGTATTACACAGCAAACAATTCAAAACTATTATCTATTTTCTGGAACACAGGGCTACAGAATTAAAATTTATGCACAACAGATTTTCCCTTCCAACTAAACGACATAACTTATTGCGAAAAGGTTTAAGCAGTATTTTTCCTGCATTCTTCTGCTGGGGCGGGCAAAAATCACACCAGGGTGGGGGGGCCGGAGATGGTGTTTCTACATGAACATGTCGTCATACCCGGGGGGGGGCATGTGGTCAGGATCCGGGCTGCAAGCATAAGGATGAGCAACCAGTCAAAAGGACAGCTTTGGTTTCTGTGCATTCAAACATACACACACCAGCAAAAATACACAATCACCCCCCAGGCTAAAGTCTGTTCTTTGTTAACATCTGGATCTCTATGATGAAAACCTCCACTTCATTGCAATTCAGTTATGTAATTTTTGATCTTAAGAAGTCCCACGAGTGGGTGTATCTCTCACCCTGGGCGATTCATCCCCATCCCAACAGCTCCAAAGGGGTCAAATCGGGCCCCCGGAGGCACAGCACCGGGAGGCAGACGACCTGGGATCCCAGCAGAGGGGTCAAAACCCGAACGAGGGAAGCCTGAGCGTAGAGGGTCCACGATCATCCCTCCTGGCCTACCGCTGCAGTGACCAAAGGTCAAACACAGAGCAGTAATTGTGAAGGAGTACTGGATCACTGATTTGTTTATTGTATCTATCAATTACAATATATACACACCTACCACAACTTTATATATACCAAATTAATCTTACCTAAAGGGATCCAGGTCTGCACCTCCAGCAGCAAATGGTGCCATGGGATCGCGCCTTTGAATGCATGTGAACACACACAGAAGTAAAAATAACATTACACATTCCAAATATGATACCTCTTATCGATACATCAGTCCAAGATTTTCCAAAGGCTTTTAAACCTGTTACATATTTTAACAGTACAATATTCATAGGTATACCTAACAGGTTTATTTTTTTCATATTAGAACAGCTGAAAATGAATGCTGGAGTATTATTCATCAATATGTATGGAAAGCATTATTTCTGACATGCGTTCTTTTACGATAAATCTATTTGAAAGGATCTGCAGAAGGACCACCATTAACGTCAATGCACACTACGTGTAGCAGCGCAGTTGACAACCCACTTGAGAACCCACTTCTCCCAGTTCACATGCAGGAATCCAACTTAATGGATTTTCTGTTTAGATGTTGAACACTGCCAGGTTGGAAAGGCCATCCATGCTAATCCAACAAAATCGTTATTTGGCAAACCTAGATACCTTTTCAACAAGAACTCCTAGACAGAAAACAGATTGGGCTACTAATCCATCCATCATTCCATCATTCCATCCATCCATCCATCCATCCCTGTATCTCTTGTCATATAAAATATTTCTTAAAATCTTGAGGGATGGAAAGAAAACAAAAAAGAGCTAACATATTTGGTAGCATCCATGCAGACAGACATGCAGATAAACCTCTGAAACTGCAGCGTCATTTAATCTCTGTCCTCATGCTCACTCAGGGCAGAGCAGTGCAGCAGAACTGTGCAAAATTCAAGATCCCCAAAAAAAAATCCTCTTCACTCTTATTTAATGCTGAGTGTGGCGCTTGCAGGCATAATTAATATGACATCACAAGGGCACCCCTGCCTCATATGGAAGGGGGGAGGGGGGGTCACATTACAGCAAAAATGACAATAAATGGCTGACATCATAAGAACCTGATAAGGTCAGACACCAAGGACGTGCCTGGGACTGGGTATCGCTGGGTTCTCTGCTGTTTCCTGGGACAGCCTCCATCTGTGACTGCCGCCCCGCCGCAGCCAGAGACACAGAGAGCAGTCGATATCTTAAAATAGAAGCTACCCTCCCTGCTGTAAATACTGAATAACAGAAGGGCCTGTGCTAGGATGGTGGCATACAGGCCCCGGAGTCTGAAACAGCAACCGCTCGCTTTCACTCCAGTTCCATATAGAAAAAGAGGACATTCTACAAATATCAAAGTTTACTGTAAGTAGCAGCAAGCGGTTGCCATTACCCGTTTAAACAAAGTCAGTCTTATTTGGAACATTGTTAATATAGCGTTGTAAAATATCCATCCATCCATCCATCCATCTATCCATCACCGCTTACACATCCAAGCCAGGACAGCTGTCCAATGCAGGATGCACATTAGCACACAAAATCACTCTCTGCAATGTACATATTCTACTTGTAAATACAGAAAAAAAACATGGAGAAAAAAAAAAAAAGTACTTTTTGCCTCACTTGGACAAAAGTGTCTGCTACGTACGGTAATAATGTCATAAACATCTACTGAAGCAGCTCCAAAGGGTCACACAGACACTCAAATGACAATAACCCATTTGATCCATCTTACTTATCGAGCTGACTGGAAATTTTACGTGAGTGAGGATGAGTACAGTTTTTTTTAATCTAAGGCACTTGTGAACGACTCGAAGAATCACGTCTCATTTCTGATACTTGTAATCTATATTTGAGCTCCCATCAACTCGCCGTACAAGTTTCTTTTCTTCGGACCACGCCGGACTCCTGAGCCAGAGGCCCCACTTACTAGCTGTCGTCGTATAAAAATGAGAAATGCGTGGTTCTTTCAGACACCAGCCATCCATCATGAGCCGCTGCTCTCAGCCCGGCGCCTTATTACATTTATAGAGCGCACCTCCCCACCTCAAACACCGGCTATGCCAAAGCATGATTAGCGGGGCTTTCGAGCTGTGCATTATCTACCTCACTTGTATATCGCTTTGGACAACAGACAATTGTAAATGTAAATGGACGACGATTAAACCAAACACTTTCATCGTTGACTTATTTTACCATGGGACATACTTGCTATGTATTCCCAAGTGATTAATTGGCAGGCGCTACTGTCTGGAAAACATATTGGACCCACTGTATTTTACTGCTTTCCTTCATCAAATCGGATTCATCAAATTGTTCTGTAGCAGATATTCAGTTTGTTTTAAAATACGTGCAAATTTCGGCATAGTGCTGGGTAGTAATTTAAACTGCGGACATGGCAAAACCTCAGAATTACAGATTAGCGTAGGTGACATAAGAGTTTCCCAAGTGTCATAATCACCTGAATGTATGACGGCCCCATGAAATGGGTCATGACACGTTTAATGTCCTATAGACCTATGTACTTTGCGCTTTAAGAAAACTACACAGCACCACAAACACTCAATGTACTAATAAATGTTTTGGCACTTAATTTCACATGTGAAACAATGGTAACACTTTACTTGATGGGACACAAATAACTTTGTATTATGCTATTACTTGCGTATTAATTAACCACAAACTAAGTCTTAGTTACATGATGATCTCACGTTAATTCATCACTGATGAATCCTGACGTTTTATCTCAAGTATTTACTATATTTGTTATTATATGTAAATTTTGTAAACCTTTTCGAACAACTGAAAGAACTACTGAAGGAACAAGTAATGAATAACACAAGTAAAATATTGATGTCATGTTTGTTCATTAATGAATCAATGAAACTCAGTCAGGTCTCAGTGTATCACCATTTACAACACACAAGTGGGACTGATTATTTAACAGATTAAAAGTGCTGCTACAATTGAGATAATAAATACTAAATATCAAGGGCAACTTCGGCGTGTTACTAAAAGTAAAACTTACTATTAGCGCACTCACTTTCCCACCTGCATTTTTGTTAATACTCAATAATAATGCTAGAAAGACAAATATTTCAAGTAAAATGTAAAAAGGTTTTGAATGTATGGTTACCACTTTAAAGTGCGTTAATACCAGTCTTAAATCTGCATGCATAACTTACAGCCACCCTCATTAGAGAGTGTGGTTCCTACCAGCCGGGTTGCGGGTGAGACTGCGGCCTTCTCGATGGAATCCGGAGCGGGTCGTCCTCCGTCTCTCGCTTCAGGGGGTTCTCCCTCTGGGTCTTCTCAGCCTTCTTTGAGGAGACCCAGGGAAGGAGGCTGGCCTGGACCTTTTCCGTCAGCTGCTCCGGGTTCTTAAACACCCTGTGGGGGATGGTTCATATTAGGGCTGCGTATATTTTCCCTTACAAAAGTAAAGGGCTGCACACACTGTTGACCAACCTGTCGAAGTCTTTCAGGTTATCCGCATCTACGTAATCATTGACATTCACTGTCAGGTCGGACACTTTTTCTGAGGGTGTATTCTGACAACAAATTAAACAAGTCACCTTACTGCTAACAAGTCATTACACATGCATAACTTGATCGTTATTAGTATTACGAAGACTTATCAGAAACGCTGAGCTGGAGATTAAAATCGTTCAGGAAAAAAGTGTAATATAAATACCAGTATATTGAAGATAAGAGTGGAGTCCACAGTGATGGCTTTGACCAGTAACTGAGACTGGCCGTTTGCGGATTGATACCGAAGGGTGTATAACTCTTTGTTGCTGTTCCATGCCTGAGGCAGTAACTCGGACTTTTTATCGGTACTTTGTGGCTGTAATAGAAAGACAAAAACGCAAACTCACAACAGGCAACGATACGGGAACTAAAGACTATCTGGACTGCAGGCTACCTAATAGTGCCAGTTGCCAGCATGAAATATAACCATTAATCTATTGTACAAAATCCCTTAAAAGCAAATAAATTATACAAAAAATACTGCTAACGAAATACTAACAACACAAATTCATGCACTCGATACAGTAATAAATGCTGATCCGAATGCAAAATGCTAATTACTATAAGCAATTAATAACAAAAACCAGCCCCTTGATGTAGTTAAAATGTGCAACGTCATAATACAATTGTCAATTAAATTAGCTTAGTATTTTGTAATTGTTGCACGTAGTGGTAGAATCACAGAATAGACAGTAGATTGCAGTGCATATTCTTACCTGATCTCCTGCTCCGAGACATTTATATCCGTTTCGCACAATTTCCCAGTGAACAAAGGAGACTAAAACATCCTCGGGAGATGTGATATTTCTGACGATCGAGCTGAATAACAGCTCCAGTCCCGCCATCTTTTTAATGTCCAAGTGAGTCTGCAGAAAACGAATGTGAAACACAGAGCCGAGTCAAAATGATACCCACACGGCGTTCGCTCATCGTGTTTTGGTCCGTCGAGTTTAAGCTCCGTACTGGAACGTGTTTTCCCAAAATAAAGTTCCGCCAATAACTCATTCCTTACACTTTTGTAATTAGAAATTCATTTTAAGGGTGGTCGGGTAGCCTTGTGACTTTATCTTTCAAATCCTGCCCCAGCTCTGTGTGTGTATATGTATAAATTCTTAATTTTCTCCAGGTACTCTCCCACAGTATAACTGGAATCTTTAAATTGTCCATTCAGTGTGGCAACTGTGTGATGGACTGCACTCCAGTGCACAGTTTACTCCTGCTACTCCTACTACTACTGCATTGTGCCCTCTTCTGCTTGGGATAGGCTTTAGGCCACGTGATGAGGTTAAGATGAATCAATATACACATTTTAATTTTTGATTAGCTTTAATTGCCTTTTTATAGGGCAATTTACAGGCTTGTAGCAGATAGATGTGGCTTATATATCAGTGCCAAGCCATTAAATAGTCATTTAATTATTCAATGACAAGGCAAATAAAAATCTAAATGCTCAGGGGATCTTCATGCCCAGGAATGAGATGGTCCGTCCCATTACATAGGAGATTTAAGCAGCCCTGATCGCACAAAATGAAGGAGGATTTGTGCACATGGTCACCTTTCAAAGACGGCGGAAAAAAGTGGAAGACAGAAACTGGCTTGGTGTGGAACTTGAGAGGAACTTTTCGCATGTCTTCTTATCTTGCAGTATTTCTTTCATCCCAATTGTTTTACAATTGCTGCACATTAAGAGATGTCAACGTGTTTTGTTGTACTGAAGTAAAATGACAATAATGCTGTATGCCTTATTTTAAGAAATATAAAAGCAATGTTTGCCTCCTAAATTATCTTGTAATTGCATAACATAAAAGTGTTTAAGGAACAGTTATTTTGAGTGTATCTGACTTAAATTAGATACCATTGAGGGATACTGGTCTTTAAATATACGAAATGAATCCATAGATGGCAGCATTTGCTTAGCTAAATGCTGTTGCAGCCTCTTACACACAGGATGTAAACAGGCCAAAGATTTGAATATATTGTTTGAATATACATCCTTCTTCCATGACCATGAATGCAGTACAGGGTCACAGTGAGAATGGAAACTATTCTAGGAAGCCCAGGGCACAAGACCAATCCTTCACAAGGTGCGCAGTCATACTTGCAGTTACATACTACGGGAAATTTTGAATTACCAGTTTTGCAGTTTTCACTGCAGGATCACAACTGCACAAACAGGAGAGCAGGAAAATTGCACAAGCAAAGGGTCAGGGACAGAAATACAATCCCCATTACCGAAGATGTGAAATAAAGAGGTAAGCTTTAATGTTCCGGTAAAGGTAATGTATCATGCTTTGAAAATCATATCTATTTAGGTCAAGCCATTCTGAAAAATGTATAAGCAGATTAATTAATTAAAATTGACTATATTGAGCGAACTGGTATTGCAAGTCATAAAAATGTATTCCAGTAATTATATAGAAAAACACCCATGGCAATTTACTGCATAAAAGGTTGGAAGTTGGATGAATACCTGGATATATTTAAAAAATGAAACTGACAAAAACACCAAGTTTTCTCATTTTGAATGAGAAATTAATCTGTGGCTCTGATGGAGTAGACCACTCTTCAGTGAATGGCTCTTGTTTATATGATTGTACAACTTCTAATTGTGGTGAGACTTTTGTTAAGTGTTATAATAACCCAAATTAATATTCTATAGCACTTATCTCAAACGCATATTTGTTGATTTTTCTTGACACTCCCATTATATATTTCATGAACGAGCTGTCAAATATGTGTTTTTACTTTCATCACAGAAAAAGCAAAGAGCCCTAAATTCCTAGGAATTGCAGCAGTGACATCTGTTTCTGTGAGTTGAATATCTAAAACACATTTAACAGAAGTCAGTTTGTAAAATGAGTGTTGCCATACATATACTAGACCTCAACCAGATTAATTGATTGACTGCATTTACAAGATTACAAACACCATCATGTCTCTCATGTTTTTGAAATATTTGGTCCCTTCTTCATTAGTTATAATCTGAATCAATTATTCTGTAACCAAAAGGTTTGTGTTATTTGTTTTTGTTTTGTTTATTTTAAAGGTGCATACAAGGTCAGTCTTTTATTAGCATCCGTTCACCATAGGGTAAACAAACCCAATTATTTTCAAGTGAGAATCTTTCAGATGGTTTTCCCTACTTGAGTGCAGGTGGCCCAAATGTGGATGGATTTTTTTTAAGTTTATGGAACAATTAGAAAGCTGAGAGATATGTGGCATGCAACGGCATAAACCACAGAGAAACAAACGAGATTAAACTCACCAGATCTGTGGTTGGCAGCCTGCGGATTTGCCATCTATCAAGTTCCATAGTTGTTGTGAATTGTCTAATAAACAAAGTGACTCATCATTGATTCTTCGTCTTTCAGTTTGATGATGCTCTTGCTCTTCTTTTGCTGAAAAAAGCCAACTTCACATCCTAAGCAAATGAAAATCAATTATAGGTGTATAGAGAGGCTTGCACCCTGACCTCACCCCTTCCCTTGGAATATCTTTGCCCTTACCCATCTTGCAAAGGTGTAATGTGACTCAGTAATCCAGTGCATTTTGACATGTGGCTATGTTTTCCATGCAGAATGGATTCCATTAACCTGTGCTGGAGTGTACCTTCTTTAAAAAGCAAAGCTTTATAGGGGCCAAGAGGACAAATGCCTACCTTTGCTGTTGCACATTACGTAAAATACTTAGGCTCATAAAACTTAAACCAACACACAGGCTGGGTTGAATACTACATAACGGACATGTGTTTAAAGTTAAGTAAATGAGTCAACCTTTGCTCAAACAGGACTTGTGAAAGCTATCATTCTGCAATGCTTAAGGAGTGTTCCAACCTAAAACTTTTAAATTTCAATGTGGTTACTTTTAGATTAATGGTACTTATCTAGCGGATACTTTTATCCAAAGCAACTTACAGTTCAGTGAGTACCAGTGTAATAAGTATGTTTAACAGAAAACAGAAGTTGACGACACAAAGAGAGCTGGCAGAGATGGTGACTGAGCGCAGGGTTCAGTTATTCTGCCGTTAATCTAAGTAAGTAGGAGAAAGACACAAAAAGACGTACTGGGCATATTTATGTATGGGAACGTGGGCCAGCAGAAGCCTACAGATATGCTGTGATAAAGAAAAGATCTGGGCAGTTACAGGGGTGGAGGAAGCTCAGTTCACCATGTCTGCAGATGGTCTCTGTGTCTCCCATTCCGGAGTAGCACCTTCCACCCCTGCAAACATGGTCAAGGGCGCTGTTACGGGGGGGGGGGGGGTGAGCCTAAAACATCTGCGACATTGTTGGATTCATGGGGCCAAAAAAAATCTCTAGTGGCACCCCTGCTCTTAGTGTTTGGATGGAGAATTCTGATTTTCGCCTTGACTGTCTGGGAAGGTTTTGTGTCTGAAGCAGTGGCGTCTGAGAGAGTTTGACATTGGGGAGGACTGAATTTGCCACAGTGGCAGAGTTGCAGGGGGGGTGTGTGGTAGGTTGAACAGCTCTGGAAAAAATTAAGAGACCACAGTAAAATTTTTAGTTTCTCTCATTTCTCAATTTATGGGGATGCTTCTGTCTAAGCTCTACGTTTTTGTAAACAACCGGACTCTTCTCTGTTTCTCCTTGATGAAAGGCTTCTTCCTTGTGCTTTGGGGCTTCAGTCCTGCTTCTCGGAGCCTATTAACTGTCCTTGCAGTGCACTTCACACCACTTTATGTTTCCTATTCCATATGAAGGTCACTTCGTGTGATCCTCTGATTCATGTGGCACTGTTGGATAAGTTGACAGTCATTTCTGGCAATAAAAAGTTGCTTCTGCTCTCTACCTGGTGGGATTTTGGTCGTTCCCAGTGTCTCCTGTCTAACATTGTTCATGTATAGCCTACTGTGGTAATACTGTACAAAGTTTTAAGCGTGGAAGCAACCTGCCACTCAGTAAAGCTTCTGCCAGTAGAACCAGGATTAAACCAGGATTTAACAATGCAGATGGAGTGGTCTCTCAATTTTTTCTAGAGCTGCATATCGTTACACTGTGAAAGGATGCAATGTAAGAAAGATTTTTAAATAATTTTAGAATAATAAAGATTTCATCATTTAAAATAAGACTAACACTGTTAAGGGTATAGTTTCACTACTAAAAAAGTAACTGATCCACATGAAGTACAGTCTTCGTTTGGTTTTGTCCACGCACTCTGCTTATACAGCAAATTGGCCTCAGTAACACATGGATTCATAATAAAAGATAAGGAACATCTATCTATCTATTTATTGTGGGGTGCCTGTGTTACTGGGGGGTGGGGGACGGGGACGCATCCAAAGTCCCTAGTCTGGGGGTTGGCGCTGGTCAATCCATTAGACTAGCGGTTCCCAGTATGGCAGATCGATTACCAGTTAAAACAAACATGCTTTATTTGCCATTTGCACAAGTACATTGGAATGGTTCTTTGTGCCAAGCACATCTTGCTCTCCATAGCTTGGGTGGGGGAGGATGGGGTGTCACAGCACAAGTCAGCCAACATTTAGCACCATTGGAGCTGGGGGGGTTAAGGGCCTTACTGAAGGGCTCACAGACATGATACTGTCCAGCTGAGGTCTGGAATAAAACTGGTGACCTCCTGATCACGGGCCCAGAGACTTAGCCCACTGTGCCACTCAACACCCCCAGACCAACCACAACATGTCAATATGGGGTGTTGTAAAGAAATTGAAACTATATACAGCGGCACCTTAGTTCTCAAACTCATTGGAACTCAAATTTCTTAAAAGTCGAACCAACCAGTTAAAAAAAAATTACCTAGAGCTCGATCTAAATCTCAGAAGTCAAACCGTGAATGCTGACCTAAGATAACTTGTAAGCGTGGGGAAATGAGTTACGTGGCACTTCTCTCAGTGGAAACAAAGGGTAACGCTTAATTCAGTCTCAGCCTAGCATTCGCTGTGATAACATCGTGCATGTTTACACCATAGCTGAATACATATATTTAGACAGTACAAATACATTTAGACAATGATAGACAGTAACAGTAATTATTATTATATAATAAAATACATTTAAAAATAAAGATTTCT
>JAODJW010000127.1:450520-463744 GCA_026777045.1 Hyperopisus bebe | reverse complement strand
ATGACAAATGATGCCTCATTTGTTTATAATCTAGGTTCTTCATGGACTTTGGGGCATGCTTATGCTTTGTGCCCTTTTTTGAACAGAGAACACCATCTATTGAGGTCAAAAAACACAGCACGTGGTTCATGAAGTGTCATTTGTGTCATTTTGTCCATGACTACTTCCAACATTATCAATTGAATCTTCCTCTTATTACTATCATTACCATCCATTGATCTTCTAACCACTTATCCACTCCAGGCTCATGGGGGGCCAGGAGTCCGTCCCGGGCAGCATATCGATCAAGGCAGGGCAACACGCTGGATGGGATGCCAGTTTGATATGTCAGGTTCAATACAGTTTGTTCTACAAATTGTCATGTTCTACAAATCAGTTTCTGTGAGCGACACATTTTCTCAGCTGTCTGAAGAGTTTCCCCACCTTGCACCATATACTTGTACAGTGTTACCCATGTGTGTATATTTCAAATTTTATTTCTTATACAGTGTAATTTATTGTTTGTACAGTGGCATTTATTGTCTGTGTACTAGGGAGTCTCAAGCAGCTGGAAGCAAATCCCTTGTGTGCTCCAGCGATTAAAGTAAAATACTTGGGGAATAAAGCTGATTCTGATTCTGATTCTGAGAAATCAGCGTCTGTGATTATCCTTCACAGTCTGCTGCAGCCTGATCTTAGGCCTGAGACTTGGGTTGTTTTGATACACTCACATTACCTGTTTGCCAAAGCTCCCCTCCCCAGCATTCAGAAAGGTTATGGTTTCACTTAATCATCTGCAAAGAGGTCAGTTCTTTCTCATCTTTGCACTTAGTGGCTGGAGGGAGCAGCATTTTTGTGGCAAGAGCGCTGTACCTCTTGTGCATTTGCCCTGATATGGGCGTGCAGTGGTTGGAGACTGCGTCTCATTTTGTACAATTCTGAGATGAAACAGAAGAAAACAAAATGAAAATTAAAAACATAACTAACAAAATGACAAACAAAAAGTCCAAACTGTAGAGTCTAAAAAACAAATCACAGCTCCCTTGTGATCACAGCTCCACACCACCTGTCTGCATGAAAATCCTTTCTACGCAGAATAAGCAGATGAAAATGACAGATTAGTCATTACAGTCACCATGAAGACTTTTTAATGTGGGTGGGGCTAATGTGCTGTTGCGTCTTTGTCTGCGCAGGGATCACGGATGCTTCTGAGGTTTGCAGGAACTGTCAGGAGTGCTCGCATGATAACGGCTGCCTGCGCTGCCCAGAGAAGCTGTTCCTGTTCCTCCAGCGAGAGGGCGTGTGGCACCACGGCTCCTGCCTGCACTCCTGTCCAGCGGGACACTACGGCGTACGCGGCCGAGGCGTGAACCGCTGCATGAGTGAGTCTCTGCACGGATTGAGCTTGTCTCTTTCAGCATCCAGAAAACATTATATACAGCACGGTGCAAAAGTCTTAGGCAGTCAAAGGAAATGTTTAAAGCTATAAATTTGGGTAGTAAGTGTGTATGTGCTCAGAACAAAAAACACAGTTTAATACTGGAACATATATAAGTTAAGAGAAGGATAATAAAAACTAAGAGTTTATTCTGTTCTCTAAGAAGTTTCTGATATGTAGTTGGATGGCTAGATGAATACCGCTTCAGTTCCCCAAAGCTCTCTTCAGCCGCTATAGGTATTTGTTTAATTTCACCAGCATTTAATTACTTGATTTAATTTGTTTAAAAAGTCAGTGAAGTATTGATTAGCCGTACCAGGGTTGGTAGTACAATACATGGGTATATTGGGTAGTCACTGCAAATACTAGGGTGAATTTAGGGGAAGTTTTGAAATGGTTACGCATAATTTGACAGACAACGTGAAGATCATTTAAACATCATTCTCTTCGGCCGCTTAAGACCTTTGGACAGTGCTGTAACTATGTTCCCAAATTATACATGTGTATTTATGTATAAATTACCCCTCCTGTATCTCAGTGGGGTAGGGATTTCTGCCCTTGTCTGGAAGGCCATGGGTTCAAATCCTATAGCTGCCAGAGTAATCATATTACCTTTACAGTCCTGATTTAGGCCCTTAACCCCCCACAGCTCCAGGAGCGTTTGCTGACCGTGCTCTCAGATCTCAGACTCCAGACTTTCCTCCCTTCTACATTGCTTTGGACAGAAGCATCCTCTAAATGAATGTGTGTGTGTGTGTGTGTGTATATATATATATAATGACATGTAACAAATGCTTTCGGCATTAATGGTGCCTTCAACCATTAAAAGTGTAAAATCAGGTATCCGTTAGTGTGAATCACTTCAGAAACCATTGCACAATTACTGAATTTATTATCACGATAAAAGTGCAGTGTGTGTTACTTTCGAAAATAAATCAACCCATTATTTACCGGAGAGAGACTTGTAAGAAAATGGTCTTCTGGAGTCCTGGCAATATAGGATATCCTTGGCTGGTATTACAAAGGTCAGCCAGACTTCCCATAAAAGTTTTCAACATGTGACAATACAAAAGTGGCTACAAATCACTGTAAGTCATTCATGATTGTACTGAGGTCTAAAACATTGTAGCATGTGATGTGACCAGTCATACATGTCCATAAATAAGCTCTATATGCAGAAAGACTTATGAAAAGTATTCTTAGGGCTTTGTGCTGGCATGAGATGAAATGCTTCTTCATGTTCTTCTGGTAAATACCGTATATGGAGCTTGTATGCAGCTCAGTATTAATAAATGCTTTTCGGTTTCCCAGAATGCAAAGCCCCCAGTTGCGATTCATGCTTCAGTAGAGACTTCTGCACAAAATGCAAACCAGGGTTCCAGCTGTTTAAAGGAAAGTGCTTGCACAACTGTCCAGAAGACACATATCCACATTTAACAGACTGCTTAGGTAAGTCTTTCAACCAAAATGTACTTTCAGGAAGTTAATCTTCCGTGATCCAAGGACATTTATGAAAACCTGCTGGACACCGTACTGTTACCATGCCTGTATTGATTTCTCTAACTGCTTCAAGGGCCATTAGGGTTTTGTATGCATGTTGTCTATCCATTTCAGTGCTTTATAGGGCAGCCAGCATATTTATATGTCGATATAGATCAGTATTGATAGAGGGCAGAAGAATTTGTGTGAAAAGTCTTATGTTTGATTTTCTTGCAACTCAATACAGTCGGTACACTTTCAACTCAGATACCTGTCAGAAAACGTATGGTAGTCTTTTGTACTGTTGTCCCACATGGATTCTATCTGAATCCCCTGAACTTTTACAGTATCTGCTTGATATTACCCATACATTACTTACTGTAGTAATGCATGTATCATCAGTAAGTAACATTTCAAACATCCTTACACACATCATTTATGTTGATAAAGAAGAGTCTGGACTTCACTCCGTTGTAATTTAATCTTTATTCTTTCAGTGGTTAGTGCTTGGTCTATCCCCAGGGTTGGGAAGGAACCCATCTGTGTCTGTGGAGACTTCCTGTGGGTTTCCTTCTCCCTGCTGTTTAGGTGGAACGTCTGTTCTGTATGCCTTGGTGGGTGACGAGACCCAGAATTGGAATTCCTTTCACTCGGCCTTCTTGGGATTGTATGGGCTATTTGTTGCTGCGTCAATATTCATTTTCAGCGTGCTTTAAATTTTGAGCCCACATACAGCACTGTGCAAAAGTCTAAGGCAGCCAAAAGAAATGCTTAAAGCTATTTATCTGGGTAGCACATGCACTTTTTGATTAAAAAAAAAACAGTTTAGCTTATGCTAAACTGATGGTAATGCAAATTAAGAGTAACACAATAACAACTAGTAAGAATTGCTTCTGTTCCCCAAAAAGTTACTGATATCTTGTTGGATGGCTAGATGAACATCGCTTCGGTTCCCAAACCTCTCCTCAGGGGCACCTCAGCCATTCTGTGTATTTATTACATTTCACCACCAGCTTACTTGGTTAATTAATTTAAATATTAAAATAAGTCATTGAGATATTTATTAGGTATAGAAGATGTGCTGAAAACGCATGGGTTTATTGGATGGCTGCTGGAAATACTGGGGTGATTTTAGCGGAGGTTTTAGTGGCGCTAATGCAGACATAGTTTTACACCAGCATAAAGATCATTTAAACATAATTTTCTTTGGCTGCCTAAGACTTTTGCACAGTGTTGTAGATTTCAGTTTACTGTAAATGTAATTATTTAATTTAAGTGATTTTTATGTTAAAATGATGCGCAGAGTAAAAGAAATTTAGGCTGCCATTAATATGGCTAATGTGCACTTTAGTATGCCTATTGCACCATGTTCCAATACTTATGCAGCGCATGGTAAGACTAGAATCTCTCCCAGGAAGCAGAGAATGGGGCACACAGTTCATCAAGGCAGCACAGACTGTAATTTAGAGACACCAGTTCACCTAAACCGCAAGTCTTTGGGCTGTGGGAAGAAACAGAGTAGCTGGAAGCAGCCCTCCCAAGCATGAAGAAGACACACCATCTCTGATGTTAAATGTAAATGATATTATATAAAAGTATATAACCACTACAGCATATTAGAATGTTTAAAGAAGCATCAAACAAAATACACAATTTTTATTTGGAGATTTTGTATTGATAGTACATAATTGTAAATTCCCTTCAGTCAGCCCCAGTACAACATGCATGAAGGAAAAGTGAATGAAATCCATGGAAATATATTCCCCTTAATTACAATACAAGTAAGGGAATTATTGTGACTTCTCGTTATTCTTCTGACACTTCACAATGACTATGGAGACAGCTTAAACCTATGATTACAACTGAATCTATAATAACTGATGTGATGAGATTGTAAATAGTCACTTTTACAAATTTATACAGTCAGAACTTGCTGAAGGAGTTTGGAATTAAGTCCCTTTAAAGATACAACAGGATGGTCATCCTGAAATTTAATCCATCAGCCTTTTAGGGTGCAAGTCAGTCTCTTTAACCATTTTATATCTAGCACCCCCCCACCCAAACAAACAAACAAACAAAGTATGTATGGCATTGCTGTTTCAGTTCATTTCAGAATATCTGGGTTTTAAATGCATGCAAATGTGCTGCGAATCATTCTGATTGCAGTCACCTGATAGCCACAAAGGTGTGGCTGATAAAAGTGGTCAGGTATGCACGTCCATGCCTCACCCCGTTAGCGACGCACAATGCGGCAGATTTAGCAGGAGTCAGGGCGCTAAACAAAGGGCGCCGGCGAACAATCAAAGTCGAAGGCAGAAAGCTATCGTCCTGGGGCAAGAGCGTGCCCGACGCGAAATGGGCTGCAGCTGGATGTGGAATACAAGGCAGCTGAGGCTTCAATGCATTGCAGCTGTCTGAAAACTCCTCACTGAGATAAGACCTCGGCCAAATAAAAGATGACCAAATACTAGCAGGAAGGGAGAGGTGTGCCAATGAGGCAAAGCTCGAGTTTTCTCCCAAGATCTGACACGCTAACTTGCAGTACTTAGTGCCGCTTCCAATTTCAGTTAATTTCCTACTGAGAACTTAATTGCTTAAACTCATTCTTTCCGTTTCCATTAATTTGCGTATTTTTTGCAAATGTCAGACCTCTCAGGTCCTTTCAGTTGTATTTTTTGTAGCTATTTGTCTGTTTATCATTAAAGTTCAAATCACTTTTCAGTCAAATGGGGGGAGTGGGGGGGGAGCAAACGTATTCTACCAGAACATGTCGTTCTGCACGGTTTTGGAATTGTCAGAGATTTCTATTGAAAGAGGTCAAGTGGATTCTTTGAAACACATTTTTCTATAATTGTGTAACTTAATTGCTCAGCCAAATGATTCCTTTGTTCAGAGGCATGTGACAATCTACTTGTGAAATGTGCTGTAACAAACACATTTGAACATTTATACGATATAAATCACCATCTTTTTAGGAAACAATCTACTAGTTACGTATGATTGACAATCTGTAAACATAGTAGCGGCTAAACACTATACTGTTGCTATATTTGCATATGAGTTTTCAAAATATTTGTGACAAAAGAAATGAGATTCAAAATTGAGTGAGATTAAGGTGTGCTGTTAGTCACAGCCTCATTTAACTCAATTTGCATCCAGTACAGTAACCAATGAGAAGTAGACTAAGATCTCCTTAACAGTAAGTTATATGCATTTATAAGTTGATCATATTTTGCAAAATATATGTGTCTGCTTTTGGACTACAATTTACTCTTCAATCAACCATAAAATAATGTTACCCATTGGTTTCTGTTATCTACAATTTAGTGGAAGATTAAAATGTCTGGTTTATGTTTGTATCTCAAGTCAAGAAATGCTTCACTGCGGCCTGTCCTCGGCCTTCAGCCAATGACCTACATATTATGAATCAATTTCCTTATTCACTACTCCACCTGCTGGCCATCATGTGAATACGAAAACATCCAGAGAAACTAGTCTGAAGTGCAGAACATCTATGAAAATGAAATCAGACATACATTAAATACATTAGGCATCGCTTGGGCAGCGTTAACAATAACAACTCTCTTTTAGAGGACTGTCAGTTGCAGCCTTGGAGCGAATGGACCACCTGCAAACGAAAAGGTTTGAGCTGTGGCTACAGGTGGGGAAGGCAGAGCAGGAGCAGGCAAAAGTCACCCCTCTGTCCAGCTGAGAGTGAAAACAGGAAATGTCCAATGCAAAAGAGATGCCCGGGAGGTAAGCTGAAGCCCAGAGCCTTGGCAGATTCGCGCACCTCAAACGGGTCCTTAAATACGTAAAATTGGGTGGGGGCCCAAGATAATATTTTGTCAGGGTTCCCAAAAATTCTAGCTATGCCCTTGACTATTTACCTATCACCTAATTTCTCTCCTGCCTCTGATCAGATAAGCGTAGTAATGTAGCACAAACCTTATGTCATTTTGTCTAGATCCCAAACCACGATTCTGTGAGTAACAGCAATATATATGCATTAAATGGCAATATAAACAATTTAAACATATTACCCTGTTCATGTCTTTAAAAAAGCCAAATATATCACAAACCACACGGTGTACAAAACAACATAGAATTAGAAAACATAATCACTCTTACTGCCAAGTTACTAACCTGCAATGAAACATTTTGGATCTGTACTGAAAAATTGTTTGTTTTAATTTGAACATTGCAATTAGTTGCTTTTATCTAGCTTGTATGAAAACAACTTAGATTTTCTTGGAATCATGCTTACTACCTGCTAACATGGGCTATGAATCCACATTCATTCACTTCTGTCCCTCCTTCCATTCCATATATAAAATATTTCCCCTCCTTATAAAAGATGAATGTTCTTTGCTGAATGTTTGCAATGTCTGCATGTAATTAATTATTGAATATTGCTGCTGTATTTTGTGTTTTCTGATTCTAGTGCAGTGATAGGTGTTGTTTTCATACATGAAGTCAAGAATATGAACTTTAGCTAACATTACATACTGGGGTGAGAAGTACAGAAGATCATCTTTTACATATTATATGCCTCTGTGGACTGTCAAACTGCTGCTTTGCATGTTTAGCTGTTGCTGAAAGAAAATTCATTATTACAATACTTGCTGTAGTTAATATATATTCCAAATTTTTTTATATCCTCAGATGTTTCACAATATGTTTTTAGTAATATATTTTGCAGCTTCCAAATAGGGAGAAATTTACTTTGGAGTTTTAACCATTGTGACATACTAACAATACTTTTTTGTTTTCCTCAAAAAATAACAAGAAACAAACCCTCTCGGCAGCAGCACAAAAGAATCACTGACTCAAAATTGCTTTAAAACAATGTGTCATTGAAGGAAAATTTATGTTATCCTGATACTGAAATATCTGAAAGGCCTTACACATCAAAGCAATCAATTTATTGAACTTCCATGCATATTTATGTCAGTTGTATTTAAGTACCCAAGTAGATAATTGCTGTGCATAAAATGAGATACATTGAAACTGTAATTTTAGTACCACATAGAGGTTATTTGACCTCCTTGCTTAATGTATTAAATGCACATACATACAGTAACTGAACTACAGATTTCAGTCACTATTCAGTCTATGTGGCTTGTGATGAGCTGCTTTGTGCTACTAAATTTAATTTATTTCGGTCACATTTGTCCAAAACATTGTGTCCAAAACATTATTTACTTGCTGTAAGGAAAATTGTGGTTTAATAATTCAGCAGCAGTTGTTACCTTGAAGCACTCGTTTACGAAAACAGTTCCAATGTATCTTCAGTCTTAACCTGTAGAAATAACAGAAATGCTGTCCATGTGTTGGATTTTTTATGTTGCATGAAAATAATGTTGCAGAGATAGTAATATGATAGAATCCTATAACGGACTGGCGCCCTCTGTAGGGTGTACTGCACTGTACACCCTATGCCTCTTGAGTTCGGCTCCTGGTTACTGGAACGCTGATGATGCCAGTTCTTCAAAAAAAAAAAAAAAAAAAAACAAACAGATGGCTGTGCTCTTAGCTCTGATGCCACACTGGTGTTAATTGCTAATGAAGCAAAGTCATCATCACACCAAAGTCGTCATTTAGGCAGTTGATTTTAATAGCGTGGCATACTGCCTCCACGCTCTTTTAATGGTGCACGGTGCTATTTGTGGGATTGCATGTCAGCGCCTCATTATGTCTTGTAACAGTCGAAGGGCCACTGTGAGCCCTCAGCCCGTTCGTGCTGCGGGCGGATCTTTCTGGAACTGCCGAGCAGATGGGAAATAGGCTCAGTGTGTGGCCCTGCGGGTTAGGACTCTTTCTGTGACCGGAAGGTTGCTGATTCGAATCTCATGACTGGCAGAGTGATGTCACCATTGGGCTTTGAGCATGACGCTTAATCCCAAAGGCTCCAGGGACATTTGTGACCCTGCATTCTGATCCTCATTTGTATGTCGTTGTCTAATAAATAAGATTAAAAAAAAACCTTTCTAGAAGCATCTCTTTTGATAACCCCCATGATGTCTTGATGTCATGATTACCCCCTCCCCATATCACCATTAAAAAAAGACACAATAGGCTTTCTGGCGTATCCAAACTTATATCATACAGTCTTAGTTTCGAGGTCATTAAAAGGTTTCAGAGGAAAGCAGCTTCATCCCAGAAATGGATCGGCTGTTTGTGAAGAGGCTTGTAACTGATACTCCACAGGCTCAAATCTTGGGCCATGTGTTTTGACAGGGTGAGCGTACATCAGAAACAGATTCGTCCCGGTCTGCATATGTGACCGCATGAAAAGACGGATGGCTATTATTTAATTTGGAGCTGTCCATCAAGCGTCATCCGGCATCAAAGAGGAGCAGCTACTTTTAGTTGCTGAAATGGAAGTGTTTTTTTTTCTCCCGCTCATACGGTTCCCGGCATATCATCAGAGGGTGGTAAATCATGTGACTTGGCCAGAATGACAACGAGACAAGATCTAAAAAAAAAAGGTCAATGCAGTATGTGAACTTTAAATTCAAAAATGGCTAAAATAGATTTTAACCCAGCCAAAGCCACATAAAATTATTTACTTCCTTTTGTTGGTGAAGTTTATTACCATGTTTTATGTATATATTTATTGAATAAAACATCTACTTAAATACATCCCAACAGTCTGTGAACATATGTTCCTTCCAGCCGAAAACTCTAATTTTGAATAACCAAATCAATAGCAGAAACCAAAATATTTTATTGAAATGAAAACCATGTGGAATAAATTGCTTTCTTCAACTACAGTTCTCTAGAATATCAGTTTAACTGATGCAAAGTTGCAGTGTATGTCCAGTATGTTTTTTTTTTTTTTTCCAATTCCAAATCAACAATAAATTTTGTTGACGAAAATGACGCAGCCATGGTCTGAAAATGCACATGTGGCCTGGGAATTCATCAAAAAGAGTGTTTCCAAGCGTGCAGGACTTTTACCGCTCGCATCACGCTAGCTGCATGCTCCGTGCGACGGCTTTGCTGTAATTTTAATGTGCAGGATTACATATCCGCAGGGGCACAAGCTGTTCAGTAAAACAACACGATTCATTTACGCGGAGATTACGAGCTCGTTTGGATCAAACGGATTTGGGGTCCTCTGCAAGTGTTTGCGTTTTCAGGCTGAGGGAACCGGTATGGTTGGACAGCTGGCTCTCTTTGGACCTCCAGAGAAGTGGGATGTGGGGTCACACTCTTCATGCATGTGCTGCTTCTCCTTTCTGCTGTCAGTCTTATTTACATTTTCATGTTTTTATCTTGTTTCTCTCGGCTTTTTTAATAGCAAAACCCCACTTTGTGTGTCTCACGGTAAAAACAAACACAGAAAAGAATGTATGTTGTATTTTTAAAGGCTTACATTCGTCATGGACACTAAAGCCAAGCCAACTGGAGCTCATTCTCTGGTCACTGCACCCTCCTGGAGTCTGGAGAGTCTCCTTTCGCTGTTTCCTCAGCACATGTAGCTTGTGTGGGTAACCATGGTGATTTACACACACACACACACACACACACACACACACGCACACACACGTACACACGTACATACACGTACATACACACACACGTATGCACACACGTGTACACACACACGCACACACACATGGCAGCATCTTGGATTTCATCCTGGCAAGAGTGTACATTCGCATTAAGCACACAAATGAAAGTCCCTACAAAGACCCCTGCATTCAGAACCTCTGCATTCCCTCGCAATCCTGTGTGATGCGTGGACTGAGAAAAAGCGGAAAACTGCACAACGACACACCAGCCCGAAGCACAGCATGAGGGTTGACCATTTGATACTTTCTGAGACTCCCACTGTGGCTAATCTGAGCCCCGTCGAATGGAAAGTCTTATATCTGCCAGTCGTTCGTTAACATGAAAGAGAGCTGATCTTCAATGGGACTCCATTTATGTTTCAGGCTGGGATAATGATCAAGACAAAGTAGGAGACCAAAGGTCTTACAGCAGCGTCTGGTTGTGGACTAAATAGGACCAGTCACATTTTTTTCCTTGTTAACTAGGCCAAAGCAAAAAGCATTTTTATGAGCAGTGCTTATTGTTTCGTTGTTTTGATGTATAATTTTGTAACTAAAAGTGGACCGGGGGTGTGGAGATGCATCTCAAGCATAAATTTTATGTTAAGCCAGCTGTCTGAGGAAAAACGTTATACATTTTCACCACCACTAGGGGGCAGCATGGGGGCCACATTGCTGGAATGCCACGGAACAGGCAGTGCTGGGGTATCCGCCATCAATACCCAGCCCCCTACTGCAGAGACACATTTTAGTGATGTGGCCTCATGAAGCCTACTTACAAGAAACAAACATTTAGCGTGTGTTTCTTTAAACAAAATACAACAAAATAGAATAAAAACAGCATAGTGAACACACATTGAGGTCTCTTTCAGTAGAGAATCACTTCCTTTCTTTGGTCTGGTTTGCTTTCCTTTAAATTTCATTAAACATAAGTGATGGTTGTAGGCCGGAGAGGATTATGGGAAGCGAAATATGAACTTACATATTTCAGCATTACAGTGTCAGTCGTACAGTGTATATAGATGATGTTGCACATGGAGTTCATAAAACAGTATTTGAGCTTCAGGTTGTCCTTCACCCACACCACAGTTAATAAGTCCCTAACAGAAACCATTCATCTGTAGCATTGAATTCATTTAAACATCTCACATTGTTTAGGTCTTGGAATTCTTTCTTTGAGACTGGAGATGAAGACAAACGGCTCTTTATTTAGTCATGATTTAATCTGGAAAACCAGGTTGTTATTAAAAACAAGAGTAAATATGAAATTACATTCCAAAATCCAGATTGTTGAGATTCAATTGTTCTCTTCTCTATAGAGCGACGGGAGGCAGAAAATAAGAAGTATGAGAGAAAGATGAGGGGGAAACAGAGGAATCTATGCAAGGATGAAATGGTGACAGACGCACCAGAGCGTCCCAAAAGACACACACAAGGAAAGGAGGATGGGCAAGTGCAGCAGCAGATCCGACTTTGACTCGTGTCAACACGGGAATTCCATCCTGTTTACGGGAAAATGCTTGTGATGGTGAAGAAAATGAAAGATAAAAAAACAATAAATAAAGAACAGATTGCCATCAGTTAAATTATCATTCTCAATTACATCTATTTATTGTATATATGAATGGTTCAGAATGCAAAGGTTGTTTAGCATCAAATAGAAGTGACACAAATTAAAGCTATTGCCATATGATTGTTTTTAATAATTAAAGATCTCATTGGTTTTAAAAGTGTAACATGTAGCCATAATGGTGATGCAAGGAAATAACTAGCAAGTAACATGGTCACCATGCACATCGATATGTACATACTCAATCATTAACACTAACTTCTTCAAAGCGCCGATTTGCGGATTATGGATTTCTCTCACGTGACTCCTTGGTCCCCAGAATGCACCTGAAGTGCCTCTCTTTGGGGGTCCTCCTCTACCCCATAGCACAAATAACAGCTTTAATTTTGTATTCTCTGTTGTTGTCCAGTTACAGGCTTCATGTTAGAGTGCTTCATGTTATTTTAAATATATTATAATAAAAAATTACAAGTACTGTTACTAGGTAAAATGCATCAACAGACATTAAACAATTTTAAGATCAGAAATTATATGTAATGTTCTTTGTTGACAATAAAACAAATAATTGCTTTTAACCTAATTATACACATGTTCTGTCCCTTTTTGTTATATTTAAACCTGGTTAAATTACTACTTTCACAAATATTTTACTGGCCATTTGCAATCCATTCTGCGTTTAACTCAAGCACTGACAACTGGACCTTATTACTCTGTGGCTGATAAAGGCAGAGAATGTTACTGTTCATGACCAAATAATAGGTGTCCAAAAAAGACACACCAGTGGGAATTATTAGAGTCCTGTATAACGAATCCTAAAGCTGAGGCATTTATTTGAATATATACATATATTTCAGTTTTACAAGTTTTATTAATGAAACTGTCAAGCAGAGAGTAACTATTTGTAAAACTGGTGAAAGCCTGGACAAGATGAACATTATTGAAGTATAGTCAATTTAAAATTTGAATATTTATAATTCCCTTTTTTGTCCGAACAACACGCAAAAGATTGCTTTAGACAATAAAGTGGAGAATATAATTTGTTCGCAATATAACATTAACACTGATTTCATAATACCGTAATGTAGTATTTAATATGCATATGTTAATTCTTTTGCTTCCAGACATTTACATTTACATTTACAGCATTTGGCAGACGCCCTTAGCCAGAGCGACTTACATAAGTGCTTCGAGACTCTAAA
>JAODJW010000127.1:401088-432195 GCA_026777045.1 Hyperopisus bebe | reverse complement strand
GGACAGCTTGCTCTACAAAGAGCAAGTTGAGGGAGGCATAAAAAGAATTTCCCCATGAGGGACAATAAAGGATTGATGATTATTATTATTAACAAACAATACATGATTAAACAATTATAATGCTTGTTATTATTATATAATGTTTGTTATTAATGTATATTACAGCTGTTAAGGGATGTTAGGATGTTATGGTGTACTTGCATGCTGCTTATGAATGTTCTTTGAATGCATTATGAAGGTGCCCTCTTAAGGGATGTTAAGGTATACATGATGTTTATGAATGTTTTATGAATAGTTAATGAATGCATTATGAGGGTGTACTGAATGTTTTATGAATGCCATATAAAAGCATCATGAAGATGTCATTATCAGTATGAATAGGACTAGGAGAAGGCCTGTTTAAAGTCTGTCTAATCTTAGTTATTTTACAGTACAAATGTAAAAATGTAATAAATAATAAATCATGACTCCTAAGAGTTTGTGGGACTTTAACAGTGAAGAAGTCTGTGTTAACATAGATACAGCTTCAAACAGGAATTTAGGATAATTTTTTTCTATTAGTCTGGAGAGAGACTCAGACCTAGTAGTCACTATTTCTTGTCTATACTTAGAGAGTCTCTCATTCCAGACTGATCTGAAGTCTTTTCTTTTCTGAAAATTTCCTTAAGTGGAGCTACAAAGAGTGATTTCTCCATGAGCTGCCAAGTGATTTCTCCATGTTCACAGTTATCTGTTCAAGTTCATTTTCACTTGAGGCTTCAGATGTAAGGTTGAAAGACTGTGGAAGCTGGTCGCGATAGGGTCGAGAAGCTGTTGTAGATAATGAGGCTATGGAACATCTGATACTGTACTTGCCAAAAATCACGCCTTTGTCAGTAGTGACCATCAGGGTTGTTAAAAAAATTTGCAAACTCCCTTAGAAAAATATTGTACGGACCAGACGGTCTGTACACAATATCAATGGTGATTGGAGGTGATGGACTACAAGATGAGCCAGCAAAATTTAGAACGAGAATTTCAAATGTGTAACCAATGTGTAACGCTGTAACCAATATTCTCAGACATTCCTATGTTGGACTGAAATATTGCAGCAGCGTCACTGCCTTTGCAATTTGGTCAAGGGTTATGCTTATAACTGTATTCAGATAGAGTAGATTAATTTAGTGCCATGAGTTCATTAGGTATAAGCCAGGTCTCAGTAAGGCATAAGGACCAAGACCAAACCCTGTAATCATTTCATTTATTAGTAACGCCTTAGGAACCAGTGATCTTGCATTCAAAAGTCCAAGTTTTAGCCTGGCATTACATCTATTTTCTAATAATGGATTAGGGATCATTTTTATTAAGTCATTATAACATACTCAGGCCCATTGCATGACCTTGTAAATTGCTCTTTACAGGGATGGAGACAAGTACAATTCACAATTGGACAATTGTTCTACTCTATGTGGACAGAGGACTGTAATATGGCTTTCAGCAGTTAAAGGGAAAGTTGACCACAGCACTCATTGTTGGTGTTGCTGATTTTACGCAAGCTTTTAGATTAGAGACAGATGTAGGCCAGCTTGGCCTAGGTGCCATGTTATACCAGCAGCAAGATGGCATTAAAAGGGTCACAGCAGAAGAGTGTGTGCTGCAGAAAAAATGTTCAGAGGCTACCACCTTGGGTCCAAATTTGTAGTTCTGACAGACAGCAGTCCACTATGCTATTTAAAGATGGTGAAGTCAGGTGCCATGGAACAGAGATGGGTAACATAGTTATCTGTATTTGATTTTGAAATAAACTATCAGCCTGGACGCAGTACTGCCACGGCTGATGGCCTCTCCTGGCAGGGGTTTGCAGTGGAGCCTCAATCAACTATGGACAAGGAATCTGGTGACTGCATAGCCATCTGCGATCTAGGGGAATGGTTCTAGACCTTGATCCTGTGACTGCTGAGGTAGGGTGAGACAAATAAGAACCATTGGGACTGAAACAGCTGGATCACAAGGAATCACTCCCAACCTGCCAGGGTACACCAAAGAGCAGATGCTGGAGCTTCTGCAGGTTAATGTAAAACTTAAAGAGTTCCAAAGATTTTGGGACAGGCAGGAAAGGCCTAGTCACAGTGAAAGTTTGACGCTGTCAAAACCAGTAATATGTCCTCTCAAGCACTGGAATCATGTAAGGCAAAAGGAAGGGTTAATATAGCATGTGATTGATGACTCTTGCCTTAAAGATCAAATCTTAGAGAGTGCATGACAGCATGGGGCACCAGGGGGTAAAATGTACAACCTGTTGAGAAAAAGGTGTTTTTGGGTGGGTATGTATGACAATGTTCATATGTGGGTGAATGGATTCCATTGTTGCATACTGACTAAGATGCCTCAACCCAAAATACATGCCCCTGTTAAAGCCTTTTTAGCCTCTAGACCAGTTGAGGTGGTAGCAGTTGACTTCACCGTGCTAGACCCTGCTTCTGAATGTCGTGAAAATGTCTTCCTAGTGACTGATGTTTTCACAAAATGTACTCAGTTGTTTCCTACAAAAGACCAGAAGGCTGATACAACTGCAAAGGTCATGTTCAGGGAGAGGTTTTAGTGCGCGTGTGGCTGTGGCACGGTGCAGGCAGAAATGGTGGACGACCCACAGTCCAAAAACGGGGTTTATTAAATGAAATAAAAACACAAGAAAACACTAACAAAACAAAGGACCACGAGGGGTCAAAAGTAAATTGGAATAAACAAGACTAATAACGAAAACAGGGCAGGTAAGCAGAATACACATCTAACACTGAGAATCACAATCAGTGCCAAACAACAAACCACTAGGGAACTGAACAGAAGCAGGGACTAAACAGAAACTAACACTGGGAGAATTACGGACAAGAAAAAACACAAGCAGGGACACAAGAAACGAAACCAGAACCAAATACAAAATCACCAGACACGAGAACTAGAAAAACAAATGAAACACTAGGGAGCAAAATACAAAAATAGAGGAAGCAGGATTCAAACATACAACAGAGCGGTACAGATAACCACAAATAATATGGGGTTATGTGAACAACTCCATATAGGGCAGAGGGAAAAACAGAGTGTGAGAGATACAACCAAACTCTCCATGACTTACTATGCCTAAATCAGGCAGGTGGTACGAGCTCCACCACTGGGTACTCTCTGTATTATCTACTTTTTTATGCAAATCCATCTCCCTGTGGATGCTATACTAGGTTTGGGACAGGATCTGGACAGGAAACAAGAGGTTGTCCGTGCACCAGGAAAGGCTAAGGGAGGCATATGAGCGAGCTCAGAATCAGAATCAGAATCAGCCTTATTGTCATTCAAACCATTTGACATGATTAGAACGAAACAAAGACTCTCAGGTCTCGGTGCGTGTAGTGTGCTACTAAACAATAAATGAATAAATGAAATAGATGAAATAAATAGTAAAATGCTAGAGTAAAATATCTGAACTGGAAATGAAATGAGCTAAAGTAAAACCTCTGAAGTGAAAATTAAAAAGTAATGCAGAGTATGGCAGCAGTAACAAGTGATCAGTGCAATTTCAAGGGTAAGTGACAGAGTGACAAGGCAAGTAATTATAGTGCAATATCAAGGCAAGTAATTATAGTTCAAAATGTACTTGGGTGGTGGAGCAGTTTAAAAGTCTGACTGCAGTTGGATAGAAGCTGTTTCTCAGTCTGGATGTTTTTGTTCGGATGCAGCGCAGCCTCCGTCCCGACGGCAGGGGGGTGAACAGTTCATGTGCAGGGTGGGTGGGGTCATGAAGGATGTGGGAGGCTTTTTTCCTGCATCTGGTGACGTAAATGTCCCCGATGGGTGGTAAGCTGCACCCGATGGTCCTCTGGGCAGATTTTACCACCCTTTTTAGTGCCTCCTTCTCTGCCACTAAGGAGTATTCTGAACACAAGGCAGCTGAGAGAATTTTCTTACAAAATTAGAAGGTGTTCTGCCCACTGGCACATGTAGGACAGCATGTTTACTTACATCATTGTTCTTTGGGCAGAAAAAGAATTCAGGTTGCTTAGGGG
Organism: Hyperopisus bebe; assembly: GCA_026777045.1. Taxonomy (NCBI): domain Eukaryota; kingdom Metazoa; phylum Chordata; class Actinopteri; order Osteoglossiformes; family Mormyridae; genus Hyperopisus; species Hyperopisus bebe. The sequence goes on along the minus strand of JAODJW010000127.1, from coordinate 428,161 downwards.
CCTACTGTCCTTCAGGTAGTAGAAATACAAGAGACAACTTATTCTGTTGTGCTGCTGGAAGAAAGGCCAGTGAAAAGGGTTCATAGGTCAGAGCTGCGACCATGCGAAACACCTGTCCTAAGGCCCCGAATTAAAGAGGGAAATTCGCCAGCCATACCACAAATCCATGATGCACAACTGTAGGGTCCGATGGTGATTTCATTATGATTTATCATAGAAGAGGAGTTTGAGAATGACCCTGTTTAGTCAGTAAGTGGGGTTGTTGAAGCTGTAACCCATGACATAGAACAGTTACTGGATACGGAGAGAAATGATATGGCCGAAGTGGCATCTGACAGTGGTAATTCTCAATTGCAAACCTTAGGGCAAAGTTGTTCTATATCTGCAATATGGAGGAGCAAGCGAGTTAATGCTGGGGTACATAAAAACCCCTTCCACTTACCTAGGTCAACTTGCAATTCAGTTTCTGTCAGTATGGAGGTGGTTTCAGAAGTGTTGACGCATAGGTACTGCTTTGTTTGAGAAAGCATTACAGGAAGTAATGTCTTCCCAGAATGATTAAGCAAGTCATCGAGGATGTTGACTGTTATCAGGGGGGAATGTAACCGGGTGGGAAAATAGTCATTGTTGTGGGAAATAGTCAGCATTCTGGTATTTATGTTATTCACGGTAAATTCAACTGGGCTATTTTCCATCAGAGTGAAGAATCGCTTTCAGAAAGAGTTTTTTGGAGTTTAATGGCTGCTTGCAGAGAACTGCTTGTTTTTTTTGTCCATGTGGTAATGCAGAAGGAGCACATGTGAGGATACTCAAGAACTGAATCATCTGTCCACATAGTTATTTTAACATAATATCAACTAATAGGGATAAATATTAAAGTATAGGACCTCTGTGGAGATTGATGATCTTCTGCTGTTGAATGTGGTTTAATTTTGGCTGGATGATGGGATTTTGGAAGGGAATGTGAATGTTTCTACATGCAAATATATAATATGTGTGTGTGTGTATATAAAATATCTCCAATGTGAACAGTACACGCTTCATTTTAATTTCATTTCTAAAGTGTTTATTAATAGTTTTGTTTTCAGTACTTGCCGTTAAGTCCATGCACGCTTCATTTTGTCTTAGCATGGCGGTGTGTACACATTCCACGCTGAAATGGTGCCAAGTCTCTAAAGGGACTCAGACATGGGTTTTCAGCTGTTTCATTGTTTTTTTTTTTTAAAGATGCAAAGTCTAGAAAGTGGGTGGAATTTCCGATACCGTTGCTAACTGTGTTAATTTTTTCCTGTAATTTCTGTACTGTTGATGCCCACTGCCGTTTTTCGGATACCACAATTATCAGATATGAAAAGAAGCTTTTGTTTTCCTTGGGACATATGGTCCGAGACGGTTCTTCTCTGAGTGCTTCTGCTCTCTTTCTGTCTCTTTCAGTTTTTTTTAAGTAAAACAGGAACAAGAAATAAAACCCTGCTGCCTGTATTTTATTATTCCGGGCAGATGGCAAATAAAGAACCCGAAATTATTTATGTGTCTGTGCTGTGGTGCTGTTTACCATGGCCACATGTACTTTAGTCTGTACTGTATGTTTCTATCAGGCTGTATTTAACCACCACAGCCTTGTTCTGTTCTTTTATAGCAGATAAATCATCTCAGTAATAGTACTATTGTTAAGTGATGATTTAATAAATAGGGGAAACATCTATTCATCTGTCATCTGGAACTTTATGCACACCTAATGTTGTGCAAAACCTTCCTCTGCACTTTTGGAGAAGTAAGGCCGGAATCTGTAGGAACATTTCCCGTAACTGCTCACCGTTCCAAACATTTCCTCTCAGTTTCACATTTACATGACCATCATCTCTTTAAATAGGCATATGACATAACATGATTTAACATGCAGGCTGGCCAAGAAAAACAGCATTATTTCACGTAGGCTAAGGAGAGAACTTGAAACCATGTTTTGGGTATATCATTTACTAACGATGTAATGATATATAGACCAGAGATTTTAATGTTTTTCTCACAGCTTTTCCAAACTTCAACTTTTCACCCACTGACCCTTATTTTTGACATGTAATCACATACATTTTTTGATAGTCTAGGTATCAGTCTGTTTAATCAAATCCCAAACTAAGCACCGATACCCAATATTATGTAACGCTGATAGTTAACGTCAAATAACAGCTGCATGCGGGTTGTCTAGACAAAAAAAAATCAGGAAAGGCTAGTACTGAAATACACTGCCTTTTGAAAATATTCAGAAAACTCAATTTTTTCAAAACATTGCTCTATAGTAGAATATTTCAAAATGGATTGAACTGATTCTTTGTTTTCACACACACAATAGCCCATAATGATAAAGGGGTCTATTCTCTCATCAAGCACTTACCGGTAAGTAAAAAAGCCACATAAAAAGTTTTGTCTCCTCATCAGCGTGGCCACCACACTTAACCCGGTAAAAAAAGGCACAGTCGTGCAAGAAGTACAATTAATTAATCAGACAACTAAAGCGGGTTATGCCCTTAATGATTTTGGCAACAACCTAAAACTTGGAAAATAGACTGATTCATTTACGTTGTGAACCCAATTAAAATCCACAGAAACCCTTTTATTTTGAAAATGAAAGCATGGTGTTAGCCTACTACACTTATATTTGGTCATTTCCACATGCATGAGAATCCTTCGACAATAAATGGAATGGTATAGTGTTTGAATTTTGTGCAGAGCAATAGAATTTACCTTATTAGGTATATTAAAATTATGTAATTTATAACTCTGATTTAATGATCCCATGGCAATTTTCCCCAAATAGGTACTACTGTAGGAGTTTTAAAATCAAACAATACATAGCTAGATAAAATGTTTTTTAAGTCTTTCAACTTCATTGCAAGTAACCCACAACAGACAATCAATTAGTATAATGAGATGTATGGTGATTTCTTCAACTGTTTCATGTTGTCAATTGTTTTACTTCGCAACTGAATAACAATCCCAGAGGCAAACTCCATATTTTAGACAATAATATAACATGAGTATGTTGTCAAACTAATTTTAGAAATTAGAGAAAATGGATGTTATGGTAATGAGTTCATGAGAATGACCCATATTGGCTTTAAGAATGAATTCATATACTTGGCTTTTCCCTTTTCATTCGGAACAATTCTGTATACAAGGAAATATGTCTAACCAATAGATAGGCAGGCCTAGGGCGTAATGTTAGTATTATTAGTAGTGTGGACTGAAAGTTTAGAATCCATTGCTGATGTCATGAATATGCAATTACCTGCATAGTCCAAACATGCTCATATGCTGTACTCTGCAGCATAGGCTGTAAACTACAGTATTATACCAAACCTTTTGCTAGTCACTGCCATTAAAAACCAACATATCTTCCCCATTAAGCGTAGAATGGTTGCCAATTAGATGAGTGTCCTGGTCAGGTTGTTCCAGTGGGGACCCCTGACCCCTGACATAGTTCATGTAGTGTATGTAAGAAGTGTATGTATGCATATGAAAATATGGAGGAAAAGCGGTTCAAATATGGGAAACTGGTTCAAAACAAAGCATTTCACAGTCCACCCAGAAATATGCAGTGCATTCAGTGTCATTCAGTCGAAGTATATAGATGTGGGCATCTCACACACTCACACAGGACAGCAAGTCCATATATTGCGGTTTAGGCTTGCGAGGACACACTATTTCCTTTAAAGCACTTTTGTACTCATTTTAATTGAATAAATTATTTTTCAACTGGCCAATCATTTGGCCTAATTGATTCACCAACTAGGCTTGTTGACAAGGCAGATGTCACTTACTGTAAATCCTGCCTAATGGTAATATACTTGCATTTACTTATACATTTCTATATACTAGGTCTACTGTGCTATATAAACTTTTCATGTGCGTTTTGGATTGCAATATTTACTTATAAACAGTGCTTGAAGTAGGCCAGTACTCACCAGTACACAGTACCAGCACCTCTTTGTTTTTTCTCTTCAGAGTATTGGCACCTCCCAGTATTTGCTGGTACTGAATATCAAGGGGTGTACTGGGCCCTGTTTTCCCCCACGTCAAGCACTGCTTCTAAATGCATAATAAATGTTAAAATGTTTTTCTTACATGTTCAGCTTTCTGAATCCTGCTATATTGCATTTGGTCATAATGAAGTGTGTTACTTAATATAGCCCTCAAGTGCATTTTTCAGTATGTGCTCTGAAGTGCACCTAAGAGGTAAAATGCACTTAAGGGTCATTTTCATGCGACACACCCATTTTGGTGTTTCTCCATCCGAAGAGTGTAAGTAAGTACATTTAAACCCCATATTGAAGTCTATGAGAGAATAATCTTAAGTGAAAAAAGTGTGCAGCTATGCACTTTTTTGACTTAAGTGCATGGGAGAATAAAACCCATACATATATTTAATAATTAAAATTAAAATTACAACTGCAGAGCTACTTATATGTATGAAGTTTTGGACTTAGGTCTTACAATAGGTCTGCAGAATAGGTCTACATTATGAAATATGCTACATGGCCCACTAATCTTGAAACAGTCAAAAAGGTTTGACTTCAGAAAGAATCATTTGCAGATGAAACTTTTTGGCCAGTTATTACTTTGCATTTTTACATCTTAAATTTTTTGCATGCGCTGATCTCACTGCAGCAGTATCACTTATTTTTCAGTCTAAACCACCCTCTGTGCTCATTGCTTATAATGGCCACTCCACTCTCAGTTTTGTAACGGCTTTTGGTGTCTGAGGGGGTGGTGTCTGGTTCAGTGGGTTAAAACACTGTCTGTGATTGGAAGGTCCGGGGTTCACTGACTGAATTCATCATTGATCCCTTGAGCAAGGCTGTCAGCCCCAATTGCTTCACAGACGGTCTGACTTAGCATTCTCAATTATACATCACTTTGCACAAAAGCATCAACTAAATAAATAACATGCAACTTACATATTCTCTGTATGTACTTGATAATACCAGAGAAAAAGAATGCAGTTTATTTTCACAAAGAATATCTTTGTTTTTGGAACAAAAGATGCAAGTAGGTATGATACTGAACAGTGCTTCTTTATCTTTTAATCTCTGTCTTTTGAAATACGACAGATTACTCCTCATTTCCAGTATTGCACCCTGATCCTTTAAGTTTTGCTCCCAGCAGACCCTGCAGATAGAGACATGGTTGTGAGCATAAGCGTGTCAGTCCACAAATCATAGACTGAATCGGGGGCTTGGGTTCTCTTCAGGGAAAACTCATAGCTCCTTTCCGGGATCAGGTCGCAGATCTGCATGCTGAAAAAGTAAGTCGTGATGGGCCCAGCGGGCTGCTGTTCCTCCGCGGCATTCGGGTTCAGGAGCGTGTAGTGCACCTCGAACTGCTCCCTAGCGCTGTACCTCTCCTGCTCTTGCACGTCCCAGCAGAGCTGGACCGACGTGGCCTGGGCTATGCATCCGTCCCTCCTGAAGCTGACGGGCATCTTGATGTCGAAAACCAGCCGGACATCAGGTACATGTTCTGCACTTGTCACTGATATGAGTTTGTGCTGCAAGTATAAGTGACCCGGGAGAAGCACGGAATCCATGTCCAGGAGGGTCTGGTTTATCTGGTCCAGCTTCTGCTGGATGGAAGCACTATCTTGCACAACTGTCATGGGCTCATATGTGTTCATTATTTGCTCCAGAATCTCCTTTCCTCTCCTGATCTCTTCATAGAGCATTTCCAGCAAGCAAAGTTGGATCCTGATCTGGCAGTTGGCTTTCTCTTTCATCAACAGATACTTACTGGGATCAATCATGCTGTGGAGGTTGAATTCAGAAAGTCTGTCATGCTGTCCGCTGTGCTGGTCTTGAAGGACGATATTGATATAGTAAGAGCATTTACTCCGGATTTCTATGGTCTCTCGGTATCCCATCACGCTGTTGTTGCTCAGTTTCCCTGAAAGCAGTTCTATCATCTGACACCTCAGGTGGTTGTATCTTTCCCACATATCCCTGTCTTCACAGACCCCTCCTCCCTGTGGCTTGGATGCCATCTTTACTGGGTAACGTCGTCGTGTCAGGAAATCAGAGTTTGATCCATATACTTCTTATAATCTATTGCAGAGAAAAAATTATTGATGTGCAAACTTATGCTATAGCTTCATTTAACTTTTATTATATCACTGAACACATTCCCACAGTACTATACATTTTGAATACTTGAGAAGCCGTCCAGCAGTACTATAGTCATGACGTCCTTCAAGGAAGAACAGCTCTGTTCCTTTGGCCCAAAGGCTGTCTAGTATTGCTGTCCTTTATATTACATTGTTAATGATTAACAACCAGAACGAACTTGATAAACACAAGCAGCAACACTTAAACAAGCACTTGTTTTGACTATCATAGGCTGGGAGCGGAATATTAAACAAACCAAAGGTCACTTCATTGACACAAAGTCTGATGTTCACTTAATGTGTAAGACTTAATGTTCACCGTTTTGTACACATTCATTCATATGGATAATTAAGTATCTTTTAAAGTCTTTGCTTAAGTTTCATCCATACCAAGCCCTGCATAAGGCAGAGTATTAATACTGCATTTATTTGCTATGCAATACTATAGCAAATCCAAGCACCTTTTGGGGAAGAGAAATAAAGTGCTCCCACAGACCAATCTAATCACAGTCGCCAAGAAATGTGTAGCTGATATGAAGCTGTGATTGTGTCACGGCTTTCAGAAATTACCGGCTGCTCATCCGCAGCTCTCCGGCACAACCTCTTTATTTCGTTACTCTCCAGTCTAAATGGATTTTAGGAGCTAACCGATTTCCTCCCGATAATGTCAACGGGAAATAGACAAGGCTGCAAATGGGATTAAGATCATTTTAAGAAATCGGATTTAAACGTACGATGTTAAAAAGTGCGAAGCCCAGTATGTCTGTGGGATTTACCGTACATTTCATATATTTCTTCTGTTTTAGTAATCGTGTTAATCAGCACAATTCAGTTTATTATATTGTACATACGCACAGGTATAAGAAGTAATTAAGAGTTATATTATTTCACCTTACCCTCTTTATCTCGTCACTTATCTTAAAACATCCCATGTTTTGCTTTATTTTTGTTTAAACTTCTTTGTTTTTAAACTTAGCGACAATTGAAAGTTGGCGTCACAGCATCGTTACTCTGAACGATATCATAAAGCGCATTACATTTTCCACAAATCTCGAAACGAGTCCAAAATCAGAAGGAAGTAAGGGAAACCACAGAAAATAGGGCATTGTTTTAAACTTTAAGCGATAAACTATGCTGAGTGCCGTCATTCAGACGCCAGGAAATAAACACGACGATTGAAAAATAACATCTGCACGACTTGCAATGTAAATTTAATGGTGATGCCACCAAGAGGCGCTAAAGTGCCGTTGAACCTGTTTTACATAATCGGAAGATGTATTTCACGCAGCTATTTGCACCGAAGGGTTAAGATAAAGTTCCAGTGCTTATAGATAATAAAAGGCCACATTTCGATACCAATTGCTGCCGAAAAGAGCAAAATTGAGAATCTTGTGGCACTTTGTTATTGTGCACTTTAACTCCAAATGTTTGTCGGGGTCTGAACCCTCTCTCCGAAGCTACAGTCACAAGCTATCAGTTATCAGGTGTTAATAACTGAATAATTTCTCGAAGCCCCATTAAGTGGGATTTTAATGACAAGTGTATGAGGATTTAAAATCCAAGCATCAGCGTAATTGTGAGTCATTTAGTGAAATACTGCCACCATGAGTCAATCAGGTGTACTAAAAAACATTTTGATATGTAAGAAAAATGTATCCGGAGCGCCATAAATAGTTGATTTTAGTTTTTAGAGCATAAATAAAATATGTTTACTGACTTCAGTTGAAGTTTGTTTTTAAGATTTAATTCCCTTAGATTTTCCTAGCCATCATCAATATACAGTAGTTTGTTTTTCACCCCGAATGTTTTTCTTGAAAAGATACCATAAGTAATAGACATTTGTTTTTGGATTATTAGGGACAAGAACTTGTGATTCCATTACGAAGATCGATTGGGAAGTAAAATCAGCCTGACTTAAGAAATGAAACCCAATGGACCGAATCAGAATAAAAACAAAGAGTACTAGTTGATGTTTCACACATGTTCTGTAAATGTGTGTAGGACTCCTGAACCCAGTATTTGGTGAAATCACGTTTTTACACCTGACTGTAACACTTGAGTTCCTCTGCTTATTCACCTTAATGCCATTTCACCGTGAATTGCAAAAATTTGAAGAATGCCAAAGTAATTGATGTAAAGCATCAAAACCTGGTTTTAATGAGAAAACACAGAATGAGCACAATGCTAATCCACTTAAGAAACATAACTTAATAATAATTATTATTATGCATTTTATTTAAAGGCGCCTTTCAAGGCACTCAAGGACACATTAGGAAAAAAAAATCCAATAAATATGATAACATACTTCTGTACGTATTTATAAATGCATTTAAAATTACTGCAATCAAATAAATTAAAAGCTACCTAAATAAATGTAAAATTAGCATGTTTAAAAACACGAGTTTTGTGCTGAGATTTGAATGCAGAGAAACAGTCAAAACTACGAATATCAGGAGGCAGGAGTTTCAAATACAGGGAGTAGCATGACTGAAGGTCCTGAACCCCATATAGTGGTCAGGTGAGCTTAAAAAGGGAGGTGAAATGAGAGGATCTATCAATGTGAGAAGGAGTGTAAATATGTGAAAGATCAGAGAGGTAAGAAGGAGCCATATTATAGAGGTTAACAGCAATATCTTGAAATTACAGTAATATGATATCTGACAATGAAGTTGCTAAAGAACAGGAGTTATGTGTACAGTAGAGGGAGTCCTAGTGACAATGCGAACAGCAGCGTCCTGAGCCCACTGAAGCTTAAGGGGGAGCCTGAGAGGGAGTCCAGACAAAATGGAATTACAGTAATCAATACGGGATGTGACCTCTGGGATCTGGGTTTGATTCTCTGCCATGGCATGCCTGGTGTTTGCATTTTGTTCCCGTGTCGTTGTGGTGTTTCATCCAGGTACTCTGGTCCCCCCACCCCCCACAGTCCAAAAACATAATGTGGTGAATTGTAGTTATTAACTTGTCTGTAGGTGTGAGGTGTGAATGGTGTCTGTGCCCTGCGATGGGTTGACACTCCATCCTGGGATGTTCCCTGCCTGGTGCCCATAGACTCAGGACCTCAGCGACCCTGAAAAGGACAAACAGGTACAGAAGTTGGATGGATGGTTGGATGGATGGATGGATGGATGAATACACTGAAATGAGACATGCTTGTACAAAACCTTGACTATCTTAATAAAGTACCCCAAAATGCTTTGTCTGTGAAAAGTTACTGCATAATATTTATATGCATTATAAACATATACAAAAATTTTACACATTACTATTTTACCTGTGCTTTGCAGCGCCCACTAACTCATGTTATTTCATTACTTTATTTGCCTTTGTTAATGTTGACTACAATCATACAATCCAAACTTTGACGTTGACTACTGGAAAAATCAGTCAAATTGAAATAAAACTAAATTTATGAAATGAATGTAGGCATAAATTATGAATGATTCATTCCTCTCCAGGCACATGATGGTAATGATGGTGTATTTGAGACTAATTCTGGGGCACAATATTCAATTTTGAATGTCTTCCTTAATAATGTACATATATTTTCCTTAAGAATCCATGGTTGAACCTAGTGTGTGGGTGTTGCTTAGCTGCTCACATCCAGCGGATGCTTGCTGATTAATGGCTGTCATGGCTCACGTCGTCTATGGATTGGCTATATAAATATTGCTTTCCTTTTATCCACATCTACATGACACACTGCTGCTGCGACAGTTTGGGATGGAAAATGTGAATGACATATCACGGCGCTTTTGTTGTTTGTTTGCCGTTCTCTGCTGAACAAATTGATTAATTACTCCTCCAAGAATAAGACCTTAATTTTTTTTTCCAGCTTCACAAGGCAGAGGTGGCACCAATATCACAGCTACAACAGGACAAGGCCAGGCATTGTCAACCTGTCCATATAGGGAAAACGTGTTCGTGGCAGCATGTTTTGACAGAGAGGGAGAAAAAACTACATGGGTTATGTTTTAAAATACCATTTCCGAGGTACAAATTGCATTTTATTCAAAATGACCATCACAATTCACCATGGTGTTGACCCCTGAACAAAGAACATATGAATCGCAGCTTTATAGCTATTGACAGCACATTTACATTTTAATGTTGACTGTAATAACACTATGATTAGAGGGGGCCCTGTTATGCTCATTTTCATAATTTTATTTTTGGAGTCAACTAGAATAGATTTTAAAAAAGACATTTTCTCTTACTGTACATCTCTATTCACTCTGTCTGTAACTTTGTCTCAAACACTCTGTTATAGATTTAAGCTCCACCCCCAATGAGCTCAATATGCTCTGATTGGTCAGCTTGCCCGACTGGTGAGCTTGCTTTACACGTTCTGCCCCAGTCAGAACATGTTGCTGCATAGGCTGTGGGATATGTGAAGGCATGCCAAGCTTGCAGGTAGGTGGCCAATAATGATCGTGTTACGAGGTGACCTCACCATGTCACGGAAGTTAGGGCTGGAATTCCAATGATGTCTTTCCGGTAGATTAGAAAAGAACGTTTTCAGTGGTCATTATTACTGTCTTTTGAGTGTACTATGAGCCTTAAGACTTTACAGATCATTTTCATGCACATAACACTATATAACACACTAAAGCAGGGGTGGCCAATCTTATCTGCAAAGGGCCGGTGTGTATGCAGGTTTTCACTGTAGCTCCCTAATTAGATTACCAATTAGAGGACTGATTGTCTGAAGAGTCCTCACACCTGGGATTGAACAACTGACCTAAAAGTTATTCCAAGAATCTGCATACTCACCAGTCCTTTGCGGATAAGATTGGCCACCACTGCACTAAAGGAAAGTGAAAAAACAGAAAAAGCAAAAAAAGGACCTCTCACAAAATGAGCTTATATTAGTTATATTTCATACCTGATCTGGTCAGCATGCTCAAGTCATGTAGTAAAACAGCTATGTCTGGAAAATTAAGTGTTTGTAAACAAAGCAAAGTGGTTTCCACCTGAAATTCACATACTTTCTGTGAAGCAGACATGGGAAGTTCACATTGGTCATTAGCTTAATGGCATCTAATGACACATTCACTGACATATCTCCACTGGTCCCATGATTGCGTTCATTTTAACCTGATGAACGAATGATGTTTTTGTAGAAACAACGATGAAATAAGGGGCTGAACTCTGACCTCTTCTGCTCCAGCTGAGACGGGTATTATCCCCATCAGTGCTGTTTTATTAGGACGTTGTTAATTTCCATCCTGTCCCAGCCTACAAAAAAAACAGCCTTTTTCCACCCTGAATAGATCACATTTTCCCTTGTGAGCTCCAAGGCCAAAGAAATATGTAATGAAAGCCGCGACCAAGCACCGAAACACAATGACATCTCCTGTAGTGTAGGTTGCACTGTATTTCAGATGGCATTGGGTAAAGCACAAGCACCTGTTTCAGAGCTTCAGCTGGGTGTAACAAGTAAGTGTTCATAGCATTCTATTATGCATATGCTAATTACATACAGCGCCCGCTCCACTGCAATTGGTGCTAATTACAAACACTGCCTTTCAACAGTGGAGGGCTTATTGATAAGGTGGCTCTAACGAGGTATACGTCACGATTATTTGAAGAATACAGGGGGAGGAAGCAGTGACGTAAATAGACTTTGCAGTGTCAAGGTGATTTTAGCCAGTGCTTCTCTCCTATTGTTTTCCTCGGTTATCAGGACTCTTAGAATAAATTGACATTAAACTTAAAAGGCTGACATTCTTGAGAGAATGCGAATCGCGTTCCTATTGTTTACTCACCGAGGACATTACGGCAGGAGGGTGAAACTGTTTCTAACCACTAATCCTCACTGAATACATACAAGAGGAAATGAAGCATTTTTTTGTGTTAGGTGGCTTTTTTATTATAAAGTTATTATAAAGAATGGCCCATTCAAACCAACACCAGCCTTTTATAACAGTTCAGTAAGTGTCCTTCCAGGTGAATCTTGCACAACTTCCTTTCATCGCGAATTACAGATTTATTCTCCTCTTTTTTTCAGAAGGTGGAACCACAAGTCAGATATACCTTAACATCAGCTTTTCTCACACTATTCTGAACCTGTCCATTGTTGCCATATAACAATACATTTTCATAAAACTAAGCACACCATTATGTAATAAAAATTCTTTTATTTTCTGAGATGCTGGCTTACATTTTTATGATTAATTTTATCATGGTTTCATTCTGATACATAAATAAAAGATAAGAATCAGGCAAGCTTTGTTTTTGTCAAGCTCATTATTATATGTGAGTTAGGTCTGTATATTATTATTTGCTTATATTGTCAAATAAAACCTTGGGAATATATTATATTGGTATGGTTTAAATTGTGCTGGTATTGACCCTACATAGCAACCCACTTTATTTTTGATAGATCCCCCTCGTTCTGGTAATATTATCAGGTAACTGGTTTTATTCTCCCTGCCTCGTGCCCTTTGCTTCCGGGATAGGCTCCGGACCCCCCGCGACCCAGTAGGATAAGCGGGTTGGAAAATGGATGGATGGATGGTTTTATTCTTGGATCATACTGGTTGCTTATACCATGTGGATCCCACTATGCACCTGTCAACATGGTGTTTAGGGACATGGACCTTAATCAAATTCCAAGGGAATGTCTGGCTGTAATGCTTTTTAAAAACTTGAGTTGCGGTAAATCTTTCAAAGCTTACTATATGCTTGGGTCTTTTATTTGTCTGCCTTCCCAAGCTGCTTATCAAGCCAAGGGTCACTTGGAGCCAAACCCCTGGAAGCAGGGGGGTACGTCAGGGAAACACTCTTGATGGGATGCCAATCCCAAGCAGGGCACCCACTCACTATACACTATAAGCAACGTAGAAAAACCAGTTTTCCTAACTGCATGGATTTAAACTTGCAGTAGTTTAACAAAGAGGGACGCTGCACGCTGGCTGACCCAAGCTCAGACCCTAGCTTTGTTCTCACCTGCATGTATATGTGTGTCTCAAAGGACAGTAAGATATGACATGCAAAAGAAGTGTTCCAATGTACCTGTACTCATATTCGTACAAAAGGCAAATAAAGCATTATTTAATTTTCATTTCAAGAACATACAAAATCTAAACAAACCCCAGGGATGGGAATCAAACCTTCAACCTGGAGGTGTTTGGGTATACAGCTACCCCTGACATGCCATTCAGGGCCTTATTCTGTAACCTACAAGCCTCATACATGTAAATAATGCCCAGACACAGTCAGGGGCACCGGTAGAGATTTTGGGCCCCATGAAAGCATGTCATCCTGGGCCCCCAACCCAAACCAATCCAATTATGTTGCCAATTTTTAGGGCCCCTGTCACTCAGGAGCCCTTTGAATCATCCTAACATTCCACCCCTTTACGAGACTCATGGATACAGGTTATATGTATCTGTTGTGCTTATATCATCAATCTTACCTTGAAAGTTGTACATCGTAATACGTATCATCAGGAGGGCGATGCCTGTCAAAGCCATTTACTGAACATCATTAAATTCCGCAAGATATTTTATAATTGCAGCTATGTGGGGAAAAAGGGAAAAGGTTAAATATTCTGAATATTCTCAGCATAAATGGTAGCAGTTCACCGATAAATACTGACTCCTTCTCACAGTTTCTTTAGTTAGGAAGTGTTTTTCATTCTGCTGTTTGATTTACTGTAATAAACTACAGAGGCTCATAGATTTCATTCTGCCATTCATCGAGGGCAGATCTCAGTCAGCTCATACAGTATGTGGATATGTTTATCCACACTGCACACAAGATATGTACTTTTCTGTCAAGTATTCTATCCAAACGAATTCATGCTCCTTTGACATGAGGAGGAAACCAAGGACCACTATTATATTGGGCTATGTCGAAAAGCAGGTTATTGTTACATCTGTGCAGCCTGGTAATTAACTAAGAAGTTGGTCCCAAGCTCAACATTTAATAGGCAGAGAGAGTTTCTTGGGGCTCTGATTTGTTGAACACCAGACTTCACACCCCTGTTTTGAGTGTTCAGTCTGGTCTGTGTACTGTATATGGGCATGTTCACAGTCTGATTTTGTGACCTGTGTTTTTTGCCTTTCAGTTTCATGGCCTAATTTCATCCTTTTATATTGACCAGACTAGATTATAGTAATGCACTTGGTGGTCCAAAATACTGCAAAATGCTACAGGCTGTCTTTAAACTGGGTCCAAAAACGATCAAATGTAGAACTAGCCTTTAAGGCACTGAATGGTCTTGCTCCATCATATATATCAGACCTCCTTACCGTTTATGTCCCCCCGTAGGTCACTGAGATCATCTGAAAAATTGCTTTTAGTTGTTCCAAGGATGAAACAGAAATGGCGGGTGATTGATTCGTTTCTGTAGCCGGCCTCAAGCTGTAGAACAATCCCACTGCACATTAGTTCTTCTCTAATCTAGAGTGTTGTCGGAGAAGGCTTTTTACTTACCAGTGTTTGCTGTTTCTTAATATGGTTTTAAGTGCTTTTAAATCTTTTATATTCCATGTTTTCTCTTTTCACCTGTTAATTTATTTTGTTTTATGCTTTCATATTATTTTGTGTTTATTCATAATTTATTTTAAAGTACTTTGGTGAATTCTATGCAAATAAAAGTGACTTTGCTTTACTTTTCCAATTTGGTTTTTTGGATCTACCAGCTATCCGCACTATCTGTACCTGGGGTGGCTTCCTGCACACCTTTTGCTGGAACCTTCTATCCAGGCACTGGCCCCGGTCTTGACTTTTACTTGCTCCCTGTGATGTCTTGGATTCAGGGATCATTGGGCAGAAAGCCAGGCAGTATAGGGATTGGTTAGATTTGAGATGTTGGCATATGTGTCTGATCAGATCATACAGAAATAAGACCTGTTTTACAGCAATTTCCCCACAGAGATCAATAGAGTGCTGTTTTTATTAAAAATCAATTCTTAAACTGACACTGAAAAGTTAGGTTTTACTTGTGTGTACAGCTTGATATTTTACTAAAGACACTTACGTTGCAACTGCATGACATGAAAAGTAGGAAAATAGCACCCAATATAGGAGTAATACTGGACTTACAGTACAAGCTCATGGACAAAGAGGCTATGCCTTTATTGTCTTACATGCAACAAAAAAACTGGCACCTGAGGTTCATGCTGTGGTGTGTCTTGGTGCTGCAACCAACCATTGTGTTACTGATGGGATAAATGAGATTTTAAAACCCAGGCTTGATCATCACAATCTGCCAATCACAGGCTACTGTGACCAAACAGAGTGCAAGAATGTAACCAACGTTACAAACATACAGCTGTCAAGGAACCAACTAGGTATAATTGTCTCATACATGGAGAATATTCAGTGAAATCCTTGTGCCACAGTTGCAGATGACAGGTGCACAGGGGATAAAACAAACAGCACTGCAATACAAGGGCAATATATGAATAAAAAGACAGAAACATAAATATGTGCAACTAGGCTGAGTTTTCAGTGATTGCACAGGTGCAAGTATAAGCAGTTTTGGAGCAAGAGCTATACAACACCATCCAACCATACCAAGAACCTAGTAAGACAACTATTCAAATCAAAAGACAGAGTGCAACATTCAGGAAACATGGAGTGGTGTAGGCTAGTAGAGGTGTTCCTAGAACAGACAGGTCTTGAGGATTTGTTACAAACTCTTATCTTCTCGTCACTACTGTGATGTATAGATTTAACACAATCTGAATGCAAAGAATGGCCAATCTCTTGAGTGCCGTAATATTTCAGTTGAATATGGCACCAGGCCTGTCTATGGCACCAGGCTTGTCTGCTGTGTGCACAAATCCAATGTCTTTGTGAAAAAATAAATAGCGATTATCCTGCTCGTAAATTCTCCTCCCAGATGCCGAAGTCGTGAGGATGGGAGGCGAGCGAAGGGCAGTGACGCATCCCACTGGCCACTGGTCAGGCTGCGAGCCGCGGCCCGGTACAGTGCGAGTGAGTGTGAGCCACACGGGTGGGCGAACGAGAGCACCGTCTCAGCGGCCCCGGGACACAGCCACACCAGGGGCCCCAGCAGGTTCAAGCCCACGCTTCCCTGCTCACTCGCTCACTCGCTGTGCTTCTTCAGGAGGCAAAGGCACCAGACATTGTTAAACATACAGCCAGGCTGCTATTCATGGTTCCCCTCCAAAATGGCCGCTGTCTTAGTTGTGCTCATTAAAAACAAGATATGCAGCATGGTGGCTTAGTGGTTAGAATGAAGCTGTCAGAAGTACTTGGGTTCAGTTTCTGCTCCTGGTTCTGTGGGGGAGGAGTTTGCAGGCCACCCCTGGGCTTCCTCCTATAGCCCTAAAACATGCAGGTAGGTAACCTGGTGTGTCTAATCTACCCATTAAAATGAATTTCCATCCATCCAATTTCTATACCTGCTTGTCTTATTCAGGAATGCAGGGGCTCACCGAGCCTATCCAGGGTTCTATGGGCACCAGGCAGGGAATGAAGCAGGGCACACCATTCACACTTATGGACAATTTGGTTACTCCAGTTCATCTCAGCATGTTCTTGGACTGTGAGAGAACCCTGAGGAAACCCCATGGCGACACGGGGAGAACATGGGAAGAAACTCTGCACACATGGATTAGAGCCGGAGACTTGAACGCCTGTCCCAGAGGTGTGAGACAACAGTGTTAACAACTGCAACACCTCGGCAAAAAAATTTGTAAGTGCTGAAGAGATTTCAAAGCATGGCAGGAATGAGGAAAAAATGGCTCGTTAGACCAATAGCTATTAGACCAATTTTAATTTGCCGCACACAATATAAGAGGGAGTGTTCACCACTTGATAAATTAATATTATAAATTCATCTATATTTATTGCATATATTGGTATTCATTTTAGTTGATGGTCATTATATGTTGTTATCATGTTTAAATATGACACCAGGCAATGAATTTCAGTAAAATCGGATTATATATTTGAAAGAGAGACTTCATTGTTTTGTGATTGGTCATTAGTGTCTCCTCGGCAGCTTGGTGCCTGATTGCTTCATCCAATGATAATGAAACTGACTCATCTATTACTTAAGAATACATCTGAATTACGATTACACTCAATGTCCATACATCTATATAATCAATAAATGGTGTTAAAAAGAACGTAAAGTAGTTTCAATTAAACAAAGTAAATTGCATAAAAAGCTGAGTTTTACTGCAGCGGCAGGTAAATGACGTCTTACCTTGGAATGTCATTTTCCCTCCTTCACAGTAATTTATTTTTTGTAACAGACACTCGAAACACAATAGAATATTGTAGAATCTAATCTTACCATATTTGGGAAACATGGGAAATTGCAGAAGAATGAATAGCATTGTGTGTCTATCAGATTACATGGAGGGGCCTTGCCAGGTTTGACAGTTTAACAGGAATAAAGCAATTTCTTGGTATTACTGTTGTCATATTGTATTACTGTAACTGGTGTTATTGTAGCACCAAGATAGACAGAGTACCTGAATTATCAGATAATGCAATCATAAAAACGTCTGACAAGCAAAAAAGACTACATTTAATGTTTATCACATAATTTGTTATATTAAAATGAGCTATACTTTTGGCTTCCTCTAATATGTTCTTGTAGGGTAATTGGTCGAAACATTTTATAAATGTTAGACCTATGCATGATGCATGGATCAAGCATCAGGTGACCCCTATGTCTAGAATCATAGATACGTCATTTCTCTTGTGTGCTCAATGACACAGCAGGTTTAAAGTCTACAAGATGATAAACCCAAGTGAAAAAAAGATGGGCTATCAGTCCTACTCCTACTTTGTGTCAGACATTTTGTGGCTAAATCACATATTATATGCAAGAACAATGAAGTACAAGGTCAGGACAATGGAGAGATCTATTTACACACCTTGGGTTGATAAATGAAATCATTAATTTCTTTTGGGTCATTATGTTACTGCTTCAAAAGATAATAAAGGAAAATTCTGATGCTTTAACTTGACGTTACAGAAACATTAAAAAAAAAAAACACTGAGTTGAGAATATAGCTGACTAATCAAAAATAAAAGTAGCCAAAACATCCATCCATCCATCCATTTTCCAACCCGCTTATCCTACTGGGTCGCGGGGGGTCCGGAGCCTATCCCGGAAGCAATGGGCACGAGTAGCCAAAACAATAGCAGTCTAATTGTTCATAAGCTGTTTCTTCAGGCTCCTAACACCAATATTCTGCAAAATAACAAAAAGCAAATATCAAGCCTTCACCTTTAGATTTATTTCTTTGCTAGATGCTTTTGTCCTGTCAAAGAGACAACTATGCTGCTGCAACAAGCTTCCAGTGAAACACCAGGAACATGTGCAAAAGATGCAGAAAAAGAGCAACATGAACAGCACTTAGAAAGCCAGCACCAAAAAGTCTATGAACAAATATCACCCAAGAGATGAGACCTATTAAGAAACCAAACCCAGGTGCGATATAAAAAATACTGAGTAATCTCACATTTTCATACGCAGGTCAAACATTTTGCATTGTCAGCAAATTGATTGTTACCCTTGGAGATGCAGCCATATCTGGGAGAAACAAATAAAAGCTCAGTCATGGAAACATCATCAGAGAAGCCATCAGGTAAGTCATGATAAAATCTACTCAGGTCGTGATAGTAACTGGAAGAACATTAGTGGTGTAGGTAGCAAGAGGGATATGCAGAGTAAAATGGACCTGGAGGAAATAGCACGACAATTGTAAATTGTAACCATTTTAACAAGCAAAAAGAAAGCTACTGATTTTAATAATAAACAGAAAGCAACATAGAATGTTGAGATCTTTGTTTCTTCCAACTTCTGCAGTATAAACAAGGCAGTTGTATGTTTCCCCTAAGGACAATGTGGTTTAACTTGTATTAGTGTATGAAGGATGATAAATCTTTGGAGTCTAAGCTGGTGGGAGGCTGTCTAGAGAAAAATGTATGAACAAGTTATATTGATAACCATAAAGAGAGAGGCTTTACTAATGTCTGCAGATTAGTGATTTGCAAGAAACGTCTCATACCATTTTTAGTCTCATATTGTAAGGTGTTTTTGAAAGTTTTTCTTACATCAGTCTAATTCAGACAATTCAGAAAAAAGCAAGTCTTCACTGGTAAACTAATATCATGGATTATAATAGCATCAGAATTCTATAAAGCCCACTTACTTATATGTAAAAAAGTAAATAAAAATGAATCGAATGGAATTGCAAACAAGAAAAACAAGATCTAATTTTTGTGCTGATTTGTTGTTGTTGTTTGATCTTCGTATAACCACTTCAAACTCAACAGGCACATAGCCACGTGATACAATTACAAGTTTGATGCCCATCAAAATATGTCAGACCCCCCCATTCTAAAAATAACAATAATGATAATAATTTCTGGCTATGAGCATGATGTTAACAGGAATACTTCTCAGACTAGTGACTGGTCTGTCAGAAAAGAAACATTTAGAAATGTGTGTGTATGTGTATATAAAATACATTAAAAATATATCATAAGTGTATGACACAAAACTGCCATATACACTATCAGTATGGTTATAAAATTGCTAATGTAACTCTCTTCCCATCAGAAACAGATAAAAGTTCAATTCCTCATTGTGAAACCACTCTTCAGTGATGTCCAAACGCATATTTTTGTATGTATGCAAATTATTTAAACATGTTTCCGATTTGCACAAAGCCAAGGATACAAATCAGGGTTACATATCAACTGAGCAGCAGCTTGAGGGAGACATTGGTGTACTGTCATCAACAAATATAATAAAATCTAAATGCAAATAGATGTATAAATAAGTCCTTGTACTTAAGGAAAACTGAAATTGTACTTCAATAATTTGCATATAAAGACATGTTTTAAAGCAGGTTCCTCCTAGATGTATATCACCCTCAAGGCATGCATGCAAGTTCATGGAAAAGAGCCGTTTCCATGGATACTTCATATATGTATATGCAGGGGACACACATCAAGATACTCCTCGAATTACGATACCTTTTAAAGCCTTTCAAGACCAGTCAACCAAAAATCAATTAACTATATGTTAAAACTATAAGAAACTATAGCAAAACTGTTTTTCAAAAGAGTTGGAATTGTGTAAAAGGTTAAACTAAGAACTTGATGCATTTCATCACAGAAATTCTTTACTGTTCGCATATCTGATCTTACTCCCCTTTGAGACATGAACATACAGTATATAACGGTAAGAGCCAAGCTTGGCGACCCTGTAGAAGGCAGGCTTAAGGGTCTTGCTCAAGGACCCAAAGGTCATGTGACTAATCTGCCGACCACTTGATGCAGTTATAAATTTAAACTTAAGTCTAGATTCTGTCATGCAGGAACGTCACTAAAGATTTATGAAATGGGAGACTAAGGCTCTATTAGGGAGGTCTAATGGAAATGGCCTACATTATTTAAACTATTTAGTGTACATTTATGTACATTTAAAACCAAGCATTTACTTTGAAGGTGACCATAGGATTTTCTCTCAGTGGGTGCAAGATGAAGCAGCCTAACCAGTCATTCATTACAGGCAAATTCATTACATGTCAAACTGTGCTACACGTATACGCAACATACAAATAATACTATCAAGGAGCATTTTCATCTGACCAGTAGGGGGTACAATTTCACCCTTGGTACAATCGCCTGTGATTTAGTCCAGAGCAAAAAAAAAACTTCTTCCATTCTTCATTAAGGGAAGACACACCTTCTAAATCATGTATTAAAGCAAGGGTGCAGTACAATATTTTTGGCATCTACTAGTATTAATACAGGATTGAGATTTAATTTCAGATAAAAAGAAGCTAGGCATTTAGAGGAACTTGCAAGTCCGCTAGCTGTTTGCTGGGTGGAGGTCACTGATTATGTTGTTACTGGTGCTGGTTCTGACAGTGACTACCACTTGATGATTTCTCTGAGAGGTGGAACGATTGGTTTAACACCAAGATCCAAAGGCTGCTATCCTCTAGCTCTGATTCCAAACGAAGACGGTGGTTAAAAATTTTACTGTTCTCCTGTTCACATGCAGATGGCACCATTCGCTGAAATTTTCCACCAGGAAGTAAGAGATCATGTAGAAGCAATTACAGTACTTTTGGGCAGTATTTCGCAAGATGGTCCTGAAGGACCCTTGGACAGTCAACGTTTTTGATCGCTCCCGGCTTCTGGTAGGTCTGTGTCAGGGAGCTGGGAGGGAGCAAAAACATGGACCATATATGGTGTTATACTCCGCTATCAAAGATCAGGCGAACCCCATAATGCAGGAGACTGCGGGTTTATTTGAAAAGTCGGGTGCAAACAACGCCAAAAGGGAAATCCGGAAGAATAGTCGGGGCACAGGCAGAAGTCGGTCACCGGGAGGGTCAGTCCTACACGGAGAGACGAGATGGGGAAATGACGAGGGAGAGGGAGCAGGATTGTCAGTGCAGCCGGGCAGGACAGAGCAGGAGGGCAGGTTAGATGAGATCGGGCAGGTCGAAGAGGAGCGAGGAGCAGGCAGGGTAGATGACACAGCAGGGCAGGACACAGCAGGCAGGACAAGCGGGGAAGACAGGAGACAGGCAAAACGCTTAGTAAGGCACATCCGAGAATGGCAACAATACTTCGCAACTTCCCTGAAGTTGCGATCTCCTCAAGTAATGTATTAATTAAGCAGTGATTGTCTGCCGCTGTGCTGCCCTGCCCTTGTGTGCGTGACATATGGGTCCCTGAGGACCGGATTGGAAAACAGTAATTTAGGGCAAAGGCTCTTAACAATGTTAAGGACAGTTGGTATTTAAAAACAGATCAAAACCTGGCACTTACTTAATGCAAATTGAAACTAAAGAAAAAGGTATAAAAAAAAAAACAGAAACCTCATCATACATTTTGTTTGGTGACTATAAAGCAAAAATAAAATCATAAAAGCATAAAATCCATTGAGAGACTGCTTGAGCTCATTGGCTATAAAACATACAAATCCAGGCCTCTGCCTTGTACGCTGTGTTATTTTGATGGATAGTCCTGAATATGCAACTTTGGGCAATAGAAGTAGATGTTAGTGTACATGCCAAAGGGATATTCAGTTCTTTGGATGCTGGTTTTGAGTTAATTAAACTGAATTTCATTTGAAATAGTCTTTTTTCTTATTTGAAGATTGACAGTACATGGAATGACTGAATTTTCCAAGTGTTAATGAAAAAATAGTGGATAAATAAATATAAACATTTTGCATAAGTTTCAGGAGCACATGAATTTCCCCTGCAAAGTTTAGGTTCATTCCAGCCTCCTAAAAGCAACTATGGGCATTACAAATTAATCTGGAAATGTGTGGTAACAAAAACTAATTTAAACTAAATTTCCAACTAATAACATTTGAAGCAAACACCTTTTGAACTTTGCCTTTGGTGCGGAGACCATGCAATGTTCTGAAAAAAACAATCCTTTTCTTACAATTGGCCAACTTTTCTTAGACCATCATCGGAGAGGGCATATATTCCGATCAGCCATGTGGTCCAGCAATCTTTCACCGTATCTTGCTGTTCATGGAGCCCAGTGGATTTGGGTAAAGAGACCTGATATGAACTTGGTTCCCCTGAAAGCACCAAATGCCGTCAGAATAAACAACGCACAAAATGTTGGGCTCAGTAGGATCCCTCAGTATCAAACAAGAAGCCGCTTAGATCACATTTCATCACTGGTCAGGATTACACTGCCAACAACACAGGTGACATAACAAACAAATACAAGAAAACTAAGCAAAATAGATCTTTCTAGAAACTAACATTAACAATTCTAGATAATGTGCACATATATTAATGTGTTAGACTCACAGGTTTTGACTCAAGCCTAACCTTGTAGCAAATAAAAACTGTTAACAAAAAAGGCCATTCAAATGCAGCAAGTTAAAATTGACATTTACCATAACAGTCCAAGATGAAGTGAACAAATATGTTTAACTGGATCAAGGAGAAAAAAATATGGAAAGGCTTATTTGAAGAATGCTTTTGTAAACAGAATTATATTATCAAAATTTTATCTTTCAGTAATTTTAAGGGATGATTTAATAATAAAAAAAGAAAAATCAGGGGTAGCTGAAAGGAATCTGTCTGATTCCAGAACAGGAATGCCGCTTTTGACAAGGTCTCCATTCCAGTTTCACTTGCCAGCTTCCTTTGATAGGAGTTCATAATAATGTATATTTCTGTACTCTGGATGATTTTGTCTCCTTTTAATGTGAAGTTAAAGCAAAACAACATGCACTCTATGGACAACAGTATTGGGGCACCTGGCCAATACACCCACAGGAACTTGTATGACGACATCCTATTCTTGATAGGCATCAATATGGAGTTGGTCCCCCCTTGCAGCAGCCACTCTTCTGGGAAGGCTTTCTACAAGATTTACAGTAGGAGGGTGTGGGAATTTTAGCCCATTCATCCAGAAGCATTTGTGTATGCATATGGGCAATTTTATCCATCCAGGTTTGTGGAAACAGTTTGGGGAGGCCCTTTTCTGTTCCAGCATGACTGTGCTCCAGTGCACAAGGGAAGGTCCACAAAGACATGGTTGTATCACTGTTGCCGAATATAGGTGGTTGGTTTTGTATGGCACCACTGCCCAGATGTAGTGCCTTGCTTCAAGAATGTTGCTGTACTGGCTTTGCATAAACATCACTAGACATCCATAATCACCTTCTTTGGTATAAGTGAGTTTCAGGACTTTGATGGAAATTACTTACTAAAGAAACTGGTGCTTTATTTATTTTTTGTGGCAGTTCTTCAGGACGGTTGTGACCCAAAATTTGACAAGAATCTCAACGCTTTCCAGGCTAGACCTTCAGGTCGTGGCTTCATACGCCACACCAAGAAAAGAAAGATCATGACTCAGTGTATGACAGCCATGCTGGTCATCCTGCGGAGGAGGATCGAAGCCTTCCTTTGTGATCATTCTCAAGGTCAAAAGAGAAAGCCAAGTAGAAGTGGACATTTGTGCATCTCTACTATAAATAGACTATAAACATATCCCATAATTTGTTGCTGTAATATCTGACTGGAAAATGTTTGTGTTTTTTGACTGATACTGGTACTGATATCTGCAAAAGCTGCTTGGTGGAGATGTTGTACATGGGGAAGGTGGTCAGTTAATTAGCTGTATGGGACCACGAGGGCATACTGTCCTGCTCCTCTCTCCACACACCAGAGGCAAAATCACTGATGAACATTTGGATCCTATAGAACATCCCTCTTTCACTGCAACTAATTATTTTGTTTGTTTTGATATTCTTCTTATGGTCCTTTTTCCTTCTGATTTTAGTGAAGTGAATTCTGACTACTTTGTGAAATTAACCATGTTGAATTACTGCCTTTATGTCATTACATTTGCAGTTAATTAGATTAAAATATCACTTTAAAAACAGCCTTGAAATTGCATTTATTTCGATAACACTGTAATAATTTATCTCCTAAACAGAATTCTTCTCACAAGCCCAGAATGTTGCTGTATGACGTTTCTGCTTGGGGAAAAAATCCCAAGGTTCAGAGACACATTCTGGCATTTTCTTTGCATGAATTTTATGTTTCTATGACAACATGAAATGGAGTCCATGTTAAGAAAATGCACTGGAATAACATAATGAGCTGACGTCATATTTTCACAGCACCTTGAGCCTTGAATGATGACTTTTTTAAAATGTGGTAGAAATGTTTAATATTAAATGCTTAAAAAACCAAAAGAGTATGAATGTATTTTCTTGTAAGCTTTTAACGTCATATACTGTAATAAGGGATCTGATGTTGTACAAACGTTCAATTGTGGATGTAACTAAATCTAAACTGTATGATTCATTACAGAGAATAACTGATTTGTGGTGTGAACTAAATGCTGAGACAGTGTCTGTACTCAGGATCAAATTAAACTTCTATTTTGTTTCTCTGCTCTATTGTGACAAAAATCAAAGACCACAAATCAAGGTTATTATTTATTAAGATTAGTAGTTTGCCATAGATGAGACCTGTCATCCAGGCTCATAAAATTTACTATTTTACCAGCTTGCCTAGGGTCTAATTCATATAATAATCATTAGAAGTTAATCACTTTGCAGTAATAGTAATGCAAAGACCCCAGGATAGTGATACTGTTTTCATTTCTTGCAGTGAGCGTGCTCAGAAAGAAGTGACTTTATAGAGTTAAAACACAAAAGTGAACCATGAGTTCTCTAATAAAGCATGTAGATAGTAGAGCTACCGGATCACCAAAGTATGACACAAGTCACATAAAGACTTGTAATCCTAAAGGCGTGTGTATTTATTGTATTAAAGAGTACCATCTGGGAACTTGTATATTCTTTGGTAGGGGGATGAAGTCTGAAGGAGGCTGACATGAAAAACAACATGGATCCATTCACACTGTCCACATTTACAGTCAAGGATCACGGTGAACCTGTAGTTCAGGGGTGGCCAATCCTACCCAGAAAGGGCCACTGTATATGTGGGTTTTCGCGGCAACTCCCTAATTGATTACTAATTAGAGGACTGATTGGCTGAGGAGTCCTCACACCTAGGATTGAACAGCTGACCTAAAGGTTATCACAAAAAGCTGTATACACACTGGCCCTTTGTGGATAAGATTGGCCACCCCTGCTGTAGACTATCTTAGTAAACACAGGACAAAAAAGCAATATCAAAGCTACACAATATTGCAACAGATCATAATGGCATTTGACTCTCTGGGTCAAATTGATTCAGTTTTCTTAGAATTACCTCTACACTTCCCAGCTGACCCTATATATGTTTAATATGTGACTACAGCAATCAGAGATAACTGAGTTTCATTGATTGAGGACCATTTTTCTATTATAATACAGGGGATATTACTTTGCAATCTCGGGCTATGCAACAATTGTTTATCAGTACAATACTGGGTCTTGAGGCTGGGCCTTTAAAAATTATGTTGTCTTGTTTGTCTATTAGTTTTTACTCTGATATCTTTGAAATAATAAATATTTTAGTTGCATTTAATCAATGGGGGAA
Source organism: Hyperopisus bebe (assembly GCA_026777045.1). NCBI lineage: Eukaryota > Metazoa > Chordata > Actinopteri > Osteoglossiformes > Mormyridae > Hyperopisus > Hyperopisus bebe. The sequence continues at coordinate 402,007 of JAODJW010000127.1, read as the reverse complement.
GTACTTTTTCTATGAAAGTTATAAATCTGGAAAGTTCCAGTGAAGCAAACACTTTTATGCTGAACCATACCAAATATTAGTTTATGAACCATTAAGTTAACTGATATTGTTTTAAATGCCAACACTAATTAGTAGAAGTGTTTATATTAGCTCTTTCTGTTGATGTAATTCTGACTAAAATCCGTTAGAGGGCATTTTAACTATTTTTTAAACAGAAAATGAGAGTGACATAACCTTGCCCCAGTGCTTATGATTCAGATTATGATTCATTCCTGCTCTTTATAAAGGTTTTGACTCACTTCTTAAATGAATATTATAGGACAATAAGTAAATAAATTTCCCAGTATTTGTGACATGTTATTAAGACATTTGAATTGAATATCTAAGGAATAGTTGTCTCTTTGAAAGAGTCACAAAAAGAGTCAAAGACCAAAATATGTGACTTTTGGCCTTTTTAGTTTTTTGGTTGCATTCACAGATCTTTGTGGGAACCTGAAAAATGGCCCCCACAATGTCAAAATAACTGTTTTATATTACATTGTGGGGGACATTTGGTTCCCACATTGTAATATCAATCTAATCCACACACACACATGCACACCCACACACACAGTGTAGAGAAAGCCCAATCGTTTCTTCAATAATAATAGGAAGATGTGGTACTCTGGCAGCCCAGTACCTTGTGCTGGCTGGAATAAGTCACCCGCGCCCCCAGATCCATGGCCAGGTCAAGCAGATGGAAGAGGTCTGGGTGTTCAGTACTTAGTTATTAAACACACATGGATGAAATTGTACTGACACTGGGGATAACTTGTAATACTGCAATAGACGGACAGTCTGACCTAAATTGATGATCCCATCACAAATCAGTCTTTAAGCAGCCCCGGAACCCCCCCCCCCCCCCCCTTGTGCGGTCCCC
>JAODJW010000127.1:373437-395408 GCA_026777045.1 Hyperopisus bebe | reverse complement strand
GGGGTCACAGCAAAGAGACAGCCAGCATGCAGCACAAGAATAGCTGGGGGGGGGGGGGTCACAGCAAAGGGACAGCCACCTTGCAATGCCTGGTGAGCTGGAGGTTATGCTCCCATGGACATGTGACTGATCTGGGCTCAAACCACAAGCACAGAGTGTACTGAGCCTCACGCTGCCCAACCTATGCAGATTCTATGCAGTTATAGAATGGAATAGTGGCACGTAACTCATTCCCATGGGGAAAATGTCTTTTTGCCTGCCCTATCTGGGAAACACGTACAGCTGACGACAAGTCTGGGGGTCACAATGTGCAGCACCCCTGGAACTGGTGGTTAAAGACATGGCACAAGGACCTAACAGGGACTCTGCCAGTCTCAGGATTCACACCAGGAATCGTCCAGTCATGGGCAAAGAGTCCTAATTGGGAGAGCTCGATAAAACTGCTCTCAGAGCAGATAGTATCAAATTTGCATAAAGTAAAAGAAAGAGCGATAATGGGCTGAACAACAGTGAAGTTTAAGATTCTTATATTACCTTGGTGCCCTGCGATGGGCTGGCCCCCTGTCCAGGGTTGTTCCCTGCCTTGTGCCCGTTGCTTCCGGGATAGGCTCCGGACCCCCCGCGACCCAGTAGGATAAGCGGGTTGGACAATGGATGGATGGATAGATATTACCTTGGTCACACAGCCAAGAATCCAGAAGAGCATAAAGACAACCTAGCTTTTAAAAACAGGGCAGGTAAGTAATTAATTAATTAATACATAAATAAATAAATAAATAATAATAAAAAAAAAAACAGTTTAATGTACAGCCTACTTCTGAGAATGAAGTACTAATGTTACCGCCGTTTCCTGTTGGCTGTCTATCCGAAGCTTCCGCGATGCTGTTAAAGTGGAGCTGGTTCACATCTATAAGGTGTTCATGTTTGAATACTGTATGTATTGTACACGTCTGTTAAACATTGTTTTAGGCGTGCCTCTTTGCTGTTTTTAATAACCTTGGAAGCCCGACAATTGCACCTTTATTTTACATATTTAAAAGTTTCAGCTTATTCTTGATACCTCTTCTGAATTTCGACCGAAAAGGCAAAACGCTCAAAATTACAGTAAGCCTAAAGTAAGCCTAGACTTGATTTTTAAAAACGGATATGACATACATTTAAGTAGCTCGATAAAACAGTAATATCATGTCCGCACCTACCATTGAAAACACCGAGGTTGACTCCACAGGATTTATTCTATCAACTCCGATAACTACGGTCCATTACGGGGCACAATTAGGAAGGGCTAACACTTTATTTTAAAAATACTGGGTACGACCCTAGGTACAATTCTTAATCTTGGTGCTCCGGATCAAAAAGTTAACTCAAACATACTACTAATTCATGGGCAATAATAATTTGGGACAGTGTAAATACGCCATTGTCTTGCCAAGGCTGAAAAAGAATAGACGCGTGTGTGGGCGTGTGCGATCGCCCGCGGACGTGAGTTGCACAAACGACCTTTCCTATTGGCTTTCTGAAATGAGCTATTCTGATGTACCTTGATGACATAACTCATTCTTTCTCAATAAAAGTACAAGGACAGCTTGTAGTATTGAAAGACAGGAGCAAGGTAAGACGCAATCTCAACTTAGTGGCTAAAATGCATTGAGATCCATTTTGATAGGGAAGAAGGAAGTTCTCATTTATAGCAAGTGAATTGCCATTTGAACAGGATACATACATTTTATGAACATTCAGGTAACAGTTGCTTCCTTTTATTTTTAGAAATCATACCGTAATTTTTATAACGTAGCAAAGTGTAACAGTTATGTTTGATGTGTTTGATTTTATTCAATACACATAGAGAATGGTGACTAACGTTAAAACTGCATTTGAAGTTATGGAAACATTAAAAGCAGTTGCATAAACGGCAGTTTTGAAAATAAAGGCAGTTTTAAAAAAAGGCAGTCATCATTGTAACTGATATTACAAATAACTTGATATGTGTTGAGGTTACCAAAGTCGCAATTTTCTGTCGTTATGTGTAAAAACCATAAAAGCCTCAAACAGCTAGAAAATGTAATAATTCTGTGCATAGTGTATCTTGTTTTACACGATTCAAGATACATTGATTTATAATTAGAGTACATTTTACCGTCGCCACCAGGAACTGTACATTTGACCGTTGTTGTTATCATCATCATCATCATCATTATAAATTCATTATAAATGTAGCTATTTATTTATCTGTTTGTTTCAGTATACAGAAGATAAAGATCTGCTGAGGATGGACTGGTACCTTCTGGTGATGGTGCTCTCATTGGGATTACCGTCTGCCGCTCAGAAAAACTGCTCTTCTCAATGTTTAAACTGCGCACAGCTAATCTCCGAGGTGAACGGTTCCTTTGATAGACTGGTAAGAGTTTTGCTACCAGTTTCAGTTACTGTATTTATTATAGCAGCTAAACTGCAACAAAGCTACTGTTGCATTTTTGTTCATTTAAAAATCCCTAGAATAACAGCAGGCCTACTTTGTCGGTAGAGTTTTTGGTGTATTTAGTCATTAGAATTAATGAAAACCAAAAGCTATTTTAAAAGGCTAATTAAGTTCAACAGACATATACCAGAACTAATCGGTAACTTTTCATTCATAATATACATTTGTTGTCATAATGGCTTATTTCTCATCGTCTATTGTGTATACACTCCAAGGTCGCAGTATTTCTGAAAATATTTTATATCGTGTGTTGAGCTGAGTGTAATACTAATTGCGTTCCGTGCTTGTTTTTTTTTAGGCTTGCACTTTGGAATGTGAAGGCATCTTCCCATCTACTTCTGAGTTAGACAAATGCCAGAAAGTCGTGGGATTCTTTACTAGTTCAACGGGGTTAAACGAAATGAATGAAGATAATGAAGACGCAATTGAATCAGAATCGTTAGACCTCCAAGGCGCTTTGGTGGGTCCGATAGTAAAGCGATACGGGGGATTTCTTAAAAAACTAGACAAAAATAAAATATTCAACTTCGTCTCGAATGAAAACGACTATCGCAAAGCCCCGTTAGCAAAGAAATACAGCAGGTTATTCAGAAAACCCGGAGAACGTGATGTACCTGAAATCGGACGGGAGGTTTGGCAGCAGGTGGACGGAGCGGAGCTGGACCGTGACACATCGGGCAAGATGAAAAGATACGGGGGCTTCGTACGGAAATTTGGCGGAAGAAGGAGCGGGGAGGATGGCGGGCGGGAGGTGCTGCAGAAGCGTTACGGGGGTTTCTTGCGAAGGATTCGACCTAAGCTGAAGTTTGTCAATCAGAAGAGGTACGGTGGCCTTTTGAGGCGCCATTTCAAAGTATCCCCTCGATCGGAAGAGGAGCCAAACTCCTATTATGACTTTGACCCGTAGGTCATTTTTGTGACCGTAACTATCAGCGAGCAAATGTACCAAAATTCTCAGTGTTCCTTATTAACCCTAATCTCTTACTTGAAAAAGCACTTTATGGCTGGGGAGGTGGTCGCAATGATATTAGCTTGTATCTGTGTTTTAGCACATTCTTTAAGATAGGTTAACTATTTAAATGTAACATATAAATGGGAAATTACTGTCTGGCACATGTATGTTAAAATTATGCTTGTTTAATCACAATAAACTGATGTGCTTTTACTTCCGTGTTCAAGTAATCTTGAATTTTACCTATAAAATCACTCTACGCAAAGCTTGTCCTCTCATGTTGCTAATATGAAAATAGAAAACGGTTAAACCCATGCTTAATTAAGCAAGTGTACATGTTGTAAGTATCTGGATGTCTCTGCAGTAACAGACAAACCAAGTTCCAAACATTCGATTCTTTTGACTTCGAGAAATAAAAAAGCGTGCCTTGGCCGGAAAAAGTTAACTTGCTAAATAATTTGTCATTCAATGCTTATTTTAAAATGTATACATCCTCTTTCCGGGTGTTACAAAATATTACACAATCACCCTCTGATGGTAGAATTTAAGTATATTAAACCCAATTAAATGTTGTAAAATAAGTTGTTATTTTTTATAAAATAAGAGAAACAATTTAAATGTCCGAAGAACTATGACTTTCTTAATGTATCCTTCCTTTTATCCAGAACACTTTTCAGGAAGCAAGGAGTTCACTGTGGATTTTATTAGAACTATGTGTATTTAGACTTTGTACCCAGGAAAAAACACACGTTAGGAGGAGGAACATGAAAACAAACTCAACTCACAAACATGAGGGGGATAAAACTTTCGAAACTTCAATTTAGATAATTAATTTCTCCTAATTATACAATTAGGTCCGACCGATTTTTTTTAAGCCTATAGCCTCAAAAAAAGGTCAAGCCCAGGGTAAACTAGACTTAGCCCATGATCTTTTCGATAGCCAGAAACTCCCCTGATTAAGTCTCCTTTTTACACTAAAGCATATCTTCATAGTAACGTGCATGTGGTTTTTCCATGAAGCGTAACATGTTAGCGCCCTCTAGTGTAAAGTTAAGTTAATACACAGTGAACTCTCACTAAAGTTCTAGTGAAGTGCTAGTGAAAATCCATCCATCCATGACCATTTGTCCAATACAGGGTCACAGTCTGGAAGTACCTAGAACCATCCACAACGCAGTCACATGTTATACGCAATCCAGAGATATCAAGTTATCTATTCACATGTCTTTGGACTGCAAGAATAAGGTTATGTAAATCAGAAAAGCTATATTTTTTCATAAATTTGCACAAATTCATAAAACATGTTTTCACTTTTTTATTATGGGGTGTTATGTATTTGATGGAAGAAGAATTCATCCATTTCAATCCATTTTGAAATAAGTCAGCAATGCAAAAATTGGATTAAAGAAATAGTGTAAATAAACAATGAAATCAGTTTCTGGAGGCAGCATAGCACCAAATATTTACTTTAATATTTGTAAAAGTACATAAACTGACAAAAGACAAAAGCCATACACAATTAAGTTTCTGTTTACATCGTTATAAACACCCAAATTGTATTCTAAACACATTTTAGTCATATAAATTGCTATTTGGTCATATTCCTTCATGTATCATATTTCAATAAAATTTTAAAACATTTAATGTTGTTCAAAATGTAGAACTACATACAAACACACCGTCAGTGATAAAAATATAATTTAAAAAGACATATTTAAAATATTCATTCTCTCATTTAAGTACTTTATAATTACTAAGGCTAGAACAGATTTACAAAAAAATATTTTAATTGCTGGTATGTGGCAGTAAAATAAAAAAATTTCTCTCTCTCTAAAATTTAAAAAAATATATATATATAAAATGATCCCATTATGAGGTGACTTTTCAGTAAACCAACCTTAAAGGATTAGTTTAAAAATAAAACTTACTATTATTAAATTTTGCAAAACTTCACATTAGTAAAATAAATATTTTATCTTGAAATGAGCTTCATGGCATACCAGAAATAAATGTGTCTTAACTGACACATTTCATGACAGCGACCAGGAAATCGTTTGTCAAGAAACCAGGAAACGTCAATGCATTCTGAACACTGGCTGGGCTTCCGTTCTGAGGTAGCCTATCTAGCAGGCAAACGAATTTGAAAGCAATGGTCACCAACTCTGCTTTTTCTTTTGTGCAATAAATTACTTAATGACACAATACTAGACTTAATGCTGTGCACTGTCCAATAATGAACTGCTTAAGGCACAATGTAGTTGAAGTGAGTGCCTTATTTAATTTTAGACTTAAACTTTTATACTTTTAGACTTATTTGTTTATTATTCCAATTCATGGAAAAACAGTCAGTAATCTTAAAATCCAAGGGGCGTGCCTAGTCGCCCACAGTCAACTGTTCAAAGTACACTTTACTAGATTTCTCTGCCTCATGTTGTTTTAGAGTTATTGGAACAGTTATACACCATCTGTGCTCTGAATGATACCCCGGACATGCAAACATTCAAAAATAAATAAAAATCTGCCCATAAACAAATCTGGAAATGCCAAGGGTGTGCGGCAGTTGCAAATAACTTCAAATACTGAACCAATACCTTGTCACAGCAGAGAACAGGCTATTTTCATGGTTGACACAGACAAAGCAGGAGAGGAGGGCTTGAGTAGGGGATCCCAAACAGCCATGGCCTGCGATCGCACTCCTACCCTCCATGCTAGCTCCGCTTCTGAGAGGCACTCAGGACTCAATGTCAGTCTAGCTAAGCTAGCTAAGTGCTAACCAGAGTGTCAGCTACCATACTGGTATCTAGCAAGGCAATAGTCAATTTGCACATAAAATACCTTGTTTGTTTGGTGATATTTGTTGAGCCCTGTTGAAATGTTACATTTGAAATTACCTACAACTTCAGAAAAAAGCAACTAATTTTTATCCTGGCTCCCCTTGTATAGCTAGTAAGTACTGCTATCACAAGTTTACCATGAACATATTGAAGGGAAGGGATGAGAACGCAACAAAAAGGATGTTTGTTAAGCATGGGGGGGGGGGCTGTGGGGAGATTTTACTTTCTGATTTGTTGCTGAGTATCTAGATGGCATCAGCTGGGAGGCCAGGCTGCAGCACAAGAAAAATAAACTTGCATGAAATTATTATGTATGAAACTGCCAATCAGATTTATTTATTCATTAAACAAAAGTGCCATGATCTAACCCACTTTAATTCCTGCCTTCCAGATGCCTAAGCTGGAAAATCTCTGCAAAGGCAGCAAGTTCGAGAACCTTGGTTCTAGGCAGCTCTGTGGACTGTGATCTCATTGGCTCCGACCACGCAGTTGTTGGCCGTGTAATGTTCCAGCAGTCGTTTCCAGATCGGAGAGCACCGCAGCAGCTCCTGGTTACCTTCAATAGACAGAGAGACAGACAGAGCTTCATAAAAACCAACAGCATTTTCTTTAGCCTCAGGTCTAGGGGAATGTGAGGAGATCCTCTCACCAATGATGCAGAGGCCCTGCTGAGCCCTCGTGATGCCCACGTTAACCTGGTTGGGGTCCCCAACAAAGCCCACGTATTTTGAAAGCCATGGCCTGCTTGGGTCTTTCTCGATCTTGGCACTAGGGCAGGAACGCACGGTGGAAAGGATAACATAGCGCCATTCACTTCCTACAGGAGACGAAGCAGATACGTAATAAGGTGAGTTGAGAACAGTGAGGTCGTTTTCCCAGGAAAAGAAGTATCACGATGCAAAAGCAAATGGTGCTGTATGGCTCTGTAGGTTAGGCTTCTGTGCCTGTAGTCATATCACTCTTTGGCCCTTGAGCAAGGCCCTGAAAAATGCTCCAGGAGCTCCGAATAAATGGCTGACCCTGTGCTCTGATGCCAAACTTCTCAGATGTGTATGTCTAATTGGAGAGCAAGATGGGATACATGGAAACTAAAGAATTCCTACGTACTTGGTGAATAAAGTATCATTAAAATGTATACAATGTAAATTCTTTCACTCAAAAGTAAAGAAACATGTTAACATGTACATTTTATTCACTTAGTATAAATGCTAATCCACTACCATTTTCCATTTCAAGTGAAGAAAAAAAAACAGATTTTGAGAAACAGGGGAAATGACCTTGGCTTTTTGTGATGGTACACACAGTAATTCCATCCATTTTTATCCCTTTAAGTTGTTTTTTAATCTCAGCCACTTGGGCATTGTATGGGGACAGGACGGCAATGTCCTCCTGACGGATTTTAGAGATGTTTACCAGCGACTCTGCTATGTGCACCTGTCAGGAATAAGAAAGGTAAAGTTATCCAACAAAACACTACAAAACAAACCCTAGAAAACAAACCTTGGAGTCTGGACAATTAGGTTGTCAAAATATAAACAAAAAATTAATTATAATAAAACAAGTGCTGCCTTACAGAATTTATCTTCAAATACACTTACAGCTATGTCACTCTCCTCCTTGTTGGCTTTTGAGTTCTCATTTCCTTTTTCTGTGGTCACCATCAAGCTGACTTCCTCTCCAGTTGTGTGTCCAAACAGTATATGGGTCCTTCTGCAGTTACTGGTTTGCAGGACGCTGGGTGGACAGTTCACTTCAGTCTTCAGTTGTCCATTGTATGATTCCATAGATGGAAATTTACAAATATCCTTGTGCTAAAACAGATGTATGTAATTAAAAAAAGTCAAATAAATGCTCATTCATAGATATTTTTGTGCTGCTTTCCTCCCATAATCCAAAAAACACAACAGAATTTGTGTGTATTGCACAAAGTGTGTAATCACGTGTGTGAATGTGTAGTCCTTTGATGAACTAGAATCCTGTCCAGGATGCCCCCTGCCTCATTCCCTGTGCATTCTGGGATATGTCCCAGGGTCACTGCGACCTCATAACAGACAAGCAAAAAAATGGACAGAATGGAGGGATGTTACAAGTTATACTATTATAGAAGTTCCTCCACTCCTTGACCTTAAGCAAAATGGTCATTAAGTGAAAATCACGGTAGCTTAGGCATGACCGAAACTGAGCTTACAACTATACTTAAGCTTTCAATACTAATTTTCTTTTATCCTTCATGAAATGGGCATTTTTAACAACATTACTTTCCCATTACTCTCACCCTGGGGCACGTTGTATCTGGCATAAGAAATTTGGTCGTAAATGCGTGCCTCAGTCAGAAAATGAATTACCGGCGTCGCTAAACTGAAGAAGATGCTAAATGAGTGATTGTACACGCAGATTTATTATATAGCCTACAACGTAAAAGGTGGTTTACACAATGCTAGTAATCTACTTCGTAAAAAGCAGAATAAACACCTTACCATCCTGTATTGCGTGTCCAGCATTACTGTTTGTTTGTTACTATTTGTTTTCTCAAAATAACGCTCAAACAGGGACTTTGCCATGCCCCGATGTCGCACATGTAAATTCTTCACAATGGGCCGGAGCTGTTTGTGGTCACCAATTAGCACAATCTGAAAAACGGTGACAGACGGAGAAGAGCGAGTTAGAAGACGTAAATGCTGTTTTTAATACAACAAAACACAAGCACTCACCTGCATGCTGTCCTTTGCATACGTTAGCAGACACCCAGTTTCACTGAGACAGTGTTGAAAGGCCAGAAAGACGGATTTAAAAGGATTTAGTTTATTTGTTCATTTACTATAATTAGAGGATTACTCATAATTTGATTGTTAAGATTCACAAAATAACGTTGCTGTGACTACCAGTCCCTTCATGCTAGTCCCTTCATGCCAAAGCATGTACACTCATGCAGTTGGTAGCTTTGATGCAAATACTATGACTAGTTTCAACAATATTTAGTTTCCAGGTTAGACACATGTGTGATACCTTAAGAACAAGGAAACCAAAGCCTCAAAATCGCAGAAAAACTTACTACTTAAGTTGATGGTGATTTTGTTGTGAGGTTTCTGTAACATGTGCCAGTTCAGCACCTCAACACCAACAGATAAATGACAACATCAGCCTACTGTCTATGTATCTAACGTCATTCTGAAAATCTGAAAACATTGTTTTAACACCAGTCCTGGTTTTTATGCTAGCCTGGTTTTTCAGCCCACTGTTGTGCTATTTTTCAACTGAATTTCTTTGTGTTGAAGGAATACATTTGCACTAACATCAAAAGTTGAGAAATCTAAAATATTAAGCCATAAAGGGAAAAAAACCTACATAAGCAGGATTCCCACAAAAAAAAAAAACTGCTTTTATACTGTACTGTATGTTTCACATTCCATGGCTGTAAAATTCCCTTTAATAGTAACAGAATATATTAGGAGGAACACTAAATGCCTGATTAGGCATCTGGGTCTTCTTCAATCTGCTCTCTCTTAAAAGTGTAAACTCACCTTTTCGGGATTGTGGCTAACCAGCGGGACGAGAGTCTGGGGCTCAGTTGCCATGGCGCTTTCGTCAATAAGGATCTGGCGCGCACTGACAGATTTGGTGATGTTTGGCGTGGAGGCAGCCGTGCAGGTGCATAAGATGACGTCATGTTTCTGCAGCTCGTGAAGTCTGGCTTTATTTAGAAGCTTCTTGTATCTACGAAGGGGAGCCGTTCAAAAGAAAATTGATCCGACTTAAATCCGACACCCTACGCCATAAAATTGTAAATCTTTGTTCGGCTCTTCTAACTGAGCCAGAAGGCAAAGCTCTCAATTTACCGATCGATCTACATTCCTACCCTCACCTATGGTCATGAGCTCTGGATAGTGACCGGGAGAATGAGACTGCAGATATAAGCATCTGAAATGAGCTTCCTTCGCAGCGTGCCTGGGCTCAACCTTAGAGATAGGCAGAGGAGCTCAGACGTTCAGGAAGGGCTCAAAGTTGAGCCGCTGAAAAGAGCCAGCTGAGGTAGTTCAGGCATCTGTCTACGATACCTCCTGGACAGCTCCCTAGGGAGGTGTTTTGGCCTGGGAATTCCTTGGTATTCCCCCAGTAGAGCTGGAAGAGGTGGTTGGTGAGAGGGAGGTCTGGGCATCCATGCTTAGACTGCTGCCCCAAGACCCAACCCCAGAGAAGCAGCGGAAAATGGATGGATGTCGACGCATTTCCAGCATCGACTTCATGGACTATGTTGACTAATTATGGCAGCCCTAGTTCAGAAGTTATAACAATCAGCCATACTTACTCTTCAACCTCGTCATCCGTCATCTGTTCCTCTGATCTTATTCTTTCATCAAAGTCTCGTATTCCCCTTGAAAATGGGTTCTCTTCTTTCCTTATCCGGTGATGCATAGAAATAAGTCTGAAAAACACGAGTTCTATGACTTAATGCTAAGACGTACAACATATACGTGGAATTTATTGTTTTAAATTTACTGTATTCTGTTTATTCAGCACTATGGTATGTCAATGGAACAGAAGTAGGACTTTCATTGGGCAGTGGTGGCCTGATGGTTAGAAAAACGCCCTTGTAATCAGAAGATTGCAGGTTTAAATCCCCCACCAGCAAGTCACCACTGAGATACCCTGACCATGGTACCACCCCCGAGCACTGCTCCCCGGGTGCTGAATTAGCTGTCCCCTGCTATGTCATGAAAGTCACATATGGGTCAAATACAGAGGACAAAGTTCATTGTTGTGTGCTGTGCTGTGCTGTGCTGTGGGGGGTTGACAATAATCACTTAATTCTAATTCATTGTAGCCCCTAATCCAAAATATGTCCCAAGATTCTTGGCAGACACCTAAAACCACAGACACTTCATGTATAGCATGCTATTTCCTGCACAAACATATGTATGATAAGGTTTCATTTTTAAATTAGGCACAATCAAAGATATCTACAATATTTAATAATGAAACAGAATTTTATAACAATATATTGTATTATACTGTATTAGAAAATAAAAAAGGGTTACTTGAACACAAGCACTGCAATACTGCGACAGTTGATCTGGTAACAAAATGGCCACTATGCGACTAACGGGCATGTAGTGTATACACTATACAGCATGGAATGCTGTGGATACGTTTGACAAAGGGATGAATCACATCCTGGTTGGGAAGCCGGGAGACTTCTTTCGCACTATTCAGAATGGCACATAATTTAAAAATTCCGAATTATTTTGGGAATCTTCTGTTTGAGATTTCCAGGCTGTGACTGACCACGATAACGGAAAGTGTGGAACACAAACCCACTGATAGTGGGGGCGCACTGTACTATGTACTCATGTCAATAAAGGGACCTTGAACACTGATTATTGCTGTGTTCCGTTTACCTGGGAGGTTGGAAGTGAGAGCTGGGAATGATAGTTCACCTGAGTTAACTGCATTCCAGTTCAAGCAGTCGAAAACCCATTTAGCAATACCAGGATTTCTTGGTTAGCCGGACAAATTGCTGGATTTAAGGTACCTCAAAATAAATGGTCTTTATCTTCATTCACTTATATTTAGCCCAGATTAATCCAACACGTTATCCAGCTAAGCAAGAAATATTTCTGAAACAGGCCCCAGTTCTAGCCAGGTTCATTGTCAGCAATATCAGTTGATAACAACACATTGCACGGTATTTTGTGCATACAAACATTGTAGCAACATGTCCACAGGTAGTGGATGGACAGTACTGCGTTTGTGTGTACAACCAATTCAGCGAAACACAAACATGATCAGGGCTCCCAAGTCTCACGCACTGACCGTGAGACACACACATTTCAAACAGTTCAGATGCTCACACGTTACACCTTCTCATATACATATTTATAAACACACGCTACACCTTCTCATATACATCTACATATTTCTCTTGCTGAGTAGAAAGGTGTAACATCCACCAAGATGTCCTGTTACATAGAATTAATGGATGGGGTGCAGGCACATGGAGTGGAGTTTTCTGTCAAGTTCATAGATGTCCCAAGTTACACAGAATTAATACCCACCTACCAGCCAATCAGAAAATAGCATTTGTTGTTTCTGGGTAAATGCCAAAATAGGTTACATGTGATCCCGCTTCAATCATGTTACTACATGGGTGCATGCAGTGATGGAGTGCAGACAAGGTGGAAGTGGAAGAGCAAGATCCGAAAAATGCAGTAGACAGGGCTCTCAAGTTTCTTGCATTGACCGTGAGACACACGCTTTCACCCCTCACAGACCTAATGTAACTCTAAACTTTTGATGAAACATGAAAGCCCTGAATAAGTATATAACTATAAGTATAGCTTTCGTTTCTGTTGTTGAAGGGCGCAGCCATTTTGAATTCTGAGGCTGGGGTTGCACAGGTTCCTCCAACTTTCCAAGTCAGAATACCGACTTCTGGGGATGTTCCAGTTGAAACTTTGAATTTCTCACTTCTGATTTCAAATGGAGCACAGCATATGTTATGGTTAAAAATCGTACTGATTAAAAAAAATAGATGAATCTAAGGAGTTTAAGTTTCAGAACAAAAGCAGATTTCCACACTGTTACCTGAGCTCTGGCTTGGAGCGCTCCTGCCGCAGGGACTTGCGGGACAACTGAATGATGCTTCCTGGGTAGGGATACTCCAGCATCTCTATCTGCCGGCTGTAGACCCTGAGCAGCTTCAACTTCTTCTCAAACTTCATCAAGTACTCTGTGGACAAGTACAAAACCACACAACACACTGTAATAAGCATATCTACACATATTTATCTATGCAGGGACACGGTTGGCATGTTCACAACCATGCAACACACCGTAATTGTCAGGGTCAGCTCCTGTCGTCCCAGTCCTTCGTGTCCCTTCCCCATTTGGCCAGCAGGTGTTGCTAGCTATCCTGTCCCTCCTATTGTCAGCCTTTGTGTTTCCCCCTGCTCCCTGCTGAGCAGGGAGTTGACCATCTGTAAATCTATTTGTCGCGTGTTCAAATCCCACCTACTGTTTTTGTAGTTTTGTAGATTTTTTTCCCTTGTGTTTCAATTGTATCAGTTTTCTAGTCCCTGTGTTTTGATTTGTATACGGTTTTGATATTTTTTTGCCTTTGTGCCCTTGATTGTGTTTTTACCAGTCTGTTATTCCCAGTGTTAGATTCTGTTTCCTTGTTTCTGTCAGTGTCTTAGTTTTCCCCTCCCAGTCCCTTGATTTAATTATTAGTGTCATCTGTGGCCTGTTTTTCCAACACTCATTAATTAGTCTCACCTGCCCTGTGTTAGTCTTGTTGCCCCTCAGTATTTAAGTCCCTGCCTCAGTTCAGTTCCCCCAGTGGTTCATTGTATGTTGTTTCATGTCAGTTAAACTTTTGTACCCTACCTCTTGCTGCCCTGACCTTTTTGAAATTGGTCTTTGTTTATCCCTTTATTTTTGACCCCTCGTGGTCCATTTTTGTTTTGTAAGTGTTTCTTGTGTTTTCAGTAGAGATGGCAATTTCGAATCATCAAAACAATTTCGAAACATTCGAAACAAACGATGTTTCAAAATGGTTCAAAAAGTTTTGAAATCCTAGTTGTGCTCAGCCTGCTGGGAAAAACCGGGAACTGCAGCTATAGCAAATATGACAGAATAAAAACCCATTGCTCCTCAAGATTGTACATCCATTTATGTACTATGTACTTTTCTAAACCTGCTGCTGTATGTTTACTTTGCTTGCACCATGTGTACAGTCTTTGTACTTTGTTTGGCATTATCTGCATGTTTGTGTTTGTATGCACCAGAATATCCCCCAGTCAATACAGTCAATCAAAACCTAAATTGGGTCTTATATCATTTATAGAGATTATTTGTTCCCATGTATATTGTTAAAACATAATTTCTGTATTTACATACCATCCGAGTATTGAGTGTGCATAGTAATTAATTAGCTACTGAGGTTAGAATACTCATCCTATCTAGGTTTGTGTATGTTAGCAATGTTAATATATGTATATGTAATCTATATGTCTATGCGTACTCTAGCTTTTTGATTTATGTTTCTAACTGAATCTAAGCAAAACCTTGATATTACACCTACTATATATCCCTCACTATACTTATGCCTAAATCACACTAACTGCTAACCTGTTTCACTAATACAGTTGGATTTCAAATATTAATAATCGCCAAACTACTCACTCAAGCCAACAACGCCACAAACACCCAACACGCACCAATTCTTTCTGGGGTTTTTTATAGGTTTTTCTCTCTCGCCGTGAACAATGACACGGCGGTCACGTGACTGATGTTTCGAAACATTTCGTAAACTCCGTTTACGACGTCTTCGGAACGGATCGATCCTAGGTGCCGAAATTGCCATCTCTAGTTTTCAGTCTTGTTAATAAACCCCGTTCATCCTCTGAGCTGAAAGTGGGTCGTCCACCTTCCTGCCTGCACTGTGCCTGGCCCCGTGCCAGAACCTCCCGGGTTCATGACAGTAATAAGCATTCTCACACCTCTTTATCTATTCAGGGACATGAGGAGTGTATTCATAACCATGCCACACACCCTAATAAGCATTCTTGCCCTTTTTTTTTAATCTATCCAGGGATATGGAGGTTATGTTCATATCTATGCATGGACATGGGGACACAGGGGCACGTATAGATGAACACATCAAGCCTGAAAGGGTGTGTGGGATTTGGATCACTTTGTGCTGCTGACTAATAACACTTTCTAGCTGATCACAGTACGCATAGCACTGCGTAAAAAGTGGTGCATCCAGGAGTATCTGGACAAAGCAAAACACCTGCAAAACCTTCAGTTTTAGTGGAGGTAACCCACAATTATCCAAATACATTTGTAAACAGAGGTTTCCAGGAAACTGCCTGACCATAGTCGTTAGCTGATGGCTTGACCTTACAAATTCTAATAAGAGTTATTGTTCTATATGTAGCTGGGTACTGAAGTCTGCCCCACAGACCTGCACCCCTGCAGGGAAAAGCAAAAATTGAGTGCAGCAAAAATTGAGAAAATGGAATTATTTTTGTGCTTCAGTTACATTGCATTAATGAATGCATTTTTGCTCGCTTCTCAATATTTCTGCATCAGAATATTAGATTGATAACCGATATACTTTAGTCTATAGGTCCAGCTGGGATGTTTTAGTAGTATTTACACTGATAGTGCCAACTTACAAGAACAACTCAAGTTACAGCTAATCTTCCTCATAGTTTGCAAGTCTGAAATATTTGTCTGTTGCTGACTTCTGTTTGTCCCATGTCTCTGTGTTAAGGTTCTAACTATAAATCTCATTTTCATTCTGCTTTTGGTTCAGTCAAAGTGTCACACTCCAGTATTTGTCACCACGCTGCCGTCCGGTGTGTGAGTAAAAAAAAAAACTCAATAACTTACCAGCAACCACATCAACGGACTTATTGGATGGGCCACAGTAGAGAATGACCTCTCTCTTGGCTCTTTCCACAGAGTCCTCAAAATATCTTGGCGTTCTGGAGTTCAGCTTAAGAAACCAGTACACAATGTAGGCTCCCACCACTGTTTTCCCTGTGCCTGCAAAAAAAAGAAATAAATAATAAAAATAATTATAGTAACTATTTCCAGGCACTGACCTACAGATGCATCTCAATTTCAGAATCATCTTGTAGTACATTTATTTTTTCAAAGATCAAACTGGGACACAGTTATGCATCCAACTGTTCATTTTCTAATAACTTATCCAGCACATGAATCCTACGCCAGATAGCATAGACCCCTGGACAGCATGTTGAACCCCCTGGATCAGATCTCTTTAAACCCCATACATACAAAGCACCAGTGTTATGCCACCCACAACTACACGTGGTCTTACCTGGAGGTCCTTGTATCAGTGTAAAGCTATTTGTCATGGCTTTCTCTATTGCATGGCGTTGGCTCTCATTCAGTTCTGGGAGTCCTGAAGGCTGAAGTCGGATTATTTCCCATCTTTGGAAAATGGATCCAGAATCTGCTCAGTTCAAAGCAAAAACAATACAAATGTCCTTCACAAAAGTACTATTATGGAGCAATGACACAAACTGTTGATGCTTGAAACTTTAGATGAATAATCTCCTAGATTATAAAGCTGGAATTAGGGAAGTTTCTAGCTTTTGAAAAGATCAGGGGCTAAGACAAATTTATCTGGGGCTATATTTATTTTTTTTGAAGAAAGATTGGCATCGGGGGTAAAATACTCAGGGCTAGACTTAAAAAGCTCGAGGCTACAGCCCCAAGTGATCAGACGAACGATGTCCATGGGTGAAATACTCTTAATTGATGAAAATAAATGTGAACACCAGACCCACTAAGACATCATAGCAGCTTAGTCACCTTGGCAAACTTGTGGTTCAGTTATTTTCAAACATACATTTATTATTTTAAAGCTGTTTTTCTATGAAATATCAATACATCAAAAAGCACATGACAGTTGTGCATATCAAGATCTGTGCTTGCTTAAAACAATCTAATTTTCTATTTCCAGAAGCATACAATGCACATTATTATATCTCAAGGGTTAAATAACAGTGCAGTGTTTGGAATTATCATACCTGCTCTTGGAATTTTTTTCCCCAGTGCTATTTTCTGAACAAGATCATTTGCCTTCTTAAGGCTGATAATGGCAATCTCTTGGCGTCTAAGAAATTGGAAATTAAAATAATAATGCTTCATATTATGACAGTCAGTGAAATCCCCTAAATAAGATCCCAACAACAGCAATGTAAACAGTTAGATCACATTAGGATATAGTGAAATGCAGTGACTTACAGGTAAAATCCAGTATTAATCATCCCTTAATTGATATAAAAAGTTACTAAACTTACATGTTAGGGAGAAGCTTTGGTATTAGCTCAAGTGTAAACTTTGTGTTCTCTTGAAACACACATTGTGGTATGGTATTCATTGACATATAGTTGATGTAGAATTCCACTTCTTTGACTTTATTTTTAGAATTCTTCTTGGTTTCTACATCTCTTGTGGTAACACCATGGGCTACCCAAGTAAATTTTTTGGGGTCTACTTCTACATTTATTTCCGAGCTGTTAACATTACAGTCATGTCTTATGTTTCTTTTTCGAATGCACAAGTAGCACCTTGCTAGACTGCATTCAATAGCCCAGTCTTTTATGCAGCTGACGGGCAAGAGGAAGCTTCCTTCCAATCTGGCTCCCTGTTTCCATGTTAGTTCCACATCTTCAATGATTATACTATCACTTTCATCCACGGCAATAGCTGCGGACTCCATTTCACAAAGCGGTTTCCAGATCTTTACATAGTCCTCCACATTTCCGTATATGGATTTGGCTGCATGCTCTGCACATGCAGAGAAACACATGACCGGGTTGTGAGTGTGTTCAAGACACACCTCAAAATCTGCATTAACATTGAGCAGCTGAACAGTAGGTATCAAAAAACCTTGCTTTTGTTCACTTGTCATTTGTACTTCAAGGATATCTCCAGGCTTCAAGTTGAAAGCAAGTTTAACAAAGTGCTTCTCTCTATTTCCTGCTTCAGAAGTCTCCTTCATGGGTTTTGTAGTTGTGCTCATTAAAATATCAGTCACCATTTTCCAGTCCTCCATACTCACAGCTTCAACAAGGTTCAGCCAAGCCTTCTGTGGAACACTAGTGCATGGATTGCACCGCTGGAATCTTTTAAGTTTCAAGGCGTTGCTGGTGGTAGAAATGGAGTAAATCCGCCTTTTCCATGCCAGTGTCACATGTTCTTTTTCAAACACTGGTTGGTCTTCAAGTTGCAAATCTCTGTACATAATAGGCAGAGTGCCTTGTAAGTCATTATTAAGTGGAAATGATAACCGGAAGCTCTCTCCGTCTGGGTCTACAGTACTGACAAATGCCAGCTTCTGAGAATTTTGCTGCCTTAGGTTTATGGCAACTGAGAGTTCTTCAGCTTTCTTTTTGTAGGCATTTGCTGTTTTGTTTTTGTTCTCAAACTGCTGACACAAGATGTCAATCTCTTGTGGGGAGTATTGGATTGGAGTATTAGTGAGTACCCCACGGAGAAGTCTTTGGATAATTATATCCAAGTAGCGACGAAGAGGTGATGATGCCCATGTATAGGAGTTGAGCTGCAAAGAATAGTGGCCAACTTTTGATTTGGGGGCTGAGTTAGAACGGACGACATATGATTTACCAAGCAAATTCCTGAGTTCTGATGTTGCAGGGTGAAGATGTGGGTGGATGTTGTCTGTGGCAATCAAGTCAATTACTTTGTCAGATTTTCTCATCTGTGCAGCAGACTGAAGCTCCTCCCATAATGAAGTTAATATGCAGAAGCTTTCATTCCTTGACTGGTTACAATGGGATCCAATGTGGTATCTCAGATGGGTAGATAATGGTATGAGATCTTGATACTTCTCTTGAAGTGCTCTTACATTTTCCACCGTTAGCTTTTCCTGGCATCTCAGGGGTGTACACATTTGTGTTTCACTTAAACCAATCAAAAATTCAGATACACAGCTATTGAACATTATCATGAGTTCTTCAATCATCTGATGTGATTTTCTTCTTCCTATGGGCTGGCAGTCATCAGGTTGGGCATAGCACCAGTCATCCAGAAGTCGCGCTTTTCTGTGGACCTTGGAAAAGTGATAAGCTATGGCAACATAATCCTTCAACGGACCCCCAATTCCAGTGCCTTCAATGATGTCCTCAGCTTCTTCATAAGACAGCTGATGATCTGACCTTATTCGAGATAACACAAATTTATGCTCAACAATCTGATTTGTTGCTTTTTCAACTTTGATAATTAGAGAAATTGCTCGACGATCCTGCCCTGGAAGAAAACTGCATTGGTGAATGCTGAAGGGTTTGGGGAGCATGAATCGTCGCTCTTCACTGGACACATAAAATGTAGCTCCCATTTTTTTTGCTTCCAGATCTAAGACACTGTCTCGGCTCACAAAGCTTGCTACATCTGTGATATGCACTCCTAGTTCATAGCAGTCATTAAAATCCTGCACACTAATTGCATCATCCAGTACCTTGGCATGTTTTGGGTCAACTGTAAAAGTTAGTATGTTCCGAAGGTCCATTCTAGTTATTTCTTCCTTTTCAGTGTCGACACAGACCTGGGCGGCAGTCAGAACACGATGGGATTGAGAAACCAGTCTAAATTCTTTGTCAAGAATGTTCAGTGCTGCATCC
This sequence comes from Hyperopisus bebe, assembly GCA_026777045.1. Taxonomy (NCBI): domain Eukaryota; kingdom Metazoa; phylum Chordata; class Actinopteri; order Osteoglossiformes; family Mormyridae; genus Hyperopisus; species Hyperopisus bebe. The sequence goes on along the minus strand of JAODJW010000127.1, from coordinate 375,962 downwards.
AAAGACTTTCCAATGGGGTAAATATCAGTGACATTGCCCAAGGGAAATATATTATTTTCCTTCCAGTCTATCACTTCCACAACAAAGACATGATCAAGCTTTGTCTTTTCATTGAAGTGTTCCCACTTCACTATGCTCCAATTGCCATTATCTGACCTCCATATAGGTATCAAGTTTGGGTTCTTCTTGTTGACCAGAACTCGAATTTTGGTTGCATTGTGGTTTATTGGCACAAATACCTTGGTGACCTTGTCACTCATAGGGTTCTTTTTGTTGTGGCTATCCTCTAAGGTGCACACAAATACTCGAGAAGCTTCAGCTTTCTTGGTGATGCCCAGCACTTTCCCAAAATGGTGACCGTTTTCTTTGTATATTTCCACAACCACTTCATCTCCAGAAAATGACTTTCCTATATTCATTTTGCCATTAATGACGATGTGGGTAGAAGGGTTGACATATGGTATGACATACCCCCTGTCAAAATGTTCCAGCACCAATTCACCGTGCTTGTAGAGTGTAGGCTGTAGTGCCACCATGTCCAGTAATGTGTTTTTCTCAGTTTCAGAATAAAATGCCTTATGTTGAACACTGAAATTCTCCTGTTCCACTCCATCAGGATGATCCCCTACTAGTGCTCCATCCTCTATAATGCTGTGATCTTCTGTTAGCTCTTGAAGTATCTCATCCATATTTGGCTCTTCTGCTGGATATTCAACATCAGCATTACACTCATTCACAACCCTTCGAAATCTTGAGCTTTCCCAGACTTCTAGTTCAATGAAGTCTACGGTTAGATGTGATGGGTTCATGCTTCCCTTCCCAATACATTGCCCAATGTAGCTTTTCCAGATCTTTGTGCACCTCCCAAACATGCACAGGGCTACAGCATCTCCCACCACAATGACCTGAGACTGAGCTCTGGTCATCGCAGTATTCAGCACTCGGGCATCATTGAAGAAATCCAGGTAAGTAGAGTCAGATGAGAGCAGGCTGTCTCGAGTGTGAACGGTGGTCATCACTACTACCCGGAACTGTTTGCCTGTTCAGGGAATAAAATAAACAACAGCCATGAAAGATGCATAGCACTATTTTATTCTTCTTCTGCATACTTTGCAGTAATCTTCTGTTGTGCTGTACCTTTTAACAATGCCTTGCTTATCATCATGAGTATGTTAACAAAGTAAGGCTAGCTAGTGAATCCAACATCCCCCCATACCCAGACCTTGATTATTAGTAACTGATGAAATTTTGATCTCGGGGGAAAACAACTGAGTACCCCATAGGCCTTGATTGGACAAAACCCAGATATCTGCATGCAAGTAGGGATATTTTTATACTGTATAAAACTGTACTTTACTGTATGGAAAGTCAGAAACGTAATGTAATATCATGATTTTTTTGCAGTTTTCTCATAATAATAGAATATTTTTCTTGATCACGAGAACACTGTTAACTTGGGATCTGTTTATACACTGCATGCACTTTTCTTGTGTGGCACTTTGTTTTACTTTGGATGAATGGTTTTGGTACAATGCAAACATTTAATTCTACCAGACTTTAAGTCAACATGAAGTATGTTAAGTATGTGATTTTAATATTCTACCTTGAACATTTTCCAAATTTTCCACAGTTACTCTGGAGAGGTCCATTTTTCGCAGTGCTTTCCTGATCAGAGGAACCTGCAAATGAATGGAAATCAGTGAACATCAGGGGTGACAAGATATCTGAGCCCAGTATGGTTGGAAGTTTGTTTGTTTGTGTGGATTCCTCCAGGCACTCCAGGTTCCTCCAGCAGTCTGAAGACAGTGTTAGGTGAACTGGCATCTCTAAATTGCCTCCAGTTAGTGAATGTGCATGTGTGTGTGTCCTGTGATGGTGTTGCCCTGTCTTGTGACCCTTGCTGAATGGAACAGGCCCAAGACCCTTTAAGGCAAGGGAAGTGCTTGGAAAACTGGTGCATGATATCAGTATAAAGTAGTTGAATACCTGACATCCTTCAGAAAGGACGCATATTGTCCTTTGATCCCGATTTCCCCACTCAGGGGGCCATTCCTCCAGTACTGATTTGACAAGTTGCACAACACTTGTGATCTCATCTGGATTAAACCAGGACATGGTCGTCGAGTCCAAGTGGCACTGGCCACGAACGTGCTGGAACCTCAGAGGATGGTGCTGGGGGTGCGGAGGCACTGCCCCACTGGCCTTGATGGCATCACTCTTACCAACGTAGAAGTAAGTGGACACAAAGTCCACTATTTCCTTAGTGGACCGGTAGTTTTCATTGAAGATGATTCTGCTTCTTGAAGCTGCTAAATTCTTGACTTCCTGGTAGTAACGGAACAGGTGATTAAGGAGTGTCTGAGCACAGCATTGGCCGTCTTGCACGGAGAAAAGTTTCGGACCCATCTGCATGTGGTCTCCAGCCAGAACCACTCGTGTTTCTTTGCCTGCCAGGCTCAGGGGCATCAAAGCTTCACACTCCAACATCTGAGAAGCTTCATCGATCATTATATGACTGAAGTAAC
>JAODJW010000127.1:345202-362692 GCA_026777045.1 Hyperopisus bebe | reverse complement strand
AAAAGACATGAAAACAACAGCCAAACCGTGTACAAATCAGCGCGCGACAGGGGAAACATAGGGAAACTGAATTGCCCGGAACACCGGCCCTAAGCATAACCATACTGTAAGTAACCAAGCAAAATGCAAGTGTTTTGGCATTTTTAGTTTTTAGTTTTTTTCACTGTAGTCACGATTATATATATATATGTGTGTGTGTGTCTATATATATAGAAAAGGAGGAAAATGGTATCCATGAGGTAAAAAAAAAAACCTTGTACCTAGAGATATGATGATTTCCACCATAACCATTGTGTAGTAACTTACAGTGGGAAGAAAAAGTATGTGAACCGTTTGGAATTTCATGGTTTTTAGTATTAATTTGTCTGAAAATGTGATCTGATCTTCATCCAAGTGAAAGGTATTGACAAAAATATTGTGGGTATAATTGTCACGTCGGGTACACGGATGCTGGCGAATTTAGCTGTGGTTACGAACAAAAGGAATTTATTTGCAGGGTAACACATTCCAAAACACACGTAACGTTAATGACCAGTACTGGGGAAACAGACTTAAACGCGGACTTACATACACAGGAATACTCAGAAATAACACGAAATAGCTTGATAACAATCGGTGTTTCACACGAGGTAAATGAGGGGGCGTGGCACACAGAAGGATCGGACGAGCAGGGCATGACAATAATAATAACACAAAAATTCTGATCTTTCCTGTCTTTATTGAGGACTACTGTGAAAGGTCGTCTTTTGTGACTTTTTTATTTTATTTATTTATTTTTGGTGTTTGGCATGTGGTGGTTTGGTAACATGCCACCTCCCCCCCTTTTTTTTTCTTTTGCTCCCAAGTGTAATTGTGGGAACGGACGCACCTTTTAGGAGGGAGGGGACTGTGACAGGTAGGAGCTAATGTGGATGGCAGCTGCCTCGAGGGAGGGAAAGCTGTTTTGTAACAAAAAGGCGGCAGCCACATTATGGACATGTTCTTCACAAAAAAAAGTTGATTAATTAAAAGGATGTGCAGTGAGCCCCTCAGACCGAGCTACCTGAGTTCCAGCAGTATTCTTTAATTTAAAAAGTGGTACAACAGTCGCCTTAACTACCATAAAAAACTCATAGTGTTAGTGGAAACCCTTGGAATTAATAGCTGGTTGATCCCCGCTTGGCAGCAATAACCTCAACCAGGCCCGTCCTGTAGCTGTGGATCTGACCTGCACATCGGTCAGGATGGATTCTGGCCCATTCTTCCTGGCAGAACTGCTTTAGCTCTGTGATATTCTTCAGACGCCTCATGTCTATGGCTCTTTTCAAGTCATTCCATAGCTTCTCTATTGGGTTGAGGTCTGGGATCTGACTTGGCCACTACAAAAGGTGGGTTTTGTTTTTCTGAAGCCATTCTGTTGTGGACTTGTTCCAGTGTTTGGGGACATTATCCTGTTACATCACTCAACTTCTACAGAGTTTCAGCTGACATACAGACATTCTCACATTATACTGAAGAATTTTTTGATACACTTGAGAATTCATTAATTGCAAGCTGTCCAGGCCCTGATGCAGCAAAGTAGGCCCAAATCATGATGTTTCCTCCACCATACTTTACGGATGGGATGATGTTTTCATGATGATATGGAGTGCCCATCTTATGCCAGATATAGTGCTGCGTATTCTTTCCAAACAATTCAATCTTAGTTTCATCAGTTCACAAAACATTTTGCCAATACTGCTGTGGAGTGTCATTATGCTCTTTCACAAACTTCAGGCATGCAGCAATGTTCTTGTGTAAGCAGTGGCTTCCTCTGTGGTGTCCTGCCATAGATACCCTTCTTTTTCAATGTTTTACCTACTGTAGACTCATGAACACAGATATTGGCCAGTTCCAATGACGCCTTCAAACCTTTGGCTGTCACTTGAGTTTGTGTCTTTACTTCAAAAACTAGGAATAAACTAAAACCTGGGATAAATACAGGGACCAGGACAAAGCAGCAGACCATAACAACCACTCTGCACACAGACATATAACTACAATGAACCAACAAAGAAACACAACAGGCACTTAAATACACAGCTAACAAGACACAATGCAGGACAGGAGAGATTCTTAAGCAATTAATCACAAGGACTCAGGGCAAACAAGGAACAGGTGTACAATTAAACAGCCCTGGAGACTGGAAAACTGAGAAACACTAAGGGATAACTAAAGCAAGGAAAACTGAGTAAACAGGGACAAGGAGCAAAAGACAAAAAAGACACGACAGCTTGTTCTTAGCCAGCTCTGAACCTGCAGCTCCTCAATCTGCTCACTGAGCCATGCAGCAGTCTTGGGGTCAAGGAAAAGCACACAGGGGTGAGTGACGTGGAGGAAGACAGGATGGCACGTACAGTAACACCTGCCGGCCAGGCGGGGAGGAGACATGAAAGGCAGGGTGAGATGGATGCTGACCCCGACAATATCATACAGTTCATTTTAGAAAAAAAGTGTGTAAAGTCTAAGTGACAATAAAGCTTACATTTAGTGGCTGGTATTGCCCCCTTTGGCAGATACAATGTCTTTCTTATAACTATCAGCTTTTTACATTGACATGTACAATATGTTGCCCATTTCTCCATGCAGGATAACTGTAACTCTGTGATGTTGAAGGGGTTTCCTGTACGGCCCTCTTTAAGTTCACCCCACAAAATATCACTTCAACACTTTTAAGGCATGGCCTCATGGAACTAATGAGCTAGCCTCTCGTTATTCAAGTAAAGTGGTTTCCATTTTTTTTTTTTTTTTTGGGGTGGGGTTGTTACTTTTAACTAATAGCTTTATAATATTTGCTCGATGTTTTAATACGAGAGGAGGATATATGGCTCTCGGAGGAACAAACAGGCACACTTTGGTCCATTCAGAAATATCTTATTAAAAGTGATACAAATTATGAAAGTGAGACAAAATCATGAAATATAATAAGCAACAGTAAGTAGTCCCTTTAATGATTACAAAATCATGGAATATAATAAGGCAAAATTATGAAATGTCATAAGCATTGATAAGTAGTTCAAAGGGATACAAAATCATGAAATGTCATAAGAGTAGGTAAATAGTCCCTCTAATGATTAAAATGCATCAGCAGCTGCAAAGCTATTCACACTCGGACGCGCCATCATCACCCACTTTCACACACGGACCGGGGAGCCCCTTTCAGTCCTGGCAGGAGACCAACATGTGAGTCCCGAGAAAGTGCTGGGCGATGGGTGCTCTGTCCCACGGCTGAGCTCCGGTCAGTGCTGAGTTCTCCCCCTTCCTTTATACTACAGTATATAGTGACGGTGCGTGTGGGCAGGGAATGGGCTGGCCCTCCCCCCCCCACCCCCCGGCAAGGCGCTCTCAGTTCTCCCATTTAATTGGAGTGAAACGGCCAGCAGCTACAGAGCATACCTAAGTAACACCTTCTCTTTTAATTTCTAGAAAAACAAGGGCCGTGTCTTTGGGCAATGCTCTCTCTCCTTCCCCAAAAGTGAGATAAGTGTCCCAGGACGAGATGAGCGTTCCGCAAAACCAACTATTGCTAAAAAAAAAAAACAGTTATATAAGTGACCAGTGAAAACTTGTTTCTGCAGTTCAACCTTGGCGCAATAATATTTTGGGTGAATCATGGACAACGTATTTGAATCTCAGGATGATTAGTTCATACATGATCAGAATCAATCAGTACCTCAATCACCTCATATGTATGTCTGCTAGGTGGAGTTGAACAATCAGAACTTCCCAGAATATTACAGTAACAGGAGTACAGTGAACAATTCTGTGCTATGGGGGCGATGTAATCATCCGCGTATTCATCCTCGATCACATATGCGAAGGGTAAACGTTGGGCTTTCGTAATGATCTTGCATTGCAGTAGAAAATATTACACTGTCTAATTATGTTGCTTTGTGTGTAGCCGAATCATTTCCCCAAATACCTAGTAAATTGCCAACTTCCCCATCCTTCCTGTTATATTAGGCAGGACGAGGGACACAGAAGCAGGCGGGGGGGGGCAAACCGGCAGGGGTTTTATTTAAATCTGAAGCCAAACAGAGTGGAACTGGGCCAGAAACCAAACGGAACTGCGAGGGGTTCAAACAGGAGGACTAAACTAGGGAAGGATATAGGCAAACAAATGGAGAGACATTAAGAAGTTACAATGTTAACGACAGGACCAGGAAGCACTTTTATTCAAAGACTAACAGGGGAACAAAACAAGAGGCAGCCGGAGTGTATAGCTGAAGGGCATGAGGTCAGAGTAATATGAAAGGGGCGGGTGTCGTTAGGGCCACGCCGGGGAAGAAAACAGGAGGCTCAGCTGAGCCGGGTGTGACACTTCCACCAACTGTTGTCTCAGCCACAGCTCTCTTCCCTTGTTGTTTTACTGCGCTGCCGGTGATGGCTGATAGCACTCAGCGCATGTATATAGGCAAAAAGCCACATGAATTCCAATCTGACTGGTCTCATTGATGTCGCAAGGCCATGAATCGGATACGTATCTGATTTAGGACCACATGTGAAAGTGGCTCAAATATGATTCCAAAAGATCTGATCTCTGTGTCCACACAGCCCTGAAATCATCAGATTTGTATCACATCAGGGAAAAAATTTGGATTTGGGTCACTTCAGCCAGGTAACATGAATGCCACCTTCAACTTCCTGTGAGATTTCCTCTCATTCCCCTCAAGCACTCTCTGGTATGATGTTGAATTCATTGTAGGCTCCATGAAGGTAAGTTGGCTTGAGGCAGCAAAGCAGCCCCAAACCAAAACACTCCCAGCATCAAGCTTCACAATTATTGTGAAATTCTAATTCTCAAATTGTTTTTTTTTTTTTCACCAAATATAACATCTGGAATTGCGCACAACTCCGCCTTTGACTCATCTGCCCAAAGTACACAGTCCCAGAAGTGCTGTCCCTCATACTGGTGTTTAATTGCAAGTTTCTATCTTCGTCACTGGGCTCTCTTTTGACGATCTAACACAAAAAAACTAACATTTATGGACGTGTCCAAATCCATTTTGCTACTTTGACCACAGAAAAAACAGACTTTGCACGGCCAAATAGGTTGTCCTAAGTCTCTTACTTATTCAAAGGCATGTTTTGGCCGTAAAGCAGTAACCCAATCAGAATGGCACGTCACCTCACCTTTAAAAGGTAGCGCTGCATTACTATTGCTGTTAAAAGGCAGCGGCGGATTGCTATTACAATGGTGCATTTGCCAGGCGGGCTAGATTGCTCATGTGCAAGGTGAAAAGGTGTGAGCACGTCATCAGCACTTCCACTGAAGCCTTTCGAGGTGAAGTGGGTGTGGGATGAGGATGCAGAGAGTGTGTCCTCGTTTTCTGGCATAACCAGATCATCTGCGTAGGGCCGAAAACGATATAATAATGTCAGAAGATGGGGGAAACGGAAGCTCGCTGCTGAACGAGAGCAACGGCTGGGAACGGGGACTTAATTACACTTGTATGTTTTTTTATTTTAATTTTGGGTCTGCAGTTCGCAAAATATAAAATAAAGTACAACTGTTGTTGAAACAAAACGTAACCTTTTAAGTGTTTTAAAATGTTCAAATAAAAGGCAATAGGGCTGTTATTTTATATCTCACAGTTTAGATTCCTTACCAGACTATTTTGACAACATGTGCACGCGGTGTGAGAATGAGCGATGCGTGGGTATGAAACTAGCGAATCTACTTTGCGTCACACTTTGCGCCGGTGGATAATAGGGGGCCCATTGAGTTAGTATTGCTTTTTAAAAATGGTTCAAAACTGAATTCCTGTTCCCATTTCTGAGGTGGATTCTGGGAACGGGTACTACATTTCAGTACATAAACACCTAAAATCCACAAAAAAAACAATCTACAGTTGTACATGGTTTATATATCAATGCTGATTTGATGCCCGTAAACATGAGGGAGAATTGAAATGTGGCTCATGCAGGATATGATATGAGGGCTGGGGTGGATGGAAATTATGCTACATAAATAAACTGCACATACTGGACCTTAAAGCATGCAACTTTATTTAGTAATTATAATATGTGTCAATATATTACATTTTTAACAAAAACATTTACACTAAGTTCATAATGTAATAACTTGCACATAATGTAATAACTTACTACATTACATGCGATGTTATTACATTATGCACTCACCATTTTTATTACATTATTGGCAGATTGTTACATTATTTTATTACATTATGTGCAGTTATTACAATGTACACAGTCATTACATAATGATGTTTATCAGACCTCCAAATTCCCTGTATAAATTAGTGAGGATGGTTTTCATATCATCCCTGCTTAACCAAGCAAATCCACCACACTGGTTTATACTTATATATGGTAAATGCTCCACAATTACTTTATTTTTGTCTTTCAGTTCATTATTGAGGACACCCTCGGCTCCACTCCTGTTTACAACTTATCCTAATGGGAGGACTATTAAACAAACACAGATGTTCCAAACCACTGGCAGGTGTTCCATTGTTTACACCCAGTGTCCACCCATGCATCAACTACTCAGACCTTATTTCAAACGAGGCGTTTTTAAAACTCTAGAAAACTCCCATTGTACATATTGTCTTGGTACACATTATATTTTACCACCAGACCATCTGATGGAGTTGATGAACTGCTCACTATTCTGTTAATTTATTAATGGTGGAAAAGAACACGTATGGGTGACTGGGGGAATCTCCAAGGAGACTTCTTAGAACCATTCATTAAAAACCAAGAGCACTTTCTGAAGGTAATAAAGGTGTGTCATTTTGCTGATAACCTCCAGAGATTTTGAAGAATGTTTTACTTCATCTGACGTCTGAACTTGTAGGATTTATTCTTTGTTTTCACAGTTTTGTTCTGGACCTGAATGTCCTTGGCATTGTCCTCCACACAGTCATGTCTGTAGTAATGATCCAGCAATCTCCTCCAAAGGGCACTGCACCTTAGCAAGTTCTTGTTGCCTACAAAGGATGTATGACGCACTTGTCACAATGTGTATTAACATACAACAAAGTTTAATCTCTAAGACCACTGTTACATTGGGATCTCTTTCACTCCTTCAAATGGATTTTAAAAGAGTCTCTTGTATGAATCAATATGACCAAAATGGGTCATTTTAAAAGTCCTAAATGGAAAATATGTTTGACATCATTATTAAAACAAAAACGCAAGTAAGACACATTGCTAATGATCATTTTTACCTAAAATACAGAGTCCTTCTTGCGCTCTGGTGATGCCGACATTGACTTGGTTGGGATCCATGACAAAGCCCAGCTTTTGCACTATCCACGTTCGGGTGGGTTCCGTTTCAATCTCTGATTGCGGACAGGAGCACACAGTAGACATGATGACATAGCGCCATTCGCTTCCTGTGACAAGGAAGAAAATCTGTAAGGACTGGCCAACAGCTATAGCTAATTCAGACTTCAAATTACATTACATTTCCGGATGATAATGTGCTCTGAACAGATGCGTCTTATGATATCATCAGTGTATTACATCCACACATCTATCTTCCATGATCACTGCACCTGTACTGGGTTGTGTTGAGCCTAGAGTCTCCCACGAAGGATAGGGCACAAAATAAAGGACACCGTTGACAGAATGTCAGCCCATCACAGGACACAAATTTAGAGGCAATAACTCAACATGTCTTTGAACTGTAGAAGGAATTTTACCTGATCGCACAAGCAGAGCAAGGTGTAAGAATCAAAACTGACAGCCCTGGAGGTATGAGGCTTATGGAAGAAAAGTTTGATTTGATTCCAAGAAAGAGATATAGCCATGTTATTAACGAGCAAACTGATTTTTACTGATTTACCAGGTATTAAGAGGTAAAGCAGATAAAAACATTTGAAGATGATTATGCAAGGATTACAATGCAGGAATGAAAGCATTGAGATTGTTAATGAGATTACCAAGTCTGCTAAACAGAGTGTAGAAAAGAAAGGAAAGTAAGGTCAACAGAAGGGCAAGTTCAATCTCCTGAAAACATCCCGGGTGTGGAGACAGAAGTTCAACAAAAGATCCGGTTAATTTGAGAAATTGGGAAGCACTGCCATGAGAAGTTAAAAGGCAAAAGGTGATCTGGGGTGCATGTTGACCTTGGGAAGTGCCAAAATAGTTGGGGAGCCAATATCATCTTAGTTAAAGGAAGTGATTTAGTTGCTGAGAGGAACTATTCCCTGGCATGAAGGTGAAATCATTTTTGACCATCCGTCACATTTCTGTAACCATTTGTCCTATTCTGGGTCTGGAGCTTATGGCCACAAGGCAGGGAACAACCCATGATGGAGTGTCAACCCATCACAGGGCACCAACCCATCACAGGGCACCAACCCATCACAGGGCACCAACCCATTGCAGGGCACCAACCCATCGCAGGGCACACACACACCATTCACTTGCACATGCACATCCAAGAGCAATTTGGTAGCTCCAATTCACCTCAGTGTATTTTTGAACTGTACGGGGAAACCAGAGAACCCAGAGGAAACCCCATGACAACACAGGGAGAATGCAGACTCCACACAAGGAGCCAGGACAGAGACTCGAAGCCCCCAGAGGGGTGAGGTGACAGAGCTAACCACTGTACCACTGTGCCTCCCCCATTTTTGACCAATCAAAATGTATGGATGTCATGAAATGTATGGATGACACGTGTCACTAAAATGTACATTACCTGTAATCAATGTAATCAATATTACTTTCAACCAATTTGCAGTGGAGTTGAGCCACTCTGAGAGAAATCTTAGGTGTGACTTCCTTTATGCAAAGAGAATAAACTCTAGAACAAGAAGGGTCTGGCTGCAGAACTGAGATCTGATTTTTCCTCCACAAGCTACAGTGCTAACCAATGATATGCTGTCTTGTGATAATAATAGTAATAATAATAATAATAATAATAATACCTTGGCTTTTCACAATGGTGGTTACAGTGACATTTGAAATGTTTCTTTTGGATAAGATTTCCTTAATTTTTGCCACCTGGGCATTGTATGGCGTTAGAATGGCAATTCTCTCAGGTTGTATCCCAGAATGACTTATTAGAAGTGAAGCCATGCGAACCTTAAAGAAACAGCAAAACATAAGTTAATAAGAAATAAAAACTGCAGGCATGATGCATATCCATATATGGGTATTCATGCTTATGTACAGTACTGTGCACAAGTCTCAGGTAGCCAAAGGTAAAGATGTCTAAATGACCTTTATGTTTTTCATAATGAATTTTTTATAATACATATTATAGATATTATTTGTCAAAGTGTGTCAGCTTATCCATTTCAGAACCTCTCCTAAAGTCACCCCAGAATTTTCTGTAACCATCCAATACACCCCTGTAGTTTTAACTTGACTATTGCCCCTTGTTTGGCTAAAAAAAAACATCACTGAGTTGTGTTACTATGAATTTGTGCATGTTCTAATGTTAATCTGTGCTTTCCTGTTTTTTTTTCAAAGCATATATATACTTACTACCCATATAAGTAGCCGCAAACATTTACTTTGACTGCCTAAGACACCTGTACAGTACTGTATGTACAGTGAATATTAGCTTACCGAATGTTCGGCCTCCTCAGAATTTGCCTTTGAGTTTTCATTGCCTTGCTCTGTGGAGACGACTAGTCTCTCCTCCTTCCCTTCAACATGCCCAAATAAGATAGCGGTGGGCCGAGATTTAATCATCAGCATGCTGGGTTTATGGTCAATTCCAGTCATCAGTTGACCATGGTAGAACTCATTTGAAGGGAATTCACATATGCTCTTTTGCTAATAAGAAAACAAAACAAAAAAGCTCCAAAGATGACAAGTCTTGAAGGTCATCTCAGACCCTAGCTAGACAGCTTTCAAACAATTCATTTGAATTAATTTATTTCAATTAATGTAACATTGTCCATCGATACCACGGATAATTAAAAACATTTATTGATGTTTCACAGGTCATGGAGCATCCAACCCTTCTAAACTGTATGGCTGGATTTGAAATGAGACTCAAATTCACATTGTGAAATCTACAGATACAGTCAACTTGACATCGAGCATTATGACATCTTTCAGTGAGTACCAGCTTACCATTCTGTATTGTGTATCCAGCATGAGAGCATTGTCCACATAACGTTCAAACAAAGACTTCTCCATTCCTAACTTCCTCGTAAGATCATTTTGCAAAATGGGCCGTAATTGCTTGTGGTCTCCAAGCAAAACAATCTGAAATCATGAAAATGTTACATGCATTAACAGAACTAATATTTTCAGTTTGGCACTTCAATTAAAAATCTGGAAAGGGCCATACTTGCGAGAAAAGAGAACATTCTGAGAGTTATGGCTGGTACTCCCAGAAAATTAAATATAACATAATCACAAAAACAGCAGAAGGAAGTACCAAAGAAGAGATGACAGGAGAATATGCTAAAGAAAGATCGGTATAAACCCAACACCTTAAGAAGAGATGGCACTAGGTAGAAAAGATGGATGCAATAGGGAGTGTGTACTACTTTAACATATTACGAGTAACTTCCCATTTCTATGGGAAGAACAGACCTGTTTGGGTTTATGGATGGTCAGTGGTATGAAGGCCTCTGGCTCAGTTGCCATAGCACACTCATCAATTATAATCTGATGAAAGGCCAATTTCTTGGTGAAGTTTGGGTTTGAGGCAGCAGTACAGGTGCACAAAATGACATCGTGATTTTCCAGCTCAAATTGGCGAGCCTGGTTCAGAAGAATTTTGTAGCTGAAAAAAATGTTAGCAAAAATAATGGATGGTACAACAGGAGAAGTTCCACTTTTTAGGGTGTTTCTTATCTCAATTTAAAAAACTGTGTAGGTGTAAATTTTGATTTTTATGGTATTTCTTGTCTTGTGGGGGTGCCAAGGTGGTACACATGATTTATGAAGAGATGTGCTTCCTTCAATTTACCTTTCGACTTCAACATCGGTGATTTCCTCCTGCCTTTTAATCCTGTCATCAAACACCCGGATTTGAGCTGAGAATGGGTTCCCTTCTCTCCGTATCTTATGATGCAGTGTGATTGATCTATAAATCATTTGTATGCAATTTAGATCTCACTCACTGTTAACCTTAACGTCATCTACATACACACACACACACACACACACACACCTCTGCAGGACAGCAGTCCATCCTATGGCACGCAATTCAGGAGTTTACCCAACCAGATTTTTTTGGACTGTAGAAGGAAATCATACTTCCCAGAGGAGTCCCAAGCAAACATGTAAACTGCACACCCACTGAAATGGACTGAGAGCTGAACAGCCCTGGTACGGTGCCGGTCACTGAACCACTTATGCAGATACATTTTCATAAATTACTTTATACACATACACAACCAGTCAAAAATGTTTTTTATCCGCGTTAAATATTGCAAATGAAATGAAAAAACTACTTTCCTTTATAACATGGAAAAAGTATGTAACAGTGCATGCCTGACTCGCACACAGCTTATCTGGTTGTGTGGTGATGGCATACTCAAATTCTAGGCTGTCCTTTAACTTTAAATGCACTAGTTAACTGTTTCGTCCCATAAAACAGAGCAGTATTAAATGTCCCTTGTAGAAATAATATCTCAAATTTTCTATGCTGTTATAACTGCTAGAGGCGGTTACTTTGATGAATAAATGATATGACATTTTCTTGCTAATAAAGGTACTCAACTAAGTGACTTTAAGCTACACGTCCATTAAAAATATGAATGAAGACAAAAGGTTGAACATACGTGAGGTCGTTGCTGGGCCTTCCTTCCCTCTGAGCCTTGCGTGACAGTTTAAGGTTGCTTCCTGGGTAAGGGAACTCCAGCATTTCCATCTGCTCACTGTATACTCTTAGTGGTTTCAGAACATGCTCGAACTTCACGAGCTGCTCTGCAATAGAGAAGAGCAATATTCCAATTAAAGGTTTGCCATCTTTTTCAGTGATAATGTAATCAATTTTGTATATAGCTAGCAGCATTTGCAGTTATGGTCACTTTACTTTAAGGGACATGAATAATGTAGTACTTAATGCATTAATTAACCAGTGACTATGTGTTAGTTACATACTGATCCCGAGCTTGTATATCATTAACCAATCATGAAGTTCATGTATTCCATTCAGGCACTATATTAATTAATAGATAACTAATTGGTTAATAATGGCAAGACCTCAGTTGAGGGGGTAAAATTACTTAAGTCATTTACTACTCAAGAAGAAACCATAAACTAATGCAAGTTTCCCTATGAAACACAGGAACTGTCATGATTGATTAATGATGAATGAACATGGGATCAGTAGAAGTAAGAAGCGTCCACTGATGACGCATCGCAGCACCCACCACACAATGAACTACCTTAGGGATGAGAACCTGAGTGCAGCTGTGTGGCAGGTGATACTTCAGCATTACACTAGCCCAAATGGAACAGTGCGAGTTCTTTCCAGTGGCTGGACTGCCGATGCCACCAAAAACACTTAGTTACTGGTTAATTAATGCATTAAGTAAGCATGTACTCATACATTCACTCATATCCACAATCAAAGTGTTACCTGCAGTTATTATACTATGTATATAATGTATTTATTTCCGCTTTTCATGTTATACAAATCCTGACTGTGAATCTCTGGGATTGGACATACTGATCTTGTAGACCTCAGAAGAACCAGGCACAGACATTAGCTTACTTGCAACAACATCCACTGATTTATTGGAGGGCCCACAGTATAAGATACAGGATTTCTTCATGTCTTTTTGTCTGTCTGCTGACTCCTCTCTTGTTTTCTTTTTGTTTAACATGAAGAACCAATAAACGAGATAGACTCCAACCACAGTTTTTCCGGTTCCTGAAAGAAATGCCATAAAAGGTAATGAACGCGTGACAGGCCAACAAAAGTACAGGTGTGATATCATATCTATTTGAATTTTTGAGACATCTCAGCTGTATATTTGCAAATGAAACTCCTTAATTTATACTGTTTATTGGACAACACAACAGAAACAGCCATCGCATGTATTACCTGGGGGGCCCTGTATGAGGGTGAATTGGTTTTCCAGAGCTTCTTGTATGGCCTTCTTCTGGCTGTCATTAGGTGCAGGCAAGTGCTCAAGCTTATTTGTCAATTGTAATTTCCATCTTTTACCTAGAACACCTATACAAATAAGAACGTGCTTAGAAATTTTATGGATAACAAAAATAATAGGGACAGCGGGTCAGTGAGTAGTACTATTGCCTCACATCTTAGATGTTAGCGGTTCATGTCCTACTCCCACAGTAAATGTGGGGTTTCATGTTCTTTCCACTTTATGTGGGTTTCCTGTGGTTTCCTCTCAAAGTGTCTATAAACTACCCATAGTATGCGAGTGAGTATGTGTGCCCTGTGATGGACCGGTATCCCATCCAGGGTGTCCGACACCTTGTGCCCTATGATGCCAATAATATGCCTGTCCACCAGGACCTTCTATTGCAGTGTTTCCAAACCTGGTCCTTGAGGACCCCCAGACAGTTCATGTTTTTACTCCCGCCCAGCTTCCAGTATGAGAATCAGGTTAGAAAACATAGTTCTATTGGATACCTGCTTGGAAGTTAGATGCATTATCAATCAATCAATCAATCAATCAAACACTCAATTAATCAATTAATGAATCCCACAACACTGGAGGTGTGAGGCTGCAGTGCTGCCCACTGGTCCACCAGGTCACTTTACTGTATCACTCCCTTATGATTCACTCACTTTTGAAGCATGTCTCCCTGCCAACTGCAATGTTCTGCACAAGCAGATTGGCCTGGGCAAGTTGGCATATGGCTACTTCTTTGCGCCTGAATATGGTGAAAATTAAACAGTCACTTTCAATAACAATTATCAAAATTCAAAGCTGAAGTTAAACTATACATTGGCATCCTCATTGTGTATTACAGAAAACGTTTATGAATATTTAACTGAATGTTTGGACATGAAGTTGCATTGGATGGTTTTAAGCTATTGGCAAGCTGTCTTCATTGCCCTCGGTCCCTGTCTGCCCAAGAACCAGTAAAATGGGCATGTTTTATCATTTACATCAGTTTTACATATGTATTTTTAATGAATATATAGCATACAACTTACACATCAGGCAGCAGCTTAGGAATTAACTCCAGAGTGAATCTCGTACCCTTCTTGAAGATACTTTCGGGGTTATTTTTGAGAGTGAGGTGATTGACACGGAAGTTCACTTCCACATAGGAGAGTCTCTTGGATTCATCCTCATCAGTGATTTTAGTGGTTATTCCATGAGCGATCCATGTGTAGGACATGGGATCTACATGGTCTGATAGCTTCCCTGTTCTGGCATTTCGTTTTTGGTTTCTCAGTCGAATACACAAAAAGCATTTCTTCAGATCATAATCAATGGACCACTGCTTGATGTTCTCTAGCGGAAGTTGAAAAAATCCAACTAGATTCTTACATTTACGATCCTTTTCAAAAGTAATGACTATATCTTCAAAGATAATGCTGTCATTTTCTGCCACAGCACTGGAGGCTGACTCCATTTCACAAAGGGGTTTCCAGATTTTCTGATATGCCATGTAGGTGTCATAGTGCTTCTTTGTAGATTGAAGTGCAAACTGGGAAAAGCATTGCACTGGATTCTTTACATGTTCCAGGCAAATTTCAAACCCAGGATGAACAACCAACAGTTGTACCACAGGGATCAGCAACCCTCTTTCTGTATCTGAACCAAGTTGTACTTCCATTGTCTTACCAGCCTTCAGTTTCAGGGACACATCTGTGTAGTGACCATCACTTGTTAGCATTTCAGGCTGTATGCTGTCATCTCTAACAATACTTGAGCGGATTTCCTTGGTCAGTTTAAGCACTTTCTCCCATTCTTCTGCTTTTATTGATGAAAGAATATCTTTCCACGTGTCTGCTAGAATGGATGTCATTTCAGTAGCTGTGTGGTGTCCTGAGCAAAAAGGTGTCTGATTCTTATTGAAGGAATAAATCCTTCGCACCCATTTCAGGATCATGCATTGACTTTCTTCATCGAATTCCGGCTGGGCTATCAGCTGCATGTCCTTGTACATTATGGTCATTTGATTTGGCAGTGAAGTATTGTTCAAAGGAAAGCGCAAATAAAATGTTTTGCTGTTCTGGGGCACTTCCACAACAGAACATACCTTTCTTAGACTTTGTGTGCTCAGCTGTGATGCAGTATTTAGAAGCTGTGCTTTCTTTTCATAATCCTTCTGTTCCATATATTTCTGAGAAAAGTCTGTAGAAAGCCAATCAATCTGTGTAGGTGTGTATTTGATGTTTGTGTCATCAACAGCTGCATGCAGGAGCCTCTGCACAATCACATCTACATAGCGGCGTATGGGTGATGACGCCCAGGTGTATGAGTCAAGCTGCAGGTCATGGTGTCCCACTCTGGACTGAGTTGATGAGTTGGAGCGAAGAACATGAGCCTTACTAAGAAGATAAGTGAACTCAGTTACAACAGGCAGTAACTGTGGATGAATGTTGTCTGTTGTAATTATATCAATTACTTTATGAATGTCCCCTTTGTGAGCAGCAGACTCAAGGTGTTCCAACCAGGAACTAAGTATGCAGAAATTGCTGGTGTCCACAGTTCTCTGGCTATTGTCAAGACTCTCACTCTCATTTGTATGGTATGAAAGATGAAGGGACATAGGTATCAGTGACCTCTGCTTTTCTTTAAAATGAGAAACTTCCACTGGGTTGGGTTTATCCTGACATCTCAGAGGAGTTAAACTCTTTGTCTTTTCAATACTTAGCAACCAGTCAGCCACTGAACTGTTAAACAGGACCATGAGCTCTTCCACCATTTTGTGAGATCTGTTTCCCATGTGGATTTCTTCATCAGGTGATTTATAGCACCAGTCAGCTGGTTTCCTCTCCTTTCTGAGTACTTCTGAAAAGTGGCAAGCTTTTGCAACACACCCTTCCAAAGTGTCACATGACAGGTTCTTGTTAGAGTTGCTCTGGATTATTTTCTCAGCATCTTCATAAGACAGTTTTCTGTCTGAGCGTATCACAGAGAGATAGAACTGGCTGCTCACAATCCGGTCTGTGTTCTTGTCCACCTCTGTCATCAAAGAAATGGCACGTCGTTCACAATTAGGCAGCAAACTGAAATTCTTTGTGCTGAGACATTTTGGGAACATATGTTCAGGTTCTTTTCCTGGACAATAAAAAGTAACTCCAACTTTCTGAGCATATTTGTCAGTAGCACTGTCCATGGTAACAAAACTAGCAACATCAGCAATATGAACTCCTATTTCATATCTTTGGCCTAAATCTCTTACACTTATTGCATCATCCATGTCTTGCGAATCTTCTGGATCAATGGTAAAGGTTGTGTATTCACAAAAATCCTTCCTTTTCTGGTCCCCTTCATTTATATCCATGCAATTAATTTCTTCTTGGACAGATGGAGGAAGAGTTCTACTGAGTTGGTACTCAATATCTAAGACTTCCAGACCAGCCTCTAATGAGGTCACCTTTGGAAGGACCTTCACTACAACGCCTAAGGGACATTTAAATGTTTTTTGCCACTTCAAGACCTTGACAACAAAAAGACTTTCTCTCTTTAGTACTTCATTTATTTTCACAAACTTCACTGGCTTCCTGTAGTCATTATCTGGTGTTCTCACAGCAACATAGTTGGGTTTGTCCTTGTACATTGGAGTGAAAATTTTTGAGACAGTTTTGTTAATAGGAACCATCAGCTGAAGATCATATCTATCCATGGTGCAGACATGCAATCTCGATGTCTCTTCTGTCTGCAGAACATCAAGCACTCTCCCTTCCGGAAAGCAGTGGTCATCATTTAGTATCTCTACTACAACGCGATCTCTATGAAAAGAGTGGCCAACATTCTTCCTGCCTTTGATTTTAATACAGAGAGTGGGATCATCCAAAGGTCTAGCATAGCTTAGATTAAACCTCTCCATAATCAAAACACAGTGTTTGAACTGATGTGGATTCGTCAGCAAAAGGCGCTCCCAATCTGGAACTGCTGAACTCAGAATTGGTTGTTGGTCATATTCTGGGGATTCACTGGATTCTCTGAGTTTCTCACTTGGAAAAATGTCCAGGATTCCATCCGCTGTGACAGTAATCCTGACGTCTTTGCTTTCCATGAGCTCCTTCAGTATAGGGTCTTCAGTGTCACTTATCTCAGATGCGATTGATTCTGTGTCCCTGGTGTCTTCTTCTGTTTCTTTGAAAAATTTGGCATTTACCCTCACATCTTTTTCAATATCATCTACAGTTAGATGTGATGGGTTCATGCTTCCCTTCCCAATACATTGCCCAATGTAGCTTTTCCAGATCTTCGTGCACCTCCCAAACATGCACAGGGCCACAGCATCTCCCACCACAATGACCTGAGACTTAGCTCTGGTCATGGCAGTATTCAGCACTCGGGCATCATTGAAGAAATCCAGGTAAGTAGAGTCAGATGAGAGCAGGCTGTCTCGAGTGTG
>JAODJW010000127.1:330359-341463 GCA_026777045.1 Hyperopisus bebe | reverse complement strand
ATGATGAATCTGTTTCCCCGGTGCCATCTCTCCAATTCCTGGAGGGGGGGCCTCACACCCGTGGGCATCTCCTCTGGTAAAGGGAGCATCTGCTCTCCCACCCTCACCTGAAGCTTCTGTAACAGCACTGGCCTCTGATCAAAGTCGAACACCAGCCACTGGTCATACACACCTGGGCTGAATGTGCTGGTTGAACTCAAACTAAAGTAAACAGGAATTTCAAAGGACTCGTCCCTTGTCCAAAAACTCTCTCCTGTTGCATAAGTACAAGGACCTTCAGGGCTGTTGCATGTGAAACTAAATGTAGCTCCAGATTCCTTTTTCATCAATGCAACTTGAACAAGAGGCATCTGAAATAATTCATGCATGAAGGATTAGGCAGTCAACCATGGGAGTTATGCAGTGTCTGATTGAACTTGTTTTTTATTTTTATTTTTTTGTTAATGCATTCTAAACTTGCTAGGCAAATCCTGACCAGGACTTGTTAAAAATAACTGACCTCTGATATTATTTTGAAAGTCCACTTTAAAGGCAAGTCTTCCCAATGACCAACAACAGATAGATCCTTGTCACAATGCACAGTGACACCAGGCACGGACTCAGACATCTGCAAAGAAGAAGATCTGAGGTTAAAGTATGAGTTCTGAGTAATTTGGGGAAATGTAGGTGCCCTGGATGGCCAGGATTAAGAGTTGAGATCTTACAATGAGAACTTCACTGATGCTTTCCCTGTACTCCTGGAGTAATCGCTCCTGGTAGGACAGCAAACCTTCTTCAGCTGCTTTCATTTTCCTCTTTCGCGCATTCTTGTCTCGCATGTGCCATTCCATCAGCTCCTCTAAAGAGTGAGCTGAGGTACAATTATCCCCGTACACACAAGTAGAAGGTCTGTAGAGAGAAGTTTCAGGCAGATTAAGGTCTAACTGTCATTATTGAAACAGTTCAAGTTCTACTGCTACTTTGTACAAAACCTATTCTTCATCTAAATACTTTGAAAACTATATTATTAAGGAATAATGCACACCAAGCCATGCATTATATGTTCTTAAACTCATTGCTGAGAATGTGTTGTGCAGTGAAGTAAATTTAAAATGAATATTTCATGTCTTGCAGTGCATTAACCAGCTACATACCATGGTTACTACACATTTGGCTTAAATGTCTGTACATAAAGATGCTAATTTTACGTTTACAAGCTGAAAACACATCTATTAGTAGAAATGTTTTGGTCAATGGTCAAACATTTCTCTTAGATATTACCCAAGCCACCATCATTCATTAAACATTGTTCATTGCTATGACCAAAAGCCAGTTGTTAGATCAAGATTGTTTAATTATAATTGCTCTGTGATTTGCCTGGCTGGCACTATGAGTGCAGTTATAGAAAATTATACAGTGTACTGTTCAATAACATTTAACGTTTGATTTTCGATGTGATTCGTACAGATGTTTGTTGTTTTCTCTCTGCAGCAGACAGTGAAGCAGACTATCTGTTTTTTTTCTCTTTTTTTTCTCTGTTTTGGTCTCTCTCTCGCTCTCTCTCTCTCTATCCCCCTCTTTCTCCTCCCCCCCCCCCTTCAATTGAGGAAGTAAATAAAAATAAATAAATATTTTAGTAGAAGTAAAGCAGTCCTCCGCAGAGGGGGGGTGGTGGAGGGAAGAAAAAAAAAAAAAAAAGAAAATTATAGAACAGCCTTCTGACCAATCAGATCTAAGAATTCAACAATACTGTGCTACATGGGTATGTTACGCTACCTTTCACATATCTTGTAGGACTGGTTCACATTTTCAGGTGGGTCACGATGCTTCCATTCCACCGTTGCATCAGTGAAGATCATCCTCTCATGTTCAGGAGTAGAGCAGTGGTTCATGAATCTTTCCTCTGAGGAGAACCACTTCTTACATACTTTGCAATGCAACTGAGGAGAGCTGACCAGAGGCTGCACTGGCTGATTTGGAGGATGCCCGGCTGGTTTGTTCTGGGTCTGAAACTGGACTCTTTTAACCAGGTTAATAAACTGCCTGTAGTCAAGATGTTGCTCCTTCAGAAAATTCCATACTGCGGCCTCCACAGAACTTCTTGCAAAGGCACAGCGTACTCCGTGAACTGTGCAGCCAAGCCCCTCCATGTAATACCAACAAGGTACATACTCCCGTGGCTTTGGAAATGCCGGTGGACATTTTATATGCCTCAATTTCTCAGGGGATCCTTCCCACCTGGCCAAGAGAATATCTCCAGTACACTGAGGGTGGTCTTGACTGATTACAGAAAATGTTATTTCATTTTCTTTTTTGCAGCACCAGGAGCACGCAACGTAAAGGTTAACTGTTCTGGATACATTAGGCTGAATTGGGTTTTGTCTTGCCATTGTGAGTAGTCATATGCAGCATAGATTTACTCGATTTATGTCCTGAAATGGTAACCCAAATCAGCTGCTTTTTCATCTCATCAGTCCAAGTCTATTTTCTGGGGGGGAAAAAAAAACATTTTTTTAAAAAACAACTTCAAATTTCCAAAAACATTTCTCTGGTAACCTTACTTACCGCAGTATTCAATTTGATCTTAAATAGTTAACTACTAAACAGAAAATTATAGAACTATGCACGCAGTCTGATTGTGATCATGCTAAAATGCATAAAACGCAGTCAGTACATTACTTTCATTTCTGACGGCATTTAAATATGACTTGAGGAGAAGTTTAGAAATAGGAAGCTGAAACACTTTGACAGGCATAAAATCTGACAACCACACATACTACGAGCACTTTAGAAAGTGGATTACACTAATGGGATGACATTCTTGCTGAACAGCAGCATAATCACTGATGCAAAGCTAGAATAAATATCAGCTTCCAGCTAGTCAGTATCATCAAAATGTTGGCAGACAGCCAACGAGGGGAAGTGTTGCCAAGCAACAAATAAAATGCTGAGTGAAGCTACATCAAATACCTTGGGAAAAAGTTACAGAAACCAAGAATGTAGCCAGAACTGCCCACTCATCCACGACAAAATCACTGTGGCTGATTTGTTGTTATAGAGTTTTAAATTATGGTTACCTATTTTGTTGATGAAATTTGTTAAAATAGAAGGACAAACAATAGAGAAAAAAGAAAAACACTTACCTTCAGTTATCTTCAGAAATTGTGATTTGATTAAAAATTTCATTACATACATTTGTTACCAAAAACAACAGGCTTCATAATTCAAGCACAGCAAGACGAACAGATGGGCAGAGAGCTGTCTAACACTGTCTGTATTTATACCATGTACACACACCACACCCGCTGCAAATTCCACTTCCTGCATCAGCACTCGTGACTCAACAAGTGGTTTCATTTTCAAGTAAATGAAACACAACAGGATGTCGAAAACGAGACAAAAAATACCTACAACACTAAGATGAATTGAAAACAAAGCATATGAACAACACTTTCAAATACAGTGTATTGATCTTTAATATGAAATGGTTTTTACCAAGGTGTGAATTCAAAAATTTCACAGAAACCATCAGTGAATACAAAACATTTGTCACTAGGAAGAAAAAAAGGTATTCATATGTTGAATAAAAAAATCTATAGTAGCAAGGTAAAAAAGTAAATAATTTATTACTACATTTTCTATATACAGTATTTTAATTACTGTGAACCTAACAGACCAATTTTACATTGAATGTACTTTATTTACAGTGTCAATCATATCACATATTTACATACAAACAAAATTACTGCAGTATATTTACTGAAATGGTCTGAATTAAGACCAGCAGGCTTAAGGGAAGACACATCACTATTCTGGATAATTTGTAACAGCGTGTATATAAAGACAAATGAACAAAATAGTGTTGAATATACATGTATCATTCATTCATTCATTTTCTATACAGTTGTCCATAAATGGATATCAACAATAACCAGATGAAAGTACAAAATAAAAATGTCAAATTTTTCAAAGTATGACTGCAGATGATCTACCACTCTGTTATTCCATACTGGAAGGTACCCTGTATTCGTCAACTACACTCATGCGTGACTAAAAATGATGGAAAACTAATACATTTCTTGGTTACTGACCCAAATCTAACAGAAATGAGTTTCGGTCACTGAAAGGCCATTAATGCACTGTACACCTCGGTACTGTACAGATTAGGTTATCATATAGGATTGAGGTTCACTTTGGCCAAATAAGTTTCAAGGGCAAATGACCACATTCTTTAGCGTAAAGTGACCACCATTCATGTTCCCTGAACATGTCACACACATTCTACAATGAACAGTCAATAAAGCTTAGTGTTCATATTGAAAATGGTTGGGTTTTTTGCAGCAATGCAGACAAGCAGTTATCTTTTCCCAAAGCAACCGGTCCACCCCATTCGCTACTGCTTTTCCAGGGCCGGGTCCATGTCCTTAACTTCGATGATTGCCGTCTCCTCGGCTTGTGTGACGACCGTCTCGATGCTGCTGGTTGGCACGGCGACGATAGTGTTGCCAGCCCCTGTCACGTTTTGCAGCGTGGTTCCCAGGCCGGGCAGGGTCAGCAACTGGAAAGGGCTGACCACTTTGACGATGGTACCTCCATCCTGAATGGCGGCTGTACTGAGGACGGTCAGGTTTGATGCATCAGGTTGGATCTCCACCGTGCTGGGAAGGGCGGTAGCTGGTGTGGCTAGGACTGTGTAGCCCCCAAGAAGTGGTGAGCTTGTGGCCGTAAAGGTGGCTGTTTGCGGTGAGCTGCCAATGGTGGAGCCTTGAATGGCTGTCATTACCTTGTCCAGGGGAAAGTTGGCCAGCTGAGTCAGCGGGATCCCTGAGGCCAGAGTGATCTGCGCAGGCTGACTGGGGATATGCGTGGAGACGGGCGTTGGTCCGGAGACAGCCCGTGTGAGCCGGGGTCGTTTGGGAGTCGGAGGAGAGGGTGCCGGTGAGAGGGTCATGAGGACGTTGTTCAGATGCTGGGATTTGCTCTTCAGTTCTTTTGCGCGTTTTCGGTGCTCGTCGCACTGCTGTTCTAGGGCTGTGGAAGAACAGTGACAGGGAGGAATAAGAACCTTAGACAGCTGGTAAGCACTGCAAGTGTGTTGAGCCCGGGCCTGGATTTTTGCTCACCGACTAAGCTGCGTGTGTACTGCTCCCGGTACCGATCCATTTGGCTTTTGTGACTCGCCAGCACCTTCTTCACAAGGTCCAGCATGCCAAAATTCTGCACTATGTTATTCAGCAGCACTGCATCTGAGGAAAACAGAAAGTGATTTCAGACAAGTTGAGAAAAAACACAGAGGCAACTTCTGCGCAAGTACTCTTTATGTATCCTTAAATCTTTTAACGTTATATCGGTCAAGGCTGTGAGGTTTCTCCACAACAAAAGACCCAACTTGACATTCAATACGTGCAATGATCTTCTTAAAATGAGAACCAGATGACACTGACCATTGACCTGTAATGGGGGTTGCTGAATTCGGTCTTGTAGGCCCTTCAAGGTTTCTTTCACCTCTTTCTGAAACTCCTCAACAACCTCTTCCAAAAGACCTGCATCCTTCAGTCCTTGCCAAAAAGCAACGGTATCCTCTACAAGCACAACCCAGAACACCTGGTGAACACGGGCAACACAAACCTAAACCTAAGATACAGCGTCAGGAACTTGGTATTTAGGCAAATCTCAACACGGGACACACCTCCTATCGTTGTCACCCACTCTGTGCTGTCTTCGGAGGCTTCTATTGTGAACGTTGTTGGTGACCCATTCACTGGAAACGACAATAGCTTTTTCAACAAATAAGCACAGGAAGCTAACGTGCTAATAAAAGGACACAGGCTACAAACAATGTTTGCCTGTGCTCTGTTTACACACTACGTAAAGAACTGGTCTTTAAAGTACATTTCAGAAGAGAAAGTGAACTATATGCACAAGTACCGCGCACTATCGAAAAGTCCGATTAACATAAAGCAATTATTTTCTATAAGCACTGAGACAAAGACCTCCAACATAGCATTACATAATATAAAAATTATGTTCTCTAAAAAGAAAAAACTGCTTTATTGACAAAACAACACAGGATGAGCAAGTTTGCCACAAAAATGGCCATAGAGACGAAGCCATAAACTTTAGTTACTCAAAGTGTATCGTTTTGCTAAACAATGATGTCTACACATAGGCAAACAAAAAATGTTTTTGGGGCAGAAGATACAGAAGGAGGTATCATTGTTTGTACATAGGAAGGCCTTTTTTTTTTCGTCCAGGTAGATTTCAGTTTGTGATTCCTCGGTCTCACCCAGTATGGGAACACTGTTTGCCTGAGGCGGCTTGCTATAAAGACTCTTCCACATGTTTCACATGGATTCATTACACCTGATGGTGAGGGTGGCTGATTGACAGGGGTACAATTAAAATAATAGTAAATAATTAATAATAAAATAATTAAAATAATCAGGGCACAGTTCTCTGTACCAGACACACAACTACAACATCCACAGATCCCATCTACTTCGCAAAGGAAACAATAATGATTATAGATAAAGGATTACCGTCAGCTGATGAGGGGGTGACTGGTACAAATTCTGTTGACTGCTGAGTGCTAAACGACACCCTGCTCCCCACCAGGTCGATCTTGGTGCTGCGACACGTATTGGAGCATACCTTGGAGTGCTGATAAAAGTCGAGCTCCCCTGAATCCATTATTTTCCTACAAGAGCAAAACAAATACAAATTTAAAATGTACACATAAGATTTCATCACTGACCCTTAAAAAGAATAACCCCAAAACTGCTAGAAAACTGCTAAACACGCAACGCAATGGCTGGAAGGGCACGCTTAGAGACATCTGTGAAAGCTGACCAAACAAATATTTATTTGTATTCATGTGTTTCTGGGGAGTAATAGTTTCGCGAAAATAGCAGATTATGCACTGCACTCCCAAGTCTGATGCAATAGCCACAGATCAGGGAATGGAAAGTGTAGGTGTTTTAAATTAATTGTCTTAAAACAGCAATATGGTGTAATTAAAATAATAATAATAATAATAAAAAAAACAGAAGAGCAAAGGTCTCCCAGCATCTGACTGTTGTATGACTGCAGTAAAAGTCAAAATATATTCAGATAAGGTTGACCTATCTCCATGCCTGTAATAAAAAGAAACTCACAGGAACAGAAAGGCAGAGCTCAGAAAGACACACCTTAACATGATTCCGTTCAAGCGGATCGCTCGTTTCCAGTCCTTCAGCGTGGACTTCCCAGACAGATGGACAAACTCTTTTGGGCTAATGAGATGTTCATTGTACTGAAGAAATGATAAGAGTGTACGTGAAGAAATGAACACAAACACATACGCTCATACCAGAGTAATAAAAAGCGTCATTTTGTTCAACAGGTCATCTGTCAAACTCACTTGGACACATTTGATGTTGATACCAGGACAAACAAACTTCTTCCAAATGAGTACACCCTTACTGTCCCCACATGTAATGGGGTAGATTATCTCAGGCTCCATATTCTCTGCTTCCTCGGAAAGCTTCATGGCTGAAAAATGCCAAAGAAGCACGATGTTAACTTTGCTCTGCACATAAGGATAAAGGAAAAAAAAGAGCGAAAAACACAGGCATATTAATCAAATGCCGAGCCCTACAGGCAAGCAGACAGGCCTTTACTTAAGAATCAGGCCCAAAGAAGCTCACTGTGCACTATTTTTACTAAAGAAAGCTGAAGTCTAAAGTTATAGAATACTTATAAAGAAGATAAATCCCGGTTTATTAAATATACTGCTACAATAGCCCCCCAAAACCATACTGAAATGGATTAAGGCAATAAAATATCCTATGATGTGTATGCCTTAACCAATTTTTCTTGTAACAATTCTCCATGAAAATATCACTTAAAATTGTAATAAATAACTATTCGATATCAAAGTACACTCAAAATCCTAATACAGAATCAAATCATGACTTAGGACACGGAATGAAGGCTTTCTCTGTCTTTATTGTCATCAAGAAACCTCTGGCAGTGTTTATTTTCAGCTTCGTTTCCATTCGCTGCATTTACAGTTTTGACTGGCAAATAGCTCAAACTCAAATTAAGGATGATAGACTGAACCATGCAACGAAGGGACGGCAGAATGATCGGGTGTCCTACTGAGGATGTGCGTTTCCATTCTAGGGTTTTGGCAATGGGATCAAGAAACCACCAGGTGACAGAGAAGCACAAAAGAAAGACGTTATAAGAAATTAACAATAAACACTTAATTGGATGGGGGGGGGAGGGGGGACTCAGAATCAGGACATATGGCAATAATTGTGGTTTGCACAGATTTAAAGAGAGCAGAG
Organism: Hyperopisus bebe; assembly: GCA_026777045.1. Classification (NCBI taxonomy): domain Eukaryota; kingdom Metazoa; phylum Chordata; class Actinopteri; order Osteoglossiformes; family Mormyridae; genus Hyperopisus; species Hyperopisus bebe. The sequence goes on along the minus strand of JAODJW010000127.1, from coordinate 333,154 downwards.
TAGAAAAAGAAAATATTAAAACTACTTACATAACAAGGACTAAATGTGAAAGTCCCTCCTACATTCCTTTCATTATATGAATGATTTAGGTATGCCTATTGATATGCATACACACCTATATATGCATGATAGGTCTCATGACATTAGTGGCTCTTAAAAAATGATGGAATGCACATCTAGTTTCTGTGTACATAATGTATAATTACGCATATTTGCATGTTTCAGCAAGTAGGACAAATAAGCTGATGCCAAACAGCTTGCAAAGATTTTTTATTTATTGATTTCTTTCTTTTTTAACCACAGCTCTTAAAATTACCTCAAGATGGATAAGCAGTATAGATATAATATTTCCCCCCTTTCAAAGGCATTTTCTTCAGAGTTTAGTTATTCAGGTGTTATTTAAGAAGCACAGAAAACAAGGGTAACTTAGAACCAGCTGAAGCTTAAAGGTTTACTCAAATAAATCAGCAGAAACATGTCACATTTCAAAGACTTGAACACAAATATGTCAGGTTGCTTATTACTTCTGTTAGCCAGCGATATATCTTCGAATAATAAAATAAAAATAACAATTAAAAAATCCACAAAACCAATATCCCAAATAAGTAAAGCCTAACCAAAGTAGTTTAACTATCATAAAACTCTCCCGCACTCAATTACTGGGATTAAATCCTTCATCAGGACTGAACCAGCACCCCACCCTGTGAATCTCTGTCTTTATTAACCTGGTGTAGCTTCCTTATATCCTGCTGGATCAAACCATGTGATTACCAATAGGCACATCAATGATAAAGATACTACACAACTTTTAAAAACATCAATATATTCTAAAATTGACCAATAACATTTTATAAATGTCAATCATAATAAAATTCACAATGAATAGTCCACTTAATAATAGAAACCTTAATACAAATCAAACTTTCTCCCCCTCTGTCAAAATGTAACATGGGAAATCCCATTACTACTGAGCAGACTCCCCAAACTACATTACCCAGTAGCCACCTGGGCTCAGGTCCTTCAACTAGTGACCGTGCCCTCCTGCTCCCCAGAGAATGGGAAGTTAAAACCTTAAAATATACCCACTTCCTCAATCTCAAAACCCATATTCCAGTTCGCCACCTGAAATATGCCACCAACAATAAACTATATTATGTCTATAGACATGCCAAAAGTTTGAGTGCCAAGCAATTAAAAGTGGTTGGAAGATGGGTGAATGGATGGGTGGAATATTTCTTTTTGCATTACAGCTACATCTGCAGTCACTTCAGGATAATATATTCATAGAAGATTCAATGAGGAACTTCTTTACGGTTCCTGGTTATGCAATATATGTTACTGTTAATCTTGGTAACAATCTTCTTTTCATGTAATTCATGAATTTCAGGTTGAATTATACTCCCCATTATTAATCTATAGTGCATCCCATAGAGTTAATATAATACATCACAGGCATCTTGATATAGCCATTCTACATCCATCTATTAAAGTCAAATTGTAAGTGCTACATTTAATAAATATCAGTGTAATTGTCTGATTCAGGTGTGGAAAAGCAGTTATGAAAGATCCCAAACAGAGAACTGCCAACCCTGTACCACCATAAACGTGGTGTGTGACTGCACCTTACAAAGAAATCCAGAAAATAGGCTTCTTAACTCCTCAGTCACTTAGCCTTTATTCATGAAAATACTGAACTGTGCGAGACTAATTGGTGCTCCTTATCTTACTATGTTCAAGGCTGAGAAGGAATAGCGGAACAAAGGTGGGTTTCATCCAAGTGCACAAATTGGGTTACATGTCATAAGCTGCACATCCTGGTGATGCTAACAGAAACTCTTCTAATGAAAACCAGCAAAGACACACTAGTGTAAAGAGAGCAGTTTGTAGCTCAGATACCTCTAGCTTACAGCAACAGAATTACATCAGAGTATCTACACTAGCTGGGCTAACTAACATTCTTTAGTTTCTGTTTTCGTCCACAAGCGAATCCAACAGAATCTCTAGGGGTGGGTTGTGCTACAACTTAATTAAACACTTCCTTGAACCAGTCTTCCCCCCACTCTTCACTTTAAGTGACAATCCATCTTCTAACCTCTTATCCACACACACACATAAACATACACTGTGGGCAATTTAGTGATGCCAGTTAGCCTAACTGCAAGTCTTTGAACTGCAACCTGAAGCAGCCGGAGAAAAGCAGGATGACATGGGGAGGACATGCAAGCTTCACGTACACAGCTGGGATTCGAACCCCCCCAAGCATGGAGGTGTGAGCCACTATGTCATCCCTTATCAGCAACAAGATCTCCATACTTATGCTGCATTCCATTTGCCCTCGAAACTCAGATTCCGAGTTTTGAAGCTGGAAGTGACGACATGCGCGCTCCCGATTCTCGGTGATCTGAGAAATATCCCGGACAGTACAGAGGATCCCAAGTTCAGAATCCAAGATGGCTGTGCCCTTTATCAACAGACGGGAAAGTAATTTTATCCTATTTAAGCACTACTTCTCATTTGTGGCGCATTAAATCAGTCACACACACTATACCGTCCAACTTATCTGTGGATGTGTTGTTATGGAGTTTTATATGTGAAGCACCGCGCATAATGTGTTATCAAGTGATATTGCTAACAATGGCTACCAATTAGCCGGGCTAGAATTGGATTTCATGATTAGTCGGATTATTTGTCGGGTTTAAGGTAGTTCGGGCTAATTGCAAGTGAACGAAGATAAAGACCATTTAAACTGAGGTACCTTAAATCCGACAAGTTGTCCGGCTAAGCAAAAAATCTTG
>JAODJW010000127.1:298379-314358 GCA_026777045.1 Hyperopisus bebe | reverse complement strand
ATATATAAATGTTTAGTTTTAAAATAGAATTATTAAAGACTGGATTCAAAAAATCGAGGATAGTCAAGAGTCAAGGTGTGATCTAAGTATGAGTAAATATGCAGATTTGTTTATTATCCACATGTTCATTATTTGCAGATCTTTATTTCTGCTTTACTACCTGTATATTTCTTTTATTTTGTTAATTATTTTTATTTTTTTGTACTTTCTTCATATGTATAAAATCGACAGCATTTTTTTGTGTTTTGGGAAGCACTGGGCTTCAGGTGGTGCCCCCCTGTGGCGTGGACACGCCATGATGCTGCTGTTTGGTAAACACCACGGTAACGCCACACTGCTGTGTGCCTTCTCTGATTCATGCTTCCCTATCAATTACATCACCTTGTAATAGTACAGTTTTTCATTGCCAATCCAGTGCCTCTAATTATTAATAACTGTTAATAATGAAATATTATTCTAAGAAATACTAAAATATACCCTATATCATGTCTGTTGGGAAAAGAAAAGCTCTTACTCATGGGAATCAGTTCAGCTACCATGCTAATAACACAGCCCAAGAAACGACTTTACTGCTGCGTATCTAAAGACCTGTATGAGAACTATTGTAAATAATACATTCCTGGATTGTCTGGCCCATAAGTCTTTATATTATATCATGTTCTGTCAGTGTATGAAAAAGTTTTACTCAGAGGTTACTTTAATTATCCCTGAATTACTAAAAAAAACGTAGGACAAATGACTTCCTAAGCCCACGTAGTTTATCATTGGTCACGTGGCATCGGATTGCGACAAAACAGTGGAAGTGGAAATATCCTAAAACATGATGAAAGGATGTCATTGAGAGTATTTCAGGAAGCCTCTGCCAGGACTGAACCCTTTCAGTCTTGTTTTTCCGTGAAGCTCATTACAACAGATGTTACAGTACATAATATGCCGAAACCCCAGCTCTGTGTCTATCAACAGATATGTGACTGAGTATTTATTTAAATTCGCTTTTATTTAGCCCATCCATCCATCCATCCATCCATCCATACATCCATCTCTCGACCACTAATACTGGTCAGAATCATGGGGGCCTGGAGCCTATCCCAGGTAGCATAGGGCCCAAGGCTGGGATTAAACCCCAGATAGGTGGCCAGTCCTTCACTGGGTATTTATTTAGTGTCTTCTTTGTTTTGCAGTGTAAGGCTGCTGGGGGTTTATTTAAGCACTCTGAGTAAACTGCATGTGTCATATGTATGAAAACAAACCAAACTTTTACATAACATACAAGCTGATTGCATAAATATTTAATTTACAGACAGTGTGACTGAAATCCACTCCACGGAAAATGTCTCATATTTGAAAGATGCCTTTTCACTTCTACGCCGTCTGTATTGCCGGGTGACGTAAAAGACTGTAGCCTGGCTAAAATGTGGATTATTCCAGACAGCTTGTGAGAAAGGTGACAGCCCCCCCCCCCCCCCCTTTAGCTTCTCAGTGGCTTGCTAACGAAGGGGCCTTTACACCAGAATGGAGGACATAAATCTGTGTGCCCTTTATTTGGTGCAAATGCACTTGGCGGTAAGGAATACTTCACTTTTTCCCTTTGTTCCAGTGTCCACTCACACGTGTAAACAGAATTAAGGACCAGTTCGTCACCATTTCCCATCTCACTGAATTCAACCCAGCCCACTGGGAAAAGGGCCTTTTTCAGTCCCTATCCTGCCTGTCTCAACAGTTTATTAAAAGGACAGCCCTTCCCTGTAACTAAGAATGCTGCATAAAACACAACAGCAATGGCATCACTCTAAGATGTGGTTTATCACATGACAAGCCTTATCGCTCTGCATTGCTGCCAGAGTATCCGTTCACCAAAATAATACCTTCGCATCTAAAAGCTGCGCAGCGAATCCTCAAATCGCAAGCTCTGCAGCAAAATACCATGTGCCTTTTGTTAATGGCCCCATGAACTCCTGCACTGTTCTAACCTTTCGATCACAATCTGCTGGCTTTCTAGCACAGTGTAAACAGTCTTTGACATATACATATTTTTATTAAAAATGTCTGTTTTTTGGATGAGGATTCCTAGACAGATGTGATTTGTGAACTACTCCCATTTTAACCAATGAAATAAGGTTTTTTTCCCCCCTTCAATTTCCTTACAATTCAATTGACCCTTAACTGCATGTCAATAGATCAGCATCACTATTATAATTAATATTACAGATATATGGTCCCTGTTCAGTACCACCCACATAATCTCTGCAGAGTCACGAAAATAACCAAAACATTACATTAAATTAAAAAAAAAAACAATGATTCAACTGACCACTGCATCCCTCCCACTTTGTATAAAATGCCTATGCAGATATTTGAAAGCATCCATACTGTAGGTGTATTTCAGGCGGTAAACAGAGCTTAATGCATCCTACCTGCTACAATGTTCGCCATGGTAGCTTCAGCCTCAGAGCGGAACAGGGTGTTTGACGAATGGACGAGGAGAATGTGGGAAAGTCGGGCTGGGTCTGTTCGTCCGCTCCTCAGTGGTGCAGTGCAATGCTGGTGCTTCTGGTTGCCTAGCAAGCAGCGGGCAGCAGGCTCACATTGAGCAGAAGGGGGCTGTAATGTGCAAAGCACAGCGAAGGGTGAGGGGGAGGCGGCCAGGCGCGCACACAGACACACAGCCTCTCCCTCTCTCTTTCCCTTACCTCTCTAATGGAGTATTAATCAGCATCTTGTGCCAGGCACTCCTGTTTGCTTAAATAACACGGATCTGTCTGGAAGGCTTTGGGTAGGATGCAGATACAGATCCATCACCTTCTGAAGTAAAAACAAGGTAAAGGTGGGTAGGGTACGGGGGCAGTGCGAGTGGGGGGGGGGGAGTGCTGTTGAAAATAAAGAGCCACACCCTTTATTCTTCTGATTTTTTTCTATCAAAAAAATCTTCCACAAATTGATGGATCTTTAATTGACATGCACATTTTTGATCAATCGAATCAACTCGCCGCAATTTTCAGTCTCCATTCATTTCCCAGCTAATACAGTAATACAATGGTTTTCATACCTAAATATAGGATCTAAAATATAAATATATAAATGTAATTCAAATATATTTATGTAGTATATCTATAAGCACCACAGTGCTACATTTTGAATTCTGTTTGAAAAATAACCAAATAATATCCAAGTAATAAAAAAATTAGATTTATAAAATACCTTCACTAGTTCTTTACTTGTAAAACCTACATGAAACATCAAATAGAAGCTGTATGTCTTGTCTGTCATATACAACAAATTCGGATTCCTTCAGTGTCTTACGTATCACATATTTTTCAGGAAATAAATATTGTTAAAATCGAACACAACTACCTGTGTGTGACACATTGTATTTCCTTATGTTTTCCACCGATGGCTTCCAAAAACCACATGATATTACATTTTCATTCTCATGTATTTCTTTGGTCTGCGTAATTATAGAAGTGCTCAAGGGTTTATTGTTCCGGCTACACAACCGAAGAGCTATCGAATATCTGCCTATTTCATGAGGAACACGAATGCGGCTGCTGGCGTTTGTCCGATTGTGGTGCACTAATTAATTGCCATCTAATCGCCAACAAGTTTTAAAAGGATTCGGCCGTGTTTTGGAGATACATTTCCTGCCACGATCGATATGGTACTAGGATGCGTCTCTCGGGTCTCCATGAAATAATTGCTGTCATGAATAATGCATGCTTCCCCGTTTTTAGGAACAATAATATCCTCCCCAGGCTTCGCATTAAGCTCTGATTTATCTCTAATAATGTACAGAGTATAATGTGCAAATCAGAATGCACAGCAATGTGGCTACTGTTAGGCTCCTAATGATAGGCTGCCAGTGGCTCAATCATTACTCTGGGAATTCAGCTGAATATACGGTGTTACTAGATCTCAAAAGAGCTGTATCTTTTAAAGGTAACTTCTGTAATGTATTAAATAATTAATCTAATAACTGTCAAACAGTTACATTAGGAATTACATTTATTTACTTATGTCTCACTCAGAGGTGGAATCAGAGGCACAGCGACAAGACAGGCAGGGCAGGCGAAGGCCCCCGAGGGCGGCTGAATATATAGTACATCACATCGACAAATTAGCTTTATTTATGTATTCTGTTTATCACTAAAGTGAAAATAAAGGTCATGTGTTTGTTAAAGTCTCCTTGTTGATATTAATTTACACTTCACAGTAAAATAAAGGTAATAAAATTTACCATACTGGGGGTAGGGGTTGGATGGCCCCCAGAATCCCTAGAATTGCCCCTGGGTAGAATTTAAGGATTTGTGATACTAGCTACCTGGGATACAGTAGTTCAGCAAAAAATGTAGTCTGACGCACAATTTGTTTTACTAGCCAGCGGTTTAGTGTTAATTAACATTCATCTAAATTTCGTCTTAATTTTCAGCCCTGGTTTTACTTATAAGACGAGCACAGTAGTGTCACCATCGCCAATACCTTTCCGATGCTTCGGTGGCACCATGGGAAAGTTTCAGAAAAGCAGAGTGAAATCAACCGGCTAAGTCACTGCCCCATCAGAAGAGGGCGCCCTAGGCAGGTGTCGCTTAATGGGTTGACCAGCACTGGCCGTCTCTATTGATTAACTGGAACTTGGAACAGGAGAGAGTAATTATATTATGTTGCTGTTGTTGTGTGTGTGTGTGTGTGTGTGTGGGGGGGGGGGGGTTGAATCAATCATGTTAATTACATTAACTTCATAGGTAATGGATGGTGGGAAAAGGCCAAATTACCCTAAATTTCATTTTGGCTCAATACGTAACCACTCAATACATTGAGCCCAGTAACTAATCACTTGAACAAGAGTTAGTTCATTATTTCATTAACACTTTAGCAAGCAGTATATCCATAAAACATTCCTGTACACTGGCAGTATTAACCGAATAAGACAAAGCTGATGAAGGAATCAGAATGAGTAGTGCCTCTGTTCGTTGCCAGTTCCATAAAAAAAAAAAAAAAAAAACATGCGTTCAATAAAGCTAAAATAGGATAACAATCGTATGACTCAATAAAAGCCTGGAAAGGTCTGAGGGAAAACAAACCTAAGACCTTTTTTTCAATATCTAGACTGCATATTTCCATGGAAAAGAGTGAGAGGGAATCCTCAAATTCTATGTGGCCACATGTTTCAAGCAACATAAGCAATTTTCTGGAGTGAAGCATTAGGTGGTTCTGTGCATTAGAAGAGAGTTATACATACACTATATGGACACAGGTATTGGGTCACCTGGCCATTACACCTATGGGAACTTTAATGACGTTCCATTCTAAATCCATAGCATCAGTATGGAGCTGGTCCCCCTTTTCAGCTATAACAGATGCCACCCTTCTGTGAAGGCTTTCCACAAGATTTTGGAGTGTGTCTAAGGGAATTTCTGCCCATTCATCCAGAAGAGCATTAGTGAGGTCAGGCACTGATGTTAGATGTGAACGCCTGGCTTCTAATCTCAGTTCTATTTCATCCCAAAGGTGTTCGATGGGGTTGAGGTCAGGGCTCTGTGACAGTCAGATTTTTCCACCTCAAAATCACCCAACCATGTTTAGATGGTCTCCGCTTTGTGCACTGGGGTGCAGTCATGCTGGAACAGAAAAGGGCCTTCCCCAAACTGATCCCATAAAGTTTGAAGCAGTGAATTGTCCAAAATGTCTTGGTACGCTGAAGCATTAAGAGATCCCTGCATTGGAACTAAGGGGCCAAGCCTAACCCTTGAAAAATACCCCCATACCATTATCCCTCCTCCACCAAACTTTACAGTTGGCACAATGCAGTAAGACAGGTAACGTCCTCCTGGCATCTGCCAAACCCAGACTCATCCATCAGACTGCCAGACAGAGAAGCATGATTTTATTGTTTGTCACTCCACAGAACACGTTTCCAGTGCTCCGGATAGTGATTGGCAAATGAAGCTTCATGAACCATTTTCTGCATTTTTTGACCTAGTGGAGTCAAAAAATACATGAAATGGTTCATAAGTATCATTTTGCCCATCACTAGCTCCAGATCCATCCAATGTTTGGCTTTGCACTTGGTGATGTGAGGCTTGCATGCAGCTGCTCAGCCATGGAAGCCCATTCCATGAAGCCCCCGGTGTGAAGTTCGGAAATCTGCAGTTTTTGAATCAACAGAAAGTTGGCGACTCTTACGCAGGATGCGCCTCAACACTCAACAACCCTAACTATAAAATAATACCACTTGCAGCTGACCGTGGAATATCTAGCAGGGAAGAAATTTTACTAAATGAAATTACAACGGTGGCATCCTATGACAGAACCACACGAAATTCCCTGAGCTCTTCAAAATGACCTATTCTTTCACAAATGTTTGTAAACCTGACTGTATGGCTAAGTGCTCTGTTTTATACAGCAGTGGCAACGGGCCGGAATGAAACACCTGAATTCAATGACTGAGAGGTGTGTCCGGTTACTTTTGTCCATATAGTGAACTTTTCCTTAGCGCAAGCAGACTGCTGTTTTACAGTATATACGTTTGCCATGAGACTTGTTTAGTTGCTGTGAAGTCCACATGTCTGATTTGGTTTCACCTATGGAACTACACCTGGCTGAAAATCGATGTCAGGGCAATATGCCCATCTTAGCGAGGATTTAGATAGTGCTCTCTTCTGCAGAATGCAACACTATCCCTATTGTGACATGTCAGCAAGAGCCACTGTTATCTGATTCATTGTTGAGTGTTTTTGGGCAACCATGTCAGGAAAGACACTATATAAAAATAAATATAACTGAATATTCAGGGCACTAAGAGCGATGCTTTCAGGTAGAGAACCCATGAGTGCAGTGGATGTAATCGATGGGAAAAACAAGCGAGTTAAACAAGAGTTAAAAGCAGCCAAGGGCAGCTACAGGTTGCTCAGCCCTCAGAGTGGGTCTATTTTTTTAAATGCCAAATTAAGACAGTCCGTAAGGATAGAAGGAGGTTTGGATTGTACCCTCATATGTCCAGGGCTGGCGAAGTTTTTTCCAGTGTTTGTATTGGTGTCTCGATCCTGCATTTGTGTATCCAAATACAAGGGATCAAGAAGTTGCTTCCATGCTGACCTAGAAAAACAGTGGTGGAGGTACCAGATGCTAAACTATGTTGGATACACAACTTTCAAGTTATTATTTATTTTTTTGGCAAACTTTTCAAGAAGCTACCCTGACATTTTTAATATCTATCTTGGCAGTGATACTTGCTGCCTCATTGGCTTTCATGTGCTGCAAGGGTCAGCAACACATAGTCTGAGAGGTTTAATCTCCAGCTCAATTCAAACCTCTTTTCAGACTTGGGCTAAACCAGTTGTTGCTTCTGGCTTGAGGCCTGTATTACATTGCAGCAGATACAGGAATAAAAAGACAGAATCCTCCATCATAAACATCTTAGTCTCAATACTGGAGACAAGGTGATATTATATCAATAACACATAACATCTGTGTCTGTGCTAAGGAGGAAATTAAGCTAAACTAAAGTAGCCAATAGCAAAAAAAAAGTAAATAACCATTGCTTGGCAATGGGGTGGTAGGGGCTTTCAGATATAGCAATTTTATATTTATTAATATTTCAGTTAAATAATTATTTTGCTAAGACTGTCACTCATCCCTATTATTTGAAAGCTATATTTCCACTTTAAAAACGTTTAATTGGATATGCTGGGTAAATAAAACGCAGTGAATATGCAGCTGATTGGCTGTGCTGTACAATGACACACCCACACACATACGTGTGTCTATTAAACATAGCATTTTTATGCATGGTCACCTGTAAGGCTTAAACTGTGAATTTTGCATTTGAAATGCTGGTCACTTACACTCCATCGAGAGTGATTATTAATTTCAGAATCTGTGCCAATTGTACTATAAGGGGTAACAAGAGCCGGAATGGGTATGAATAGTCATATCTAACATCCTTTCTTCAGTTATCGCTCATTTGCTTTAGGTAGCATCATCCATTTGAGATGAAAGTATGCTTATCCATCTTCCACAGACACTTATCTGTTGCAGGGTTACCATGAACCTGGAGTGTCTCTCTGGGGGCACAGGGCAGGTGCCAGGGGTCGTCCTGGATGGGATGCCAGCCCCCCCCAGGGCACATGGGCACATACACACAGGCATATAATCACAGACTATGAGCCATTTATATACACCAATTCATCTAACAGCACATTTGTAGACTATGGGGGGGAATCTGCACAGAAAGTGAAAACACATACGGAGAAGTGGGGGCTGGAATTGACCCCCCCCCCCCCATCCACACTTGTGGCTTTATAAAACCTATAAATAAATTATGGAGAAATTATTTGTATGGAAGGTATTCCAACATTCACATTTGTACACACTTTTGCAACTAGGTAAATATTAAACTGAGGGTATAAATTATACTAAATGAGAAATACAGACTTCGACAGCTGCAGTTCTGAACACATCCACCAGGGGTTACTGTTCATTGAAATAAGTGCTAAATAACGCAGGTAATGGAAAAATCAGACGAATTTTCAATACTTTACCAGTTCAGTAAAGTGAGAAGAGAGTTATACATACACTCAACTGGCATCATACTCTCATCCCTTTTCAGAAAAAAAATGAAAAATGTTATATTTTTGTGCATTCCACTTTGCTTGTATTATATCAAGGCTTCTTCATGAACAAGGTTGGGAATCTCAGTGTGGTGTCAAGTGAACCAGGATGAGCCTGAATACCTGAATAAAATATCTGGCCATAAATGATTTTAGAAGTATCATAGTATTCAGCAGTAAGGTTAATCTAATCTTATTACCACGTAATTGGGCTCAAATAAATTGATGATATATGGTGACGGATGCTTTTAATTTTGAGCTTGAGGTCTGAGCCACCCACCGTAATGACAAAGTATTGATCCAAATTTCTCCATCACATCGGAAGACTGAAACAGCCCTGGGCCAAAAACTGAATTCAAGCTCTTTGAAATGTGCTGAATGAGCGTACAGAAGGGCTTCTGGGTAAAAGGGTCACCACAGGTGGGAGTCTAAGACTGAAAGGACACATTTTCATTAAGAAACCAAAGTTGTCTATAAATTGCTCTCATAAGTGTTCTTGTGCTGCGCTAATGGATTGGTGTTCCTCGCGGAGTTCACCATGCCCTGGGTTTCTTGGGATACTTTCCAAAAAAGCCAGGACCCTCTGCACTGAAGACTGAAAATGAGGAGACGAGGAGCAACTGTTATATATATGCATGTAGGAAAACCAATTATTAAAAAAATAGTTATTAAACAGGCCTATAGAAACGTTTGGTGATAATTTGAATTTGGTTTTCTTGATCTGCTGAACATAGTAATTCTTGATTGCAAGAGCTGAGGGGTTAGTAAAGGTCACTTTTGATTTTGACATAGAAGCAGTGATTTTATTGGTATCAAGGCCTAAAATACTGATTTGGATGAGAACAAGTAAATGATGGAAACTGGACACATTTTCTCATTGCTACACTGGGGTAAGTCCTAGCGTTCCTTGGTCAGTAATACTTGCAAGACTGTAAAACACAACAAATTGGGGCTCATCACTAGAGATAAATTATTGCTCATAATGTTAATCATCACTTGGATTACGACAAATGTCTAAAGATTTAACCATTATACATTACACACACCATTTACATTATAAGAGATAGCAAAAATATTCTGTTCATTTCTGGTTTAATCTCACAATGTATATTCAAATTTTTATTTATCGCAAACTCCAAAAAAAGAAACGAGAAAAAAAAACAAGGACACTATACTATTTTATGCATTTTATTTCAAAACATGCCTATCAAATAGCAGAGCACCTTTGAACACCATCAGTTGTAGAGACTGTCCACATTACCTGACCAATTATGCTGATTTGGAAAGCAAACCAAATGATTTGAGAAAATGAACTGCGGAGATATTGGATTTTAAACTTTTTTTCCTCTCAGTTCCTCCACAATATACATGGATATCAAATGCACTTTATAATTAGATTGCACCGGTGGAAATGTTTGTGACTGTAAGAGATGAAATCACAGAACACATAGAAAACAAGAGCGGTAATTAACTGCAAATCTCCGTGTCTGATTACCATGCTAATTTCCACACAAAAAGTTTAACATACTCCGATAGTCTTGGTTGTTACAGTAATCTGGAGTGCGGGATAAGAGGCTATAAACACAATTATACCACTGTACATTAATACATGGTTTGTGAACGTTACGCCAACAAAAAAATGGGCTAGAACTAATAAATCAATGAACAGAATTGATTATTACAGCGATATTTATCTTCCACCTCTTAAATTTAATTAAAAGGATGTCGGACATCTACTCATAAGAGAGGAAAACAGACACTGTGAGGTGACACCGTCTCGTGTAAACGAGGACAAGGAGTCAGAGAGCAGCTGAGAGACCTTCAGAGAAGCAGCCAGGTTTATGTGATGTCCTTCTGCCGTGGGGGTCGGTGGATGTTTCTGACGACACATTTTACCATCCACTCAATGCCTTCATTAACACCTTGCCTAAAAAGCACAATAACAGCAGCAGCTTAATAATAATAATATATTTGTTATTATGAACTACCAGTCACTACCACACCACCTTGGAATTAGCTTTTTCAAATTTTAACTAAAAAAACAAATTAATATCTAAATAATAAAAACAACCAGTAATTGTTCCACAATCTTCTCTAAATCCAAAAACATAAGGTACAATTATTCAAGTTAAATCTTTCCTCAAACACTAAGAACAAGAATCCCGCAATGACTAATCATCTCATAACTGCAGGCAAACGAGGAAGCAAGGACATGGAATTATAATTTTGTGCAGAGGTGCAACGATTAATCGATTACCAAATTAGATGCCAAGTAGTTTAACAGTCGAATATTTGGTAATGTCATCACGTGTTTCTCGGGCCAACATGAACTGTTTTGGTATTGCTCCCTTGAGAGAAGTTAAGCAAAGTGCGATGGTAGCTTCACAAACAAAAACCTTCAAAGTGTGGGAGCATTTCACACTAAACTCCGAGAAAAGGTTGGCAGTTACACAATTTGCAAAGCTGACCTAAGCTGGCATGGGAGCAGATCCTATATGTTTGCACATTTGGGCAGCACGTTGGCTCACTGGATTAAAAGGACTCATCTTGGTAACTCATTTATGCTAGCTAGCTAGCTAGATACTGTAAACATTAAAAGCCATTCTACTTCACGTTACGAGCATGAAGACATTTTCTATTTTGAAATGTATATTCTCTTGAATTGTTAATGGAGTCGGATAATGCCGACCTTACAGCTAACGACTTCTCAAGTGATTTTAGTGGCGCAGAAAAATTTCCACTGTACGACAAAATCTTGAGAGTTTTGCTGGAGCTCTAGTGTGCTCCCGTCATTTCGATCGTTAGGTGTAAGGTGGTCAAAATATCTGTTTTAAGTCAGTCTTTCTAGCGCCTTGACATTCTGATAAAATCAAACAAAAAGCAAGTCTTGCCTCATGCAAATAGTGATGTGGAAAATGTCAATTGTCAAGAACATATCCTCCATCTCCTGGAAGTTCCAAGAGTCTCCTGCATATTGACAGTGACTCCCTGAGTCTCGCAAATGATATACAATATCCCAGAAAATCATTTATTTATTTATTTTTAATTTGAGAGAGACATACACAGATAGAGACAGAGAGTGACAGATGTGACAGAGAGAGAGATCTGTTTTGTATTAGCCTATACGGTTATACTGATGTCATGTATACAGTATAAGCCAATACAAAGCACATGTGGTCAGTTTGAGTGTGTGTGTTTGTGAGTGTTCAGAGGTGTGGGCCGATTTAGCATGTGTATGTGCATGTTTCAGAAATTTTTCCCTAAACAGCTTCTCATGCTGACTTTCCTCCTTTTAAATACAGAACTATGACTGTAAAATTTAGTTGCAAGAGTGTAGACAGACAGCAGAATGCACAAAGCACAGAATGCACATTTCTCTCAAAGTTAAAATTTAAATTTAGATGGAATGTTTGGTTTACTTGATTTAGGGTAAACCGTTGTAGTTTTGGTATATTTAATTGCTGCTACATTTACATTGCAATTCATCTGACTAATCGATTATTCGTTTCAGTAATCGTTAGATTATTCGACTATCAAAATAGTAATTTGTTGCAGCCCTAATGTGGTGTCAGACAGAAATTATGAAATAATTTCAATTACAACATAAAGTGAACATACACAAAATATTACTTACCCAGTGAGGGCCGTGCATGGCTGTACAAGACAATCACGCTTCCCAATCTTCGGCGCACAATCACTGAAGGCTGTTTTGATGTCCGGGACAGATAAACAATTCTGCAGATGATCAAGGCTGCATTAAAATTACACCATATCCACACCGTGCCAACAAGAGATGTCCAAGCAGTTTCCCTGTTTTGTATGATTAATACATCTTTCTTCCTACACAGTATTCAAATTGTTTGGTTCCAAGTGGGACAACTGCAGAGGTATAATTAGACCTTAAATATGTAAATATGTAGCAAAAACAATGCAATGTCTTTGTGGAAACAAAGGCTACCATCATCCCAAGTTAGAATGCTAGAAGATACCTCTACATCTTGCTTGTTGGCAAGCACAAGCACTGGAACACCTTCCAAAGCCTCACTGCTAATCATTTTCTCTGGGGAGGGGAAAAGTTAGAAATATTTAAATTAACAAAAAGGTACATGCAGATCTTTTATGAACAATTTTGTAAGATGTCTCACCGAAGGCGTTCTTTGACTCAGACAACCGCTCTTCATCAGTTGAGTCAATTACGTAAATCACTCCATGTGACTCGGCGTAATACTGAGTTACAGAACATTCAAGAACACACTGTTTAGGTTGTAGACATGGAACAAACTTCCGTACATGCAGTAAACATGTAGCTTTCAATAAATAAACTGAAAATCCGTGGAATACAAACATTTGTTGTTTTGTAAGTGAAATGAAAAAGACAAAGAAAAAGGTCAAGCACATACTTTATCCCACAGTGACTGCAGTTCCTCCTGTCCTCCAAGATCCCAGAACATCAGACGTGCCTTCCCAACATCTATGGTACCAACTAGAGAGACCAATAGAAGCTAATATAGCAAATGTTCGTTCAGTGGTAACTGTATCTGGGAAAACCTGTTTGTCAACGCAGACAGCCTGCTCCCCCAAACCATGAATCATGTGGCTGCAACTGAATACATACAGCATGGAGACAAGGCTAAGAGGTTCCAGCATAGTTCTAAGTGTGTTCTAAGTGATTTTGAATGTGTCATGGCTGTTGATGCCTGCCGTGGTGGTTCCAGCATCTAAGAAACAGCCACCCTCCTGAGATTTTCACACACCACAGCACCAAGAGTGTATAGATGTGCAAAAAAAAAAATCCAGTCAGTGGCATCTACTCTTGAAGCGATTCTGGAAGCAAAAGTGGGTCTTACCCAACACTAGCAAGGTGTACCTAATAAAGACGCCAAGAACATTCATAAACTGTGCTCCTGCATAGTTAAAAAACATGCAATTAATGAATAAAATCAAACTTTTACCTACTGTTTAAACCCACTGTGGTTGTGATCTTGGACAAGCTCATCCCTTTGTAATTCTTACTAAACTTAGTTTTCGTTTGTTCCAGGAAAGTCTGCAACAGAATCATAAAAATACAAATTTTGCCGTACAACAACAACAGAAAATCATTTGAATGTATAAAAAAACAAGCATGCTTAACCACATAACAATCAATATATTTCATGTAAATAAAAACTACGCCAAGGAGCAAGCGAGAGGTTCATTCAACTACAACAGACTGAAAAAACGAAGCCTTAAGTTAAGTAACCGACTAAGTGCAGCATACCGTTTTCCCTGCATTGTCCAGACCCAGAATCAAAATGCAGAATTCATCTTTCTGGAACACGTACTTGTATAGACCAGATAATAAGGTGTACATCCTAAAAGTAAAGAAAACGTAATTCAAACAAATAAATGCACTGAACAAGTTTTAACCAAACTGAAAGAATGCTTAAATAGGCAAAAAAATAAACTGACAGATGCTGTATTTAAATCTAAATTTAAAGATTTGACAAACCTGTCATTTGTATCTAGAAAGCAGCCAAGTTTCCTGTTGAAAAAGACAACTTTAAAAACACCATGTAGGACCGAAGCTAGCTGGGCGATCGCATACCGCACAATTAGGAAATAATACCCCGTCGAATAAAGTAAATTAATATAAAATCAGAACAAACACATAAATATACTGTATACAAACTGCTTATCCGACTATCTCAAGTGCTCAGGTTAAAATTCACAACATACAAACCCATCAAAAACAGCGACGCAGCCGCCTACAATGCATCGTGGGAGTTGAAGTTTATTGCAATTTCTGGAGGAATTTGTTTCTACATAAAGATGACAAAATTGAACTACAACTCCCACTATGCATCGCCAACATCATTGGTACGTATGATGGGTAACTTCCACGGCCTTATATTCGATCTATTCCGGGTACTGTTGCAGTATCGTATTAGTAATCTTCGGTGAATCCAATAATAATTAAAGAAAATGTCATGGACCAATCTCGAACCTAGTTACTACATTCATTTCAACATATATAAACTAGAAATTCTAAACTGGATACTTTTAATCTGTGTTATAGTTATTTATAATATAGGATTTTGGAGCTTTCGATCAAACATCCAGCTTTTGATCTTTGTTTAGATTATCGAACATTTATGTGACTGTCGACTTCTGGAGGTTACAGAAGTAGTTATAGTAGCTTGGCTTCACTATTTTTACTGTTTATGTCAGTAACGATTTTGAAACTCATGGAGATTCGCATTCAAACTTCACTTATCTTTAGTCTCGGGAAGTACACGAAATTAGAAACAAATGTGTAGTGTCACTTATACTAATAACACATATACATAGGCGTATATGTATAAAAGCAAGTGGACAATTTTGACCTTATCATCCAACCATTACACACCTCAGACAAATGTCGCTGATTTACAGCGACATTATGTTTGCAGTATGTTTGCAGTTTGCAGTTAAATATAAGTCCAGACAAAGAAGAAATGATCTTTGACAAGGTTCAGCATCTCGATATCACACACTAGTTACTCTGAAGTCAAAATGCACATAGAACCCAAGAAGGCAAATTAAAATGTGTAGATCAAACGTAAACATTAATGACTGTAATCATGCACATAAATCATTTTTTTCAGTACTGCCTTATTTTTTAGCAACAGTTTACAGCATTATAGTTCTTATGCTATAAAGGAAGATGGTTCTACTGCATTCACACATAATTGGTGAATCAGCTAGGCAACTGGAGATAAATCATTGAGGACCTCCTTAATCAGTCAGCCAAACTGGGGAAACCAGGCAGAAACACCAATTGATGGACTTTGCTGAAAATTAATGGCTCTGGATATGACTGAGTTACTTGATTGAGTGGTTCATTTTAATGTATAATAAAGCAATAGAAATCTACAACAAAACTGGCAATATGAACGCGCTTGGAGAAGTGTATAGGTTTTTTTCAGTGTCTCGAACCGTCTGGAGCCATCCATAAAGATAAGGTGTTCACAGTTTCTGAAGCCAAGGACATAGCCCAGTGTTTTTCCAGAAAACTGTCTTTGCTTAGTCTTAACAAACCTTAAAGTGCCAGATGAAAAACAACCAGTCAATTCATGTCGAAGGTCAAAAAGTGTGGAGAAACAGACAGAAAGACAAGGTGGAAAACACTTAAAAATAGTGTGACATTATATTGGTAGTAATACACGACTAAAAATACAGGATTTCCCAAAGAGGACTGTAGAAAACATAAGAACATTTACAAATGAGAGGAGGCCATTCAGCCCATCAAGCTCACTTGAGGAGAATTCAACCAATTGTTTAAAGTTGTTAAAATCTTATCTAGCTCTGATTTAAAGGAACCCAGGGTTTTAGCTTGCACTACACTAACAGGAAGACTA
>JAODJW010000127.1:252369-281300 GCA_026777045.1 Hyperopisus bebe | reverse complement strand
CTCTAGCCATTCAGGTCTGATGTCAGCATGGAACCAAGCAACAGCAAGGGAAGGCCATTAACTTGCAGAGCCCAGGGATTTTGAGCGTAATTCAACACCTGGCAGGGAGCATGTTAATGAGCTGATGTCATGTCAGAACTTCCTGATGCGGGAAAGGGGAAGGAACGCAGCGCAATTAGAGAGGCGATTTTTTATTAGTCAAGGCTTTACCTGACCCCTGTGGCACAAAAATATCATTCCCTGACTCAGCTGTTATACACTCGAATCAGGCAGCATCTATGACTATGTCCATATAACTGAATGTTTATGTTTGTCATCTAGAGTATATCTCTGACTCAGCTGTAGCATAAATAATCAGCAATTCTTAAGACTATCAAAGGAATTGAAAGCATGTGAAATACACATCATCTGTAAACCAAATTGTTACAGAGCACATATACAGTGTAAGTCGTTTGAGTTACCTGACATTTCACATAATACATATAAAATAATTCATACATATTTTTAAAGAATATTTAGGTTTCTATCTTGTACCAAATCTTGTTCGCATTAAAAGTAATGTGCAGAATTCGCCACTAGTTTCTCATAAACATGAATTACAGTTCCTGCTTTAAATGGGAATTTAAATGCTGACTTGAATACCACCAGACACTGGCCAAATTAATAAAGCTCCCACTGGCTGCAACCTTTCAGTTTTTTTATAGCTGCGAATCAGAAATTGAATTTCTTCACAAGGCAACGGAGACCTGCCAGAGTGTGAATAGTTTTGAGCCACAGTGCTGACCTGTTTCAGAGACCTTCTCCGACAGCCTACGCGGCATGGGGAAAAAGGTTGAAACGTTCCTTCGAGTGCAATCGAAATAAACAAATCCATTAAGATCAACTTGGGAGAAAAATTTTTCAAAAACACTACAGAGCCTTGAAAGTCCAACATATCTGCCCAAGGTGGCTGAAGCTATCATGGGCTGTGCGGTTTCACTGTTCTGTTGTTCTCCGCAGTGGGCCCACAGTGATCACCAGAACGGGAAGGTGATTTGACTGGATTAGCATCCCTCATGCAGGCTCAGAAGCAGGAGAAGCAGCCTTCAGAGCGTACAGCATCAGAGCTGCCTACTCAGGATTTCACCGTGTATTATGGGATGGCGGGACCCTGTCATGTGCTTATGGGATGTTCTGTGAATGCCGGCATGCATAGCTGAGTTTTGCCTGCTGGTTTCGAGTAGGGCTAGGTTTGTTTTGCTTGCTTGGTGGCCCAACCCCTAGCAGATGTGTGATGTTTCCTTACTGATTAACCCTTCAATTGCTGCAACAAGTGGAAAGGAGAGACATAAATAAATTCTGTTAAGTGACTGAAGAAAATGTATATGTGCATTATTTAAAAAAAAAAAAAAACATATGCATTTATAATTAATTGCTTCAAGTTTAAAATGTTCCTTTCTCTCAGACCACAAAAGACAGACATTTACCTGCATCTCCTGTGGAAATAATCTGAATCTAAGTTAAAATAAAACGATAGCCTCCTAAAGGTACAGTCCAACTGCTTCCATTGTTGACTCCATTGGCAAACTGCAAAAGTGGAATCAATGGCTCCCAACGTCTTATGAATAGGGTGAACTAGTCACATCTGTCTGTTTGCATCACCAAATGGTTTCTGTACTCTACTGTACCTTTAAGATCAGTGGCCTGGCCATTACCTTGATCTTATTAATAGTAAATTAAACAAAAGCACACCATATTTGTTGTAAAAAACATGCACTAATTGTGCTCATTGTGAATTTACTGGCATCTACAACACTAATCTCGAAATAAAAAAATAATTATTATTTCAGAATATAGAATTTTGACCTCTGTTCACACTGATATCAAGTACTCAAGTCAAGTACTCTTTCCATGATTAAATTTAATATGTAATTTATAATATCACCTTCTAATCACCTTTTACTTCAGTAATAGGGGTTTACATTATTCTGAAATAATTTATCTTTGATTTGAGTCGATACATTATGAGAACAGGTTAGCGTGCAATATAAACATTAAAATCTGATATTGAAACATTGGTGGTCTCTAGTATTCTATATAAGAATGATTCTGGTAAAATGAAACTCAAAACAATATCATGCTCATGATATCTCAGTGTAAATATGTAAAAATCCACATACGTAATGGCAATAATTAAGACATGGAGAATTATATAGCATTATATGTCATATGTATGTGTATGTATTTTAAAGGTGACACCTCTGTATAACTTGTGTACTAACTACTAACTGCTGTTTCTCTGGCTGCTGTAGTACATGGCCCTGCGTGAATATTTGAGTGGGAAAACCACAGAGTCACACTAATATAACAGGTGGGTGCAAGCATGGGTGCATGCTTTAATATCGTTTAATCTATGTATAAATATGTGTATATATATAATAAATCCTCAAATATGGTTATAACACAAAAAACATTGCAATGCAATTCACAAGAGTAATAAACCTGTCATCCACTATGTAATAACTTTGGAAAACTGCTGTTCATGAATATATCTGTATGCCAACATTATTAAAAATAAAGCCATTTAATATAGCTGGCTTTGTCACAGTGTCTCGCAAGGGAATGTTAACACGACATACCTGTAACGTGAATTGGAGGCTAATTGTGTAAAGAAAGCACATTTATTATGTTACGGATAAGCCTGGGGTGTGTGCTAAATGCTTTGGTGCATCACTGAAGAAGTCGCAATGGGTGCAAACCTCCCGCTCAATCGCCTGACCTGGAGAGCTCTTCTGCCTGAATTCTTCATCCTGCATCTCAATCAGCACTTTAGCATGGCACCAAACAGAGAAACGGAAAGGAGTCTGTGAGGGTCAGGATCTCAGCGACAGCAGAACCGACACGAAATGGGGGAGGCGGGGCATGCAGGCGGGGGCGGCGTCATAAACATGAGACGTGGTCACAGTACAAAACACAACCCATTTTCTCTATTCAACCCGCTGTTCACATTTATGCTGAGGCAATTCCATGTCGTTTATAAGGCTGTGGGCATACAGGGGGCCAGCATCATCATTAGCCAATGGCATGTTTTGAATCATTGAGTGACAGGGTAGGGGGCCTACTAGATGTCACCTAGCGGCCTTGCATCTGTGACCTTGCCCCTGTATGTGCCCCTGCCTTAACTAAATGGACAAATACCTGTTCTTTTATCATCTCCCAAGCATTCTGAGAAACATACCCACCCTGAGTCAGAACCACATACCCCAAAGCACG
The DNA here is from genome assembly GCA_026777045.1 of Hyperopisus bebe. Classification (NCBI taxonomy): domain Eukaryota; kingdom Metazoa; phylum Chordata; class Actinopteri; order Osteoglossiformes; family Mormyridae; genus Hyperopisus; species Hyperopisus bebe. The sequence goes on along the minus strand of JAODJW010000127.1, from coordinate 278,048 downwards.
ACATCAAACGCACACCAAGCACTCACAAACACTTCAGTAATAATTTATTTCTTTCTGTCGAAGGTCAGGAAGAGTAATGATGAGGCGGGCTGACACAGCAGAGCTACCCTTACCTTCTGAGTTCTGTCGCGACGCCGCTCCTTTAATGCGGAAGGCCTGCCGGGTGCGACTGCGGTCTCCGAAGCTCCAGCTTTTGGGCACCTTGCTGGGGCTGTCCTCCATGCTGTTATCCGCACTGGGGGACCTGCACCTGCTCTGGCCCTGGGGCGAGCCCTTGCCCTTGGACCCAGAGTTCCTGGGACTTGAGAAGACCCTCTCCTTGAGGCTGACCTTCTGGCTGCAGGGCACAGGGTGGGGGTGGGGGGGGGTGTCATGCAGGAAGACTCTTTTTTTATGTTGCCAAACTTGCCAAGTCCTGCAGATTAATGGTAGTGTGAAGGCTAAAGCACATGGATTTGTAACCCGAAGGTCAGTGTTTTGAGTCCTGCAAGGCCTCCTGCTGCAGCGGCCTTCAACAGGACAGAGTTGCTGCCCCAAAACAATGTAAATGTTTAATCCAAGCAACTTGATATCAATGATAACCAGTGGAATTGGTGTGAATCTTGGCATTTGTGCTGGACGAAATGTGCAACTAGTAACAATTTTGTGTATTACCTAATCACACATACCAGTTCCTAAAATAAAATATATCTCATGAAATTTGTCAATTGAAATACATCTAAAATGAAATATATTTAATGATATGTATCAGTTGGAATTCATGAAAGCCTTTATGCAGCTTTTATGCAGCAGGAGCTGTTTTTCATATTCATTAGAATATTTCACTGCGTTTGTCGCATTTGTCAAGGGCTGAGACATCGATTTAGCCTGTCAGGCTGACAGTGGCACAGTTTGATTTAGCCTGTCAGTACCCTTCAAACACAGCCTGGTTTATAGACCAGTTTAAAGAAAGGAAACAACCACGAATGAAACCCCACTAAAGGAAAAAAAAAGCGTTACAGTGAAGATAAGGTGCAGCTAGCTGGCTAACCCTTACAGAATGGCATTTTAAACAAAATATAAAGGATATAAGGGGGGAGACGTGGGGAATCAGAAACGACATGCAGACTGTCCCCGACTGATGACTGGGTTCCGTTCCGACAGACAGGTGGTAAGCCGAAATGAGCGTGTTTTGGATTAGGATAATTGCACCGACTTTTAGGTGTGAAGATGTGACTGTGACGTGTGTGTGAGGCTGGGATGGTCACACTGCCACACAGCGCAGTCCCTGCAGCACCTATCATATGGCACATAGCATGCGCCTCTGGGCGCAGGGTTATCCAAAATGTATTTCTAAATACATTTACTTAGTTGTTTTTTTATTATTATTTTAAAAATAAATAAATAAGTAACTAAATAAATAACTTTGATCATAAGTTATACAGGTTGTAAGTCTGGGATGGTCTGTATTAGAAATGAAATGACCGTCTGCACTGGTCCTGCCTACAGGGACTCATTGTCCCTGAGCAAAATGGCATCCTTTCCTTTTAAGCACAGCCTGGAAAACAGCACAGTTCAAAGAGCTGGGGGAAAGGCTGATCGTGCCTTTTAGCACTGACCTGGGGGAGGGCTCTGCTTGGGCATCCTTCCTACGGACAGAGCAGACACATTCTGAGGCGGGCATCATTGCATTTGCACCCAGTTTTCGCAAACACGGTTTTAACAGCAGGGAAGTGCTCTACCATAGTGCTCTCTGTGTATAATAAAGCTTAACATAAAACACACATGTAAGTGTACTTTAGCGCATGCTGATACAATGGTAGCACTACATATAATGTAAAATGCATCCTAAACATTTATCGTTTTTTTACTTGTATTTATTCCTCATTACATTATCCTTTCTTTTCCTGGTACTGTACAAAGGAATTTCCCTCAGTGGGGATCAATTAAGTTCCATCTTATTTTTTTCTTATTTGTTAATGTATTGGGATATTGATGGGTTCTCTACTGGGCTGTGGTGTTCACCGTCTAATATGTATGAGTCACATGTGGGTAATTTATCCTGCACTGACCTGAATGACAGTCCTGACTTGCTTTTTAGATTTCGCAGAAGGTCCAGTTGATTCAGAGGAGGAATCAGCCTACAGAGTAGGGGGTGGGGGGGGGAGTTATTCTCAGCAAATACATGATTTTAACAAAATAACTAAACTTTTTCTTCTCTCAAATAAATGGGAGACAATGCTTGATATAACAATGTATAGTGCAATTAGACTCTTTTCTTGACCCATAATTGAATAAGCAGGATGGAGAAGTAATTCATGGGTAGATCAATAACGATAATCGGAAAAGCAAACCAGCATCAACCTGATTTTAATCAACAACCGGATCACTCAAGTCAGGAAAAAAAAAACAGAATAAGACATAAATAGGAGAACAGGATTACAGATATATTTGTCTGGGGCAATTAGATCCATGCCCTAGTTTTCCTTTTTAAAAAGAATTAAAGTCCACTGTTGAATTACAGCAGCCTGTTTCATGATTTGTACTGAAAATGACATCAATAACATAATGCCATTGAATCAGTACAACATGGAGACCTGACACCAGACCTAATGCTTTGCTTTTTTCAGCGACGCTGTGCTATAAAAATGTGAGTGTTTCCAGGAAAAATACCATCAGAACACTAAACTCTCAACGGCCACCCAAAGCCAAGGTGATTATGAACATTCTGGGAAGACACAATCTACAGGCATGCAAGTAAAAGCAGGCTCTGATCTGAGGTACAAGCACCTCAGATTACCTGTACATTGGGACGGATACAGCTCTCTCATAATAATCCCAGGTAGACTGCAGGTCCGTCCTTGTCAGATTCGTAGCATAGAACCTCCATGCCGCCTGGTTTGGAAAACAAACACACAGAAGTGATGGTTAACCTCATGAGCCAATCGAAAACCAGTATCCATGTGCCCCACCAGACAACCCAGCTCGCCTGCTTCATGCATTCCTCGTTCCGCACTCAACGCGCGCACAGATACTAAAAACAGGGGCGTGAAGCACGTCTTACTCACTGTTCACTCAATCCACCTTCTAGTTTGTGTTTTCTGTGTCTAATGCCAGCAGAGAGGAATCTTTCATCAAACTGAATGAGATTCCTTGACGCGGTATTGATGGTATGTCAGTATGTTTCAGAGGAAAAAAAAAAAAACACCGTCTTTCAATGGGGCCTGATACATTGTCAATAGCCAAGGAAATACTGCATGCTACATACAGTCTTTTGCCAGGATAAAGAAGCCAATTAAACTCAACAGAGATCGCCTTTTCACTATGGCTACCTGCTCCTTTGTTTGTAGGAAGGAAGGAAAATGTCCAGGTTCTTCCTGGGCATGTAAGTGAGGTCTTATGGATTGCCCTGCTTTGCATATCCCATGCAAAGTCTGCAGTTTCTACACAACGTATCTTGGAGCAAACGTGCATTATTCACCTGAATGAGGCCAGCTGCTGGATTCCGCCGCTTCTCAAAGTGCTTTTGCCTGTGCTGCTCCTGGACCTTCAGGGCAAACCCAGAGCCCAGAATACCCTATGGGACAGAAAATAAGCTGGCTGTCAAAAAACAGCATTGATGCCGTTTTACAGGTGCCAAGGTATAGAAATCAATAACACTTATAGGAAGTGAGTCTTTGAGTGAATCCTCTACGTATTACAAAACGTTTTTCTGTGGGAGTGATGGTGAGAGGGCTTTTATTCATCCATCCATCCATCCATCCATCCATCCATTTTCCGCGACTTATCCGGGGGTCAGATCACAGGGGCAGCAGTCTAAGCAGGGATGCTCAGACCTCCCACTCACCAGCCACCTCCTTCAGCTCCACCAGGCGAATACCAAGGTATTCCCAGTCCAGCTAAGAGATACAATCTCTCCAGCCAGGCCTTGGTATGGCCAGAGCCTCCTCCTGGTGGAACATGCCTGAAACACCTCCCCAGGGAGTCGTCCAGGAAGCATCCTAGATAGATGCCTGAACCACCTCAAGTGGCTCCTCTCAATACAGAGGAGCAGCAGCTCTACTTTGAGCCCCTTCCAAACATCTGAGCTCCTCACCCTATCCATAAGGCTGAACCCAGCCACCCTGCAGAGGAAACTCATTTTGGCCGCTTGTATCAGCAATCTCATTTTCCAGAGTTCATGACCATAGGTGAAGATAGGAACGTAGATCGACCGGTAAATTGAGAGCTTTGCCTTCTGGCTCATTACCACAACAGAACAGTACAGCGTCTGCACTACTGCCAACACTGCACGATCCATCTGTCGATCTCCTGCTCCCTTCTTCCCTCACTCGTGAACAAGACCCCGAAATACTTAAACTCCTCCGCTTGAGCAATTCATCCCCACCAGAAAAGGGCAATCCACCCTTTTCCGGTCAAGAACCGTGGCCTCAGATTTGGAGGTGCTGATCCTCTTCCCAGCTGCCTCACACTCAGCTGCAAACCGCCCTAGTCCATGCTACAGGTCACAGTACAACGTCTGCAAAAAGCAAAGACATGATCCTGAGACCACAAAAGTTGTGAACAGAATCGGTGACAAAGGGTGGCCCTGGCAGAGTCCAACACCCACCGGGAGTGAGTCTAAATTACTGCTGGCAATGCGAACCAAACTCTCACTCCATCTGTACAGGGACCAGATGGTCCGCAACATCAGACCCCATACCCCATTCTCCTGGACCACCCCCCACAGGACCCCCCAAGGGACACTGTCGTATACCTTTTCCAAGCTCACAAAACACAGGTAGACTGGTTGGCAAACTCCGATGAACCCTCCAGTATCCTTGTGAGGGTGAAGAGATGGTCCAGTGTTCCACGACTAGGACAGAATCTGCATTGTTCCTCTTGGAGCTGAGGTTTGACTAACAAACGGACCCTCCTCTCCAGTACCCAAGCATAGACCTTCCCAAGGAGGCTGAGGAGTGTGACCCTAAAATTGGAACACATCCTTAAAGACTGGGACCGCCACCCCAGTCTGCCAATCCAAAGGCACTGTCCCTGACATGTACGCAATGCTGAAGAAGCGTATCAGCTAAGACCCCCACAACATAAAGAGCATTCAAGAGCTCAGGGTGAATCTCATCCACCCCCGGAGCCTCCCCGCTGAAGAGCTGTTACTACTTCAGTGACCTCAGCCTCATAGTCTTCCAGCTCTACTTCCTCTGAGGAAAGTGTATCAGCGGGACTTAGGAGATCCTCTAAATATTCTCTCCACCGCCTGACTATATACCCAGCTGAGGTCAACAGTTCTCCATCCCTGCTGTAATATAATATCGGTGAAGCCCTGCATCCCCCTCCTGAGTCACCTGATGGTTTGCCAGAATCTTTTCAATGCCAACCAAAAGTCCTTCTCCATAGCCTCACCAAACTCCTCCCACACCCATGTTTTTGCTTCAGCAACCACCAGAGCCGCTTCCTGCTTGGTTTGCTGGTACCTGTTAGTTGCTTCAGGAGTCCCACAAGCTAACCAAGCCCAGAAGGCCTCCTTCTTTAGCCTGACAGCTCCTTTTACTGCTGGTGTTCACCACTGGGTTCAGGGATTGTTACAGTCACCAATGACCTAACAACCATGGCTCTGCAACGCTGCCTCAGCAATGGAGTCCCGAGACACAGCCCATTCATGCTTCATGTCCCCTGACTCCCTCGGGAGAGAGGAGAAGTCCTGCCGGAGGTGCGAGTCGAAGATCTCCCGGACAGGGGCCTCCGCCAAATGCTCCTAGCACACCCTCACTATACATTTGGGTCTACCAGGTCTATCCAACGCCATCAGATCCCACTCACCATCAAGTGATCAGTTGACAGTTCAGCTCCTCTCTTCACTCAAGTGTCCAAAACATGCGGATGCAGATCCGACAATACGATTACAGAATTGTGGCCTAGGGAGCTCTGGTGCCAGGTGCACTTATGAACACCCTTATGCTCAAATATGGTCTTTGTTATGGACAAGTTGTGATTAGTACAGAAGTCCAATAACTGATCATTGCTCAGATTATGATCGGGCAGGCCATTTCACCCAACCACACCCTTCCAGGTTTCACTGTCATTACCCACGTGAGTGTTCAAGTCCCCCAGCAGAACAATGGAGTCCCCAGACGGGGCACCTTCCAGCCCCCCCTCCAAGGTCCCGTAGAAATTTGGATACAGACAACAGTCAGAGCCCATTTCCTGGCTTGAGGTCAAAGGGAAGTGACACTCTTTCCACCGGGGTGAACTCCAACACACTGGCACTGAACCAGGGGGCTATAAGTAAACCCAATCCTGCCTGGTGCCTCACCCTGTGGGCAACTCCTGAATGGAATAGAGTTTATCCCCTCTCCAGAGGTTTGGCTCCTGTGTCCGAGCTGTGTGTTGATGTGAGCCTGGCTAAATCTAGTCGGTATCTCTCTAGCTCCTGCTCTAGCTCAGGCTCCTTTCCTACCAGAGAGGTTATGTTCCATGTACCTAGAGCCAGTTTTGGAAGCTGACAATTGCTCTGTCGAGGCCCCTGCATCTACGTAGCACCCGACCCCCACAGCTCCACCTACAGGTGGCGGGCCCACAGGAAGGGGGACCCTTATGGCCGGGCCCCATGTTGCCCCAGGCCTGGCTCCAGGGGGAGGCCCCGGTCTCCCCAGTTTAACTTGGTCCTTAATCGTAATCGTCTTTTTGAAGCACACACTCTAGCTGCTTACCAAGGACCAATATGTCTTGAGATGCCCTACTAGTGGCACTTGCTCTTGACAATATGAACAAACCCCTCCACCACGATAAGATTCATGGAGGGGTAGGGTTTTTTTGAATAGGGCTTTTACGAAAAAAAATTAATAAATATTGAAATATTCAAAAATAAATTCATGGTACAATATTTGAGCATCTTTAAAGTTTGACAATCGGCTTTGTTTTGGCCCATTAAAGATGAATTACAACCAAGACATAAATCTTCTGCTAGCAGGTGTCCAGTGAGGATTGGATAGACATGTACGTTTCAGCAGCATTCACTGAGGTTTGGGTCCCCATGTGGTTTCATTAGTGTTCATTAGGGTTTGGGTTTTTATTAGTGTTCAAGCCAAGATCAGGAAGTCATTTATATTTCATTAATTTCCAGCAAAGATCAAGTGCACTTCCACTGTTCTTCAATAGCATACTGTATGATAAACCATTAATCCCTAATAAGCCTGTCATTTTCACTTGCTTTTTGAATGAACTGGAAAATGTCATCACATAACAATGTAGCAATACTCCCTTAACAGATGTCCCCAGTACTCATACTGTAGCTTTATGAATGCCATAAACCAATTCCATATCAATAATTACACTCTTATACTGTATTTGCATCTCACATTTGTGTTCGCTCCACGTATTTAGACAGATATTGGCATTGACCATTGGTAATGTATTGTATATATTGTACAGTAATGCATAATGCATGGTTAAGAATTACGTACCGCTGGGAGGGCAAAGAATGAAACTCCAATGAGGGTGAAAGTCGCAGCAAGAAGGCGTCCATTCCACGTTATGGGGTACTTATCACCATAGCCTATTGTAGTCAGCGTGATCTGAAACCACAGAGACAGAAATGATTTATTGTAACACGTTCCCAGTAGGTAATAATGAAAGCATTTCTTCAATGGAGAAGACTGTGTCTGCACCACGCAGTGCATTTCCTGGTTATGGCATTCATTTAATTATTGAACCAGATGACTGTTTTATGTGATGCTTTGTATCAAGTCCTGCAGAGGACATTAAGTACAGTAAGGGAATATATCCCACCAATACCTCCCAAATATAACTCTGCATTTCGGTAAGCGGGGTCTGTCTACAACCCCCCCACACTAGCCATCTCGTCACCCTTGACTCCTCATCTCAATAAAAATGACTTACAAGCCCCCACCACAGTGCATCTGCGTAGGTTTCAAACTCCTTGTTGTCCTCTTTCTCAGCCAAGTAAACCAGGAAGGAGGCCAGAATGAGGCAGAGGAAGCCGATGTACCAGGCAGTGATCAGCTCCTGTAATCCATTTAAAGAATACGTCGTTAATGTCACGCGGCTATATATCTGCTCCCCTTTACAGTGATCAGCTCCTGTAATCCATTTAAAGAACACGTCGTTAGCGTCACGCAGTGGTACATCTGTTCCCCTTTACAGTGATCAGCTCCTGTAATCCATTTAAAGAACACGTCGTTAATGTCACGCGGCGGTATATCTGCTCCCCTTTACAGTGATCAGCTCCTGTAATCCATTTAGGAACACGTCATTAGTGTCACGCGGCGGTATATCTGCTCCCCTTTACAGTGATCATCTCCTGTAATCCATTTAAAGAACACGTCGTTAGTGTCACGCGGCTATATATCTGCTCCCCTTTACAGTGATCAACTCCTGTAATCCATTTAAAGAACATGTCGTTAATGTCACGCGGCGGTATATGTGCTCCCCTTTACAGTGATCAGCTCCTGTAATCCGTTTAAGGAACACGCCATTAGCGTCACGCGGCGGTATATCTGCTCCCCTTTACAGTGATCAGCTCCTGTAGTCCATTTAAAGAACGCGTCGTTAATGTCACGCGGCGGTATATCTGCTCCCCTTGATTTCCTTAATTTATTCACCAATAATAGATTCAATGTTCACTTAATTCATTTTTCCAAGTGTTTCTAGAAGCAGTTGGTTAGTATCCTTCTCAATGGTATAACAGCCTGTCCCTTCCTTAGATCATAAATAAACCACACCGCAAGCTGCTCAATTAGCATGTATGTAAATTCTTTCAAAGCCCACATGTTCCACAAATCAAAGACTTGCTAGTTTGCACGCCGCGTTTGAACAATCGGGTTACGTGCATTTGGGTTAATTATAGGTACCACACAAACCAGTCAAGTCACATTAGGTGTGTCTAGATGAGTGGGGAGCAGTTTAATGACGTTCATCCTTTGGGTATCTCCACTCCACACACATGCTCTCAAAGGTTATTAAAGAATATGATATACTCAATTTTAAAGCTCACAATTATCTGCATTATTCATTACACAATTCTTCAAAATGGCTTTTAGGTTTAACACTGTGCACAGTTCACACAATATCAAACATGTTACTCTTTGTTTAAGTCTGTGATGCGGGACTTAGCTTTTTCATTTTAATTTTCATGAGTAGAATGAGTCATGAGTCACCAATGGTCAGAGATAATCATTGTACACGTAGATTTATAATTCGATAAGCGCCATCTATAGCGGAATGGATAATTCCCTAACACCTGAACTCCAATGTCTAATTACACTTATTAGTCTTCGGTACGTATATTAATAATAAGTAAAGTAATAATTCATGATATTTCAACATTTATTTGTTATTAAATATTAATGCTTGTTATTCATTATTAAAAAGCAAAGAAAACCCATTAAAATCATTCAGACCATAACCATATTAAGAGCTGAGGGAACACCACTGAGCTACATCTGAATGCTTTTTCATGAAAGGGTATATTTTTTCATGAGTTTATTTTTCTATGTGTTTTTGCCAACATAACCGCCTACTGCTTTGCATATTTAAAGTGACAGTCCTTCCCTGAAGCATAGCACTGCGTCATCCTGGGCAATTTAAACTGGTGACATTCTGAGAGGCACGCTACCAAAATCACGACAAAATGAATCAGGAAATGGAAATACAGAAGCCTGACACTTTACTACACTGTTTTTTTATTCTTTTTGTATGTGCGTGTGTGCATTAGAGACAGATTGTCATGCATTGTAGCGCTGTAACCAAAGATGATCTGTCTATTATCGATCTACACGACCAATCTTGATGCTGAAGATTCAAGATTTCAATTTGTCACATGCATAAATGTACTAATACGCCAGCAGTAAAATGAAATTACGAAATTAAATTTTAAAAGTAGAAGGATAACAAAATAAAAGTAATATGTTAACAAAATGAGTACTAAAAATATAGAAATATATAAAAAGTGTTTCAAAAGTAAAGATAAAAAATGTGTAAGAAAATATTTTAAGTGCAAGTTGCAGCTATAGCCTGTTTTACTAGGGGATGTTAAGGTCCCAATGGCCTGTGAGTGTTTGCTTCTCCTCAGCCTCTCAGTCTCGACCATAAGGCTCTGGAGGTACCTACTGAAATGCAGTCCCTGGGTCAGTTTATAGCATGGGTGGTGAGTGTCTTTGTCAAGGCTTAATGCTCTGGACCTGCATTGCTGGATGTACTGCAGGTCCGGCGATTCTGATCTGGTGATTTGCTCAGTGCGCCCTGTCAGTTTGTCTGCAAGCCCATCGAGGAGGGTGCTCCACCCCATCGCTGGTTACCTTGCTGTGGGCATAGACGACCGAACCCAAGAGCTTCCAGGTGCCTCCACGGCGATCCATCCGGATCATGCGCAGGATCTGAAGGAACCTTAAGCTCCGGATGGCTGAGGTGGCAAACACGTTCCCCTGGGTACCAGCCGCCAGCACCGAGATGGAGGCAATCAACACCATGATGTCTGGGAAGGACAGACATCTGATTCAGTTTACAGACACTGCAGTGACAATTCCAATAAAATGACTGATCATGTTCATTTGTTAGTGACCCAAATTACTTCCATAAAAAAAAAATCACACTAAATCGGGAAAAGGTATTCAACACCTTGGGTTTCAAACCAGCAGCTAAATAAACAGATAAAGCGTTTGCTCTGTGGTGTTATTTTATTTCTCTATGCTTCTGTAACTTTCAAACAGTGTTAACATTAACTGCACAAAATGCAATGCCAGGAAACAAAAAAAAATAAAAACAGCTGACAGAATCAAACATTTAAAAGATTACAGAATAAGACAAAGCGCTCTCCCAAGCTCTCGTTCCACCTGCTACCTCAGTTGGGAGGAAAATCCCATTTTAAGCTTGATGCGTTAGTGCCGACGTGGCCAGAGGTGATGCACACCAGGCCCCGCCCACCAGGCCCCGCCCATGACCCCCTGGTCAGACAGGAGCACCGCAGGGAGAGCTCCTACTTACCGATGACACAGAAGGGCTTGCGGGCAAACTTGAGCCGCCCCCTCCATCCTCGGTAACGACAGCAGCACCCCGCTGCCCAGATCCTTACAATGTACTCCACTCCGAACACCACAATGGTCACGATTTCCTGCACATACACAGAAAGGGCACTTTTGCTCAGTGTAAACCCAAGGAAGGACTCTGTGCTTCTGCCTATATAATAAAGCTGTTGTGTGCTATAAATATATCTATCCATCATCTGGCCACTTATCTGGGCTAGGCTGACGTTGGGGGAGGGGGACTGGAGCCAATCCCAGGCAGCATAGGGCACATGGCAGGGGTACATCCTACTCAGGATGCCAGTCCATCATGGGGCACATACACACAAAAAAGGGGCTATTTAGAGACACCAATGAGCTTAACTGCATGTCTTTGGGCTGGAGAGTACCCAGAGGAAACTGCTGTGACATAATGATGCTTTATTTGCCATCTGTAGAAGTACATTAGAATGCTTCTTTTCACGTATCCCATCATGCTCTCTGATACACACACATACACACACATCTATATATATACACATGCATACAGTTGAGAGCAAAGCCTGAGGTCTGAGGACAGGGTCAGCCATTTATCTGCCCCCCTGGAGCCTTTCAGGGGGGGTAAGGGCCTCACTCAAGGGCCCATGGGACATGTGACCATTCCGCTGAGGACAGGACTCAAACCGCGGACCTTACAATCACATGCACAGAGCCACACCACCCCCAACTGGGAGCACATGCGAGTCCCACACACACAGAGCACAGCAGAGATTCAAATCCCCCATCCTGGAGGTACGGTCCACTAGGCCATGACTACAGATATATTTTACAGTAAGCATAGCACATACATGAATAAAACATAAAGCCATTATGTCCTCTTGAAGGTGGAGTCATTGTTTAAATTTCAGGCTAGAGAGAAAATTACGCCAAAACATCATTACAGAATGCCTACATACATACATTACGCTGGCTCTTACGCAAGAGCTGATATTTGCCTGCATTAGATTGTGCGTCTACAGGAAAGACAACAGCAATATTTCAACAGGGTCACCTCTGTCATGTTGCACTGGGGAACACATACCAGGATATATAGAGCATCTTCAGAGCTTTTTTCGTACTCCTTGATTGTTGAGAAAACGGAGAGGACGAGACAGGAAAAGACCAACAGGAAGCTGTGGAGGAACAGAAGGGCTGTAAGAATCAGCTCACTGAAATGAAAAGAACACCAAAAATAACTTTCAAACTTTTTTCCAGAAAAAAAAAAAATCTGCTTACACATCTTCTGGCGTCATCCTCAGTTATTTCATGCTCAGCTTGCTTTTGTAGTTAGAATTAATTAATAATAAAAAGAAGCACAAAAACTGCACCAGTACTTAAGGGCTTAACCAACATAGGGCTGCAGTGAGCCAATCCCAAAAAAGGCAGGACACGCTCCGAATGGGATGCCAGTTCATCACAGGACACAGGTTCACACATTACAGAAACCCACACGTTCCTGAGAACACGCAAACACCGCGTACGGACACCCTGGGGCAGCAAACTGACCCCGAGAATGCGAGGCGACAGTGATACCCAGAGAGGTGCCATGCCACAGGTGACGGAGAGATGTGAAATAAGGTTCAGTGTTTTGGTTTCTGTCACATGGCATGGGACCCCACATGACACAATGCCACATATTTTGTTGTGCAAATTGAGAGACACTTTCAGTGAATGCTGAAGTGCCTGCAGAAGGAGGATTTTGTGCTTGCATGTGCCTACTCCGGACTTTTCACGTTACGTTGCATTGCTTCTGGCATTAAAATCAATGCTTCTTCAACAGCATGTTTAGGGTTGAGCAAAACGGCAATTCACCAAAATAATATTTCCAAAAATGAAAAAAAAGAAAACACTTTTTCCTGGGACTCCTTAAAGTAGGGGTCTCCAACTCCGGTCCTGCAGAGCTACCGTCCAGTAGGTTTTCTATCATACCTGGCTACTGATGAGCCACACCTGTTCTCAGGTAAATACCAGGAGCAGGTGTGGCTCATCAGAAGCCAAGTGGGACAGAAAACCTACTGGATATTAGCTCTCCAGGACCGGAGTTGGAGACCCCTGCTTTAAAGTACACTTTCTGTAACAGCAAAAGAAAAACTTTGGAAAAAAAAACGCATTTTGAAAAACATTAGCATTAGCAAGAACATAAGCAATTTACAAATGAGAGGAGGCCACTCAGCCCATCAAGCTCATTTGGGGAGAACTTGACTAATAGCTCAGAGTTGTTAAAATTATTTATCTAGGTCTGGTTTAAAGGAACCCAGGGTTGTAGCTTGCACTACACTAGCAGGAAGACTATTCCATACTCCAACTACACGCTGTGTTAAGAAGTGCTTCCTCAGATTCTCCCGCTAATTTCCACTTATGGCCACGAGTTCTAGTATTTAAACTAATATTGAAATAGCCATTTGGCTAAACAGCATTCAGACCTGTTAGAATATTATACACCTGGATCATGACCCCCCTTAGTCTCCTTTGCTCGAGGCTAAACAGATTCAGCTCAGCTAACCTCTCCTCATAAGACATTCCTCTAAGACCAGGAATCATTCTTGTAGCCCTACATTGCACCCTTTCCCGTGATATTACCATTTACTCTTGCCATTTTATCCATGAATGTTTATATTCATGAAGGTAAAACGTTGAGAACCATACTGCCAAGGTCCTCCCATGCATTTTGCAACATAATGTACTTTCCGTGTCAATATTATTCAAAGTTAAAAGGGTAGGATGGTTATTAGTTAAGAAAGGCTAAAACCATAGACAGCATATTGTGTGACAGATCTAGGTGTCCAACTATAGCTCATTGATTTGAAATGCAAGACATGGTTCAATATGTCACACTGAGGACAATGTTTACTGCCAAGTAATGTCACTTTCTAGGTGACTTAAAGTTTTAGGTGTGGAAACTTGCATGGACTCGGGCAATTTGGGTAAATTTGCATGAGGTAAATTTGAAAGAACATTTAATATTTATCATTTAATTACTGTTAATAGGGTTTTGCATAAATTTTGTAGATGGTTCATTAATAGAGTAACATTCTCTCCCAGTGCATGAGGTAAAATGGTGGGTGGCCAAATCCATTAAAAGGCTGTAGGCTGCTTCCATCACTCATCAGATTGCACCAAATCTGGCTGAGATAGGGGTCTCCCAGACGACTTCAACATCCCACTCCGCCAGCTTACAAAACACAGAGGCAGGGGGTCACGGCCAAGGCTGCCCACCCACAGGGCTGCAAGCCTCGTCACGCACCAAGGAGAAGCGGCAGAGAGCTCTGTAAGTGATCCTCTAGGATAGCCGGTTAAATGCGAACCTTCTGTCAAACACAATCTCCACAAAGTTCACTTAGTGTCTCCTCCTCCGCAGAGCCTATTTGGGATAATTAAACTAATATGAATGGACACAACATATTTCTTAGACATTATCAGGCTTTTCTAAAACCAGTGGGGTGATACTATTATAAATCACAAGTTCTTTTAACTGTATCCTTAGTACAGTAGATTTTCTAACTATATATTACTTATGTGTTACTTTGTATTAAGATACAAATCTGGGTTCAGAGAGTCTAAAGGACTACTGAATGCAAAAACACTTTAAAGGCAAATGATCTGGGTTGCTGTCTAAGATATCTATGCATCCAATTACAAAAATACCCATTTCATCCATCACATATATTATTGATATTACTATTGTTATTGTTGTTGCTGATTTGTAGGCACACTCAAACAATCACTGTGTGGATTTACTAGATTGGATAATTTTACAAGGGTAAGTGATATCTTCATATGTGAGCACTCTCTGGAACAAAAGCCAAGGTTCTGTCCCAGAATTTTAAAAATATTCTTCTCTGTATCCAAAAGCAGTCTTGTACAGTATGAAAATTACTGTGTGATAGCGCTGCCCTAGTTACCACTGTGGTTTTGTTTATTTTTTATTTAAACCGCAAAGCTGAAAAAAACCAAACGCCTGGCCTGGAGCTCCGGGGGAATGAGGTAAGACAAGGCTACTGAAGCAAATCCAGGGGAAGGAGGAAAGACAAGGCTACTGAAGCAAATCCTTAGGAAGGAGGTAAGACAAGGCTACAGAAGCAAATCCAGGGGAAGGAGGTAAGACAAGGCTACTGAAGCAAATCCTGAGGAATGAGGGAAGACAAGGCTACTGAAGCAAATCCAGGGGAAGGAGGTAAGACAAGGCTACTGAAGCAAATTCTGAGGAAGGAGGTAAGACAAGGCTACAGAAGCAAATCCAGGGGAAGGACGTAAGACAAGGCTACTGAAGCAAATCCACGGTAATGAGGTAAGACAAGGCCACTGAAGCAAATCCAGGGGAAGGACATCAGACAAGGCTACTGAAGCAAATCCAGGGTAATGAAGTAAGACAAGGCTACTGAAGCAAATCCAGGGTAATGAAGTTAGACAAGACTACTGAAGCAAATCCAGGGGAATGAAGGAAGACAAGGTTACTGAAGCAAATCCAGGGTAAGGAGGTAAGACAAGGCTACTGAAGAAAATCCAGGGGAATGAGGGAAGACAAGGTTACTGAAGCAAATCCAGGGGAATGAGGGAAGACAATGTTACTGAAGCAAATCCAGGGGAATGAGGTTAGACAAAGCTACTGAAGCAAATCCAGGGAAATGAGGGAAGCAGGCCCCATGCTCAGGAACAGCTTCATTTTTAATTACTGCTTGTATACCCATCTTGGGAAATCTGTCTCACTATTAGTGTTTTTAAAGTTACATATTCATTATATTTATCAGATATTCTTTTTTCAATAGTTTAAATCCTTTAACTACAAGAGGTGATGCATTGTATGAGTTGGGTCTACTACTGTCAAGAAGGATGTGGACTCAATCCAATGCACCGAATGAATGCTGCGCTTTCAGCTAATGTGCTAAAAAAAAAAAAAGGAACTTTGACTACCCAAAAAAGAAAAAGACGACAGTTCGGGAACAATGTGTATCCACTCATCCTGGACTGGGAACATTTCAGGTCAAGATGTACAGGAAGAAATTCCTGAGAGTGGGTAGTGAGTTTTGTATGGTTAAAACATATGTCTATCAGGCCTGTTATAACTTGAAAATAATCCCATGTAAGAATAAGAGATCTCCTAAAATGAAAAGCAATAGCGTTTAAGCAATGTTTTTATCAACATCCCCGTATACTCTATGGCAGGGGTGAGCAATCTTATCCGCAAAGGGCCGGTGTGTATGCAGGTTTTCGCTGAAACTCGCTAATTAGGTCACTAATTAAAGGACTGATTGGCTGAAGAGTCCTCACACCTGGGTTTGAACAGCTGACCTAAAGGTTACCCCAAAAACCTGCATACACACCGGCCCTTTGCCGATAAGATTGCCCACCCCTGCTCTATGGCCAGTTAGGTACACCATGGACAGCCTGCTCCTCCAAACAGCAAATCAAGTGACTGCAACTGAATATATACAGCATGCAGGAATCATCATTAAAAGACAAGTGATCTAAACCATTTTGAATATAGCGTGATTGTTGGAGCAAGACGTTTTATTTCCAGAATCTCAGAAAGAGCTGCCCTCCTAGGACAGACCGCATGTCGAGTTTACAGGGAATGGTGTGATGAACAAAAAACATCCAGTCAGGAACAGATCTGTGGCCAGAAACACCTTGTTAATGAGAGAGGTCAGAGGAGAATGGCCAGATTTGTTTAAGCTAACAGGAAGGCCATGAGTGCCAAAATAACAGCTCGGTACAACTGTGGTGTGAGGAAAAGATTCTTTGAATGCACAACTCATCTACCATTGAAGCGGTTCAGGAGGCGAAAGTGGGTCTTACTCAGTATTAGCTAGATGTACATAATAAAATGAATATTGGTGGTTCTATGTAAAAATCAGTGTCATTAAAGGAGACATACTAAAGCAATACAATAAGAGAGATCTGGATGAAAAAAAACAAGAAATAAAAGATTATTGTGATAAGTTAAAGATTTATAGTGCATTCCAATCTTGTCACCTAACTACCTTCATGCAGACAGTGGCTTCTCTCCACAGAAAGTATATATTCCACTACACAGGATTCTGTTCAGGAGCCCTTTATACTGCTGTACAGTACGTCTGCAATGATTGGCCGATGTGAAGATCTTGCTGGACAGCAAATGACCGAAATCAGCAATCAGTGGGAAATCCAGCATGAAGGCTAAAACTACAGCCAGACTCCTAACCCTAATCCGGGACACCCAAAAAACGCAAAGTGATGCAATCCTGCATTTTTCTAATCCCCCTAACATCCCAGTATTTTACATGACATTTTCTAGAGGTCAATTTACAGTTGCAATGTCTACGAAATTAAACTGCTTCCATGAATAATTGCACAGTTTTAAAGTTTCCCCGGCCTCCCTGTCCTGCCATGGCACTTAACTGCTACACGGCAGATTTAATGGAGCACTGCATGGGATCGACACCCAGTTATGCAGCATTTCTGCACTGCTTAAGTCTGTCATTCATATTCATAATATGGCAAATCCCCAAGCACATGCAGCTAATGGATGAAAGTAACATATTCAATAGATATAAACATAACCATAATGCCGAGGCCAGTCATAACTTCCGAAAGGTAAGATTAACATGCCATAAACCAAACCTGTACAGATTTATCACATTAAGTATCATAGATTTCAAATCTAAGTAACTTAGATGCAAAGTACACATTTAAATATGTTCACCTGACTGCTGAGAACATTTTACTGAATAAAAAATGAACTATTTAATTGTGTAAAATGAAAATTTTATCTTAACCTAAATATGGAACTTTAGGGGTTAAGGGCAACGTTTAAAACCAAAAAAAGCAAAAGAGAAATACACAGATACCCACCTCCCAATACTGGGCTATTCTTCTGGGGTCCATTTTGAGATTTCTTTGCAAAATCCTTTCCATTAGCTGCGTATATACAGCCTGTGTGACATTCATCATACCAGATACACATATCATTTGAATCCTTTTACATACCTTTGCTTAGAGTTATTGGAGATATTTAGGTAACTTTGGTGTTGAAATGTATTTATTTCTACAGCGTTACTGGCAGTGCCCTAAACAAGGACTTCTGTCATTCTCTGTGTCCTTCCAAGTCACTGGGCATTACTTTCATAGAGCATTTGTGGGACCGTCTACAGAAGTGCCAGCTACAGCAAATTTTACAGGGTTGGAGGAATTCCTCGCGGAAGTACAGTGCCAGATTCCTTCAAAACCGTCCTAATTCTCTGAGGAGAGCATGCCAAACATGTCTGTGGCATCTTAGCGGGACACAGCAGCCCCACAGCTCTCTGAGTGGCATTTTCACGCCACCATCTGCCATGTTTTTATATTTTTCTGTCAGCAGAAGCTGGATATCTCTCACAAAAAAAAGAGAAAAGAAAAGAACATGACATTGGCTTTCAAAAATATCACCAGACATACCTTCAGCCCCAGAATTTTAGCTGGGCTAGATCAGCTCGGACACACCGCTGCTACAGTAACTGTCATGCTTCATGCAAAATTTGCGAAATTCTTCAGCAATGTGAACAAAGTCACCGAATACGAACACGATCGGTTGGTTCGCAAGGTTCTCAGCTGAGGTCTTCAGACGATAAAGGCAGATTAAGCCTGAATGTGCGGCTGTGAGAATCTTCAAGAACGATATCAATGAAGATAAAGTGATCCAACCATGTACCTCGATCTGATCCATTACTGCTGAAATTGAGTGGGACTGGCCAACACCATCAGCCAGCAATGCTAATGATTCTGAACACAAGCATCACACTGAAGATATCAAGCCTGCAGCAGATTATTCCTTCCCCACTGGGCTGTGAAGTGCTCAATGAGGAATCATGACTTCTGGTGTTTCTGTTTTTTATTCAGCAGATCATATATAGAGGCTCTACAATGACTACTGAACCTTGCTTGTCCAGTTCCTCTCACACGACCCATACTTGGACCCATACACATATTTGGAGAAGCAATATATTTAGAGTAGCAATATAGTAATAGTCACTGAAATACCAAAACATACTATTTATTTATGGAATAGGTAGGTGTAAAAATATCATATGGATCCCTGAAATTTAGTAAATAGTGATTAATAATAAGGGATGGCGGAGTGGTGCAGTGCTAAGCACTGCTGCCTCACGCCTCATGGTTTGCGCCCCTTGCTGTGGCTCCCTGTCTGCAGAGTCTGCATGTTCTTTCTGTGTCATCATATGGTTTTCTGCAGTTACTCCCCATGATCCAAAAGCATGCTAAGGATAACTGGAATTGCCGAATTACCCACAGGTGCACATGTGTTAATGCAATGGTGTGTGTGAGTGTGTCCTGTGATGGGTTGGTGCCCCATCCTGGGTTGTTCCCTGCCTTGTGGCTGTAGACTCCAGCCCCCCATGACCCTGAATAGGACAAACAGTTACCGAAGATGGATGATAATAACAAATAATTTTCCTAAACTTAATGGCCGATGTTTTTAAGGACATAAGGACACAAACATGAGGCTTCCATATTTATCTGCTTAGCTTATGCATTTACTCAAAATCTTCTATCGTCAAATTTTTTCACTGGACGAATTCAGGCTAAATACCTTGGCTCAAGGGTACAACATCAGAGTCCCTGCCGAGACTTGGGATGAGCAAAGCTCCTGCTGTTGTACTCTTGCGCAAGGTGCTTAACCTTAATTTCATTTAGGTATGATGAAAAATCACACAATTTCCAGAAAGCATATAATCTAGTCTGTGATCTTGCATATTGGAAAGTTAGACTATGCAACAAACAGACCTTCTGTTCTGTTCCAACAGACCATAGTTATCCTATGCCGCTTGGAATTGACATGACATTAATGTTAGTGAGTTGTGTATTGGCCATTCATGTTGATAAAGATGGAAGGATCATATTTCAACATGTCAATATATAACTAATGAATCATGATATACAGATCATCAATTGAATTTTGTGTTTTTCTTTAATTGGAAATGCAGCTTTTTCTGTGACTGCAAAAGCCCCCCCAGGACCATAACAATTATCATTAGTGACAGTAGCTCGTATCCCGGAGGTTGCTAGGCACAGTCACAATGCAGCATCTTTCAACACAATGTCTGAGGTGACTGAATCCCTCTTTCTGAATATCCAGGTGCATAAACTGGAAAAAACCAGCACTGTGGCAGAACACATCAGTCAAGGAGCGGAACAAAAATACTATGTAATAATATGAGTAATAATAATATTCTGGGGCAATATTACATATCCATCCATAAAAGATCATGCCAGACGCTAAGTTGGCAAGCTTAATGGTCCATCTGCCATCACCTCCCTTGTCCTGGTGTTCACTGCGTTTTCCCCACTGCATTCATGCCGTGAATCATGGGCCAGTTAAAATCTGACATGCCCTTGTTTGTTAAAAGAGGTAAATGTGTTACTGCGGTTTCCACCCGTTTCACTGCATTCTTCGTTGTGTGTTTCTTGCTGGCCATTTCATAGTGAGTCCAGCAGCAGACAGAAAGGCACCCCCAGCTCCTCTAAGCGAACTTAAACGTCATTCTTGTAGCCCTTGTTTCTGATAACATTCCTTTTGTCAGCCTGTCAGCTTATTGCTGACACCAGTGCGCGCGTCTCCCCAAGAAGGGTGTATGTATGTCCAGATCCGTGCCTCTGTGGTTCCCAGGTGATTACACTATCTTCCTGCAGGTTTAGTCAGGTCCTCTGATTTCCATCCCATTATTAAAAGATATGAGCTGCTGAGTCTGACATCGCCTTAGTCTAATAAAGCATATTGTGCACTTTGATATGAAGACTATAGGCCTAAGTCCGCAAACTTTGCGGAAAAGATCATCTTGACATTTCAATCCCTTTGGACACAAAACCGAAGTGAAGAAAATCCAGCTGCTAAATACACACACACACACACACACACACACACACGCACACACAGATATTGTATATATAAAATGTGTGATTATGTGCTCTAAACTGTCCTACGTAATAGTGATATATTATTATATAACATTATAAAATTATACAAACAAGTGTGTAATGGTGTGTGTTTATCTTTCTTTTTCAAATTGTTCCCATTGATTGTGCGCATATATTATAATGAAGGAAATCTATCTCTCAGACACGTTGCTGTACATTATTACACCTCGACACAAGACACGTTGTTACGCATGCAACTATCTGCCTATTTATCCATCTCTCCGTCTGTCAATCGAGTTTTCCATCTATCCGTCTGTTTTTGCTGCAGTAAACCTTGTGCCTCTCCAGTCCATACAGCGATCCTGGAGGAGCTGTCCAGCCGCCGTACGTGCTGAAAGAGACGGGAGCCCGAACAGCCGCGGCTCTCCAGATAGCCCGCATCCCCCCAAAAGATGTGGACGCACAGTCAGATCCCGCAGTTGCCGAGGTAAATGCGCTTGCGGGTAGATTATCACGCACCGACATCGCTTCAAACAAAAAGCTGGATTTTACATACGAGGCATGGCTTATCCAGTCATGTCTGTTTTGTTCTTCCCCAGCTTGAAACTGTGTTACAAGGCTAGCAATATGCCAGGACAACAGTTCTATTAATAGGCGTCAATTAAAAACTAATACTGACGGAAAATTACACATCAGCTATTAAGAATTTGCAAATTAACAAATGCATTACAAGCCCCAAGCGGTAATGTCTCTGGACACTGAATGAACTGAAGAAAACATCCAGTGTTCAACTAATCTGGTCTCTCAAAAACAACCACTATACACGTTATAAATTAATGTCAAGAAAAATAGATAGTGCTTTGCCGCAGCGGCTTATTTGCAAATCGCGTATCAAACAACAGGTTTGTTCAGCTGACACAAAGCAACCATATTAGTTATTATGGACTTACATTACATCTTTAAAAAACCTACCCATTAGCAAGATAAATTGCGATGGGGGTGATTTTCAGTCCGCATTAAAGCCAATTAATATATTTAGCTGGTTGAAAATGGTTGCAAGTCTAACAGAAAGGGGGTATATGCTTTACACACACGCACGCAGGCATTGTGCCGCAAGCCTTAGATGACTGTAAACCACAAGCGATCGCGGCGGCCAACGTGCAATTCTTCGCGTTTTCAGCGGCTATATACTCACACGTAAGCGTGGTATATGAACGCCCATCCTCTCGGTCTTTCCAGCACGTTGTAGAGGAAATTCTGCAGTCTTCGGTAGAAGGCATTTCTCTTTGGGGGCTTCCCTTTGCCCGAGATGCTGGTCCTCTGCTTGCTTAAGATGCTTCCTCGCTTCGTGGCGTCGGTGGCTGCGATGAGTAGCGCCCCATCCCTGCTTGAGTCGGTGGCTCCGGCTTCTAGCCCGACGAAGCCCACTTTGAGCTTCTTCTCCGCCGCCGGACCAGGGTAGACACCGCCGTTGCGGGATTTCTGTACCATCCTTAAAGTGTACGGTCATGGGTGGCTGGTCAGCAATGATCTCGACCCATCATCACCAGGTAGCACCATCGCATATCGGGGCGGGGAGCGTTTGCCGAAGACCAAGTCAAACGTGCGCGCGGCGCTCCCTCGCCTGCTGTTTCTGGAGAGCCAGGTTGCAATGGATACAAGAGATCTGCAGATCTTGTCTCCAATCTCGGCTGCTTCCGGCCACCTGACGGCTGAAAAAAGCAATGTATGGGAGAAATACAACTTAAGTTATTCAGAAAGAATGTAATGCGCGAGAGCAAATCAATAGCTCCCCCATCAAGACTGTACATCTGCCAAACGAAAACAAATCGCGACAGATACGCAGTTACACTGAAAGAAGGTGTTCATTTATTTTAATTTGGAGTTTACTGTACAGGCTGTCAGATTTATCTGGAAATTTACAATTTACAATTCTATATCTTAGTAACAATTAGAAGTATATCATTTGAGTGGTATTAGTATGTAATGTTAAAAGGAAAATTAACTATCCATAAAATGTAAGTAAGGCCCTTTTTAGTAGTGTAAATTTAAAAAGTGGGGATTATTGCCTTTAAAAGAGACTTTATTTTACTTCATTAGACCCGTACATATCATCTTGAATGTCAACTATTTATAAATGTGTCCTGCTACTTACTAAATGGTTGTTGATCAGTTTCTGCTCTAAAGGATGATCAAAATTTGAATAACAAGTCTGAAATAAGGTTTATTTTGCATTTGTTGGTACAATTGGTAAATAACATTTTTACTTGATGGCATTATATATATGCTACAATTTATTATTTTTCCCTCTATAAAACTATCATTCTGATGAGAGCTTTCACTGGAAATAAGCTTATGTTTTAACAGTGCTTCATTATGTAGTTCTGAAAAGCTTCTCCCAGCTGTTTATCCTGGTCAGAGTCTCCTATCCCAGAGGCAGCACAGAGCAAAAGGTTGGGGTACACCCTGGATGGGATGCCAGTTCAAGGCAGGGGTCATGCACACATATCATCACTGAAAACATTCTGGTAAACTCATCATTGTACAGTATGTGATGCAGTTTCCACCACCCGTGCGAGACCCTGCCAAGGGTTATGATCCATGAAGGTCCAGCCAGACCTGACACTCGTTATTCCAGCTGGGTTCAAGTTTTTAAATGTAAACACAGAATGAGGTTATAAATGGCATGGTAATAATGAATAAATAATTTCATTGACAATATAGATGCAATGGTCAATGAACCACACTAGGACTGCAGTATTATAGAAGATACTGGAAATGAACCAGTGGATCAAGATTAAATAGAAATTAAAATTCATATAGTTTTTCTATGACTAGTGGAATTGAATAGTCTTTAAGCATTAATCATACATTTTTTTGTGACTTATTATCTATCAATGCATAGAAAATTTAAGCATGAGTATGTTATCACAAGATTAATTTTTTGCATCACACAAGTATGCAAGACCAAACTGCAGCAAGCAAGCACTGAAGATGCTATCTCTATGGATCGTACACTTCAAGTCATCATTGACTGCAAAGGATCTGCAACAGCAGATATTAAAAATATTAAAAATGATGATCTTGTTTCATTTCATGTTAATCTATCCAATTACTTTTGGTCTCTTTAATTTGGGACACTGTATGTAAAAAGGATTTCAGTTCCTGGACAGATCTGTCAATATTGACCTAAGCACAATCAAATTAAAGCTATCACTTGGCTCTTTATTATGCTAAATGTTGTTTCATTTAATCTCCAATGCGCTGAAGTATAGAACCTAAACAAAGAAAAATGTATCACTGTCCGAAAACTTATAGGGTGCCACATATATTTTTGTAGTCTTTGATGGGACTGCCACAAAAGGTGGCATTGGACCCAGGAACATAGAAAAGAAACATGCATTTCTCTATTTTGCAATAATGTATTATAAGGCATTTGTTAAACCTTTAATAATATTCCACTACTACTAATAATAACATAATAAACCTTAAAATACATTTAAAAGAAATTAACAACTATATATACTATAACCTGAATATAAAAGATTAATTACAGAGATCAAAGATGTGATTAATTTGCAATAATACTGCAAATAATTTTTTTCCATGGCAGACTGGAAAATAATTGAAATTTCATATTAATTAAATGCAAATTGATGATGTAATACTGAATACAATAGATATTTTTCAAGGCACCCAATTCACATTTGCGATGGTCCAGAAAGAATGACCCAAGAAAAAAATGTTCAAATGTTACCTCAGTACAGTTTATTACCCTTTTAAACCACCTCACCGCAGTTCAGTTAATATTATACGATGGTGATATTAATTCAGAGAAATTAGGGGTACCTCTTCTGTACATACACCACTAAAGTCAAGCTGTTACACAATGATTATACAACATTATTTTTCCCCAGTGTAATCTGGAGGAGGTTGGATGTGGTTTAATGTTTAAGCCAGTCAAAGTGCGGTTTCGGTGATCTGGATTGTTTATTGACCCTCTCTCTGGGGACACCTAATAAATATTTCAGATGCTGCGTGAGACCTTGCAGTCCACAGCAAACGTACGATACAGCGATCCAGAGCATCTCAGCAAACAAGCATAGAAGTGACTCCAAAGGAAATGTAGATTTTGTAACCTCATACACCCAAACCAGTACATTCTTTGTTACTTTATATGAGCATACCAGTGTAATGTTTGTAAGCTCACATGTCCATTGTAAACCTCGGAATTGAAACCATGGCTACTGAAACCAACATTTTCTGTACATTTTTCACTATAATGTGATTTCATCAATGGAACAGCTAATGCACACTCAGAACTGACTGGTCAATCACAGTTGCCATCCAAGAAACAATGGCCTTGCTTTATTATTACAGAAGCATAACTGAAAAAAATGCACCTTCCTTTCATTTAGTTTCAGTGGCACAAGATGAAAGGCATCTGCTGTCATTGTATCAGGGGTGGTCATGGAGCTTCTCTGGGACGTGATCCACGGTCCCACCCAGCAATGACTGTTTGTTCTGGGGTGACGCTTGGGGGTGCATCTGTTTGATAAAGAGCAAAATTAGCTGAAGGCAGATTGAGACCATGCTGCACAGCAATGTGAAGCTGGAGAGAGTAAGACTGGCACTAAGAAATCACAGGTGCTACAATGATATTGATAATGAGGCATAAATACAAATGTAGTAGATCTGTCCTGCTTAATAGAACTGAACACTAGAAGAATAATGAGCGTTATGATGGAACAAGGGTAG
>JAODJW010000127.1:219597-231735 GCA_026777045.1 Hyperopisus bebe | reverse complement strand
CTAGTATGTTGGAGAAGTTGTGTAGTTTGATTTTTGGTGTTGGGGTGAGTTGTTTTGATGTTAGGTCTGTTAGTGCGCTATTACCACAAACAGACTGGTCCTGCCTCATTATAAAGAGTTAGAAGCAGTAATCTCATTGGTGGTGTTAGCTATGGCCCCCATACCCAAACAACAGAAAAAAATAAACAGACAGGAGGAAAAGTGTAATGCAAGAGCACAGCAGCTGGGTTAGAAGTAAAGGTCACCCAAAAGCTATAGTGAATAAACCCAAACCTCAGCAAATCAGCTTCAAGGGGAAGGGATTTGGAAGGGCACTCCTGACCCCTCAGCAAAGAACAAGGCCTGCAGACCTGACCACGTTCTGTGCAGGCCCACCTTTCCGGCAAATAGAACAGGAAGTAAGTGTGCGTTACTATAGTAACACAGGTGGTAAATGAGTAGACCGTGGAGCTCATCTGAATTCTTAGAGAAATTCCAGGTAATGGAGTGCATAACTGCAGCAGTGTCACAGCGTAACCAGCCGTGTTTGAGTCAGGAATGCCGCTGTGTTCCGTAAGAAACAAGTCTGTTGGAATTTGTTCTTAGGTACTGTGACATGTGGAGAAGACTATTGGACACACAAAGCAAAAATAAATAAATAAATAAAATTTTAATTATTGTAGCACCTCTGATTCATTCTGAAAAACAAATCGACCCCAGTAAATCACTCAATCACTCAAATCAATTTTAATGTGAGGGTGTTACTGAAGCGCTAATGCCAATGATTAGTCTATGGTTTTTAGTTGTTCACACTTTAATTTTCACTTATGTCCGAAAAACATACAATCCTTCCTTTCACACAAGCATTAGTAAAACAGTGTTATGCCGGATCCAACTTAGTCAGGTATGCAATACCTAAAAGAGGAAGTCCATTACATACTGTACTCTTAGACACCGTAACCCCTGAGGAAGGGAAACAGACAAAAAAAAATCCACTTAGCAGAAGAGAAACACTAACGGCAAACTACAAAACAGGAAGAAAGGACCGTATTGCTCACCAAAGGTGAGAAACAGAAAGATACGGACATCTGGCAAAAATTATAAAAGCAAAAAACAGGCCTATGTATCTATATACAGTGATGTTAGGCTAGAAAACATGGAAAAATTATCAGAGGAACAGAAACATCAAGCCAAAGGTGGGGACTATTCTAAACATAGGATATTTCTGGTACTTCAAACCAATTCACCTGTTTTTTTTTAGGCCGGAAGTTACACTGAACTTTCACCAAATGTTCCATCTGAACAAGTATTATTTATATATTGTTTGTTCAAGTAAGCCATTGAACTTCCTGTAGAACAGACATCGCCCTTCTTTGAGTGTAATGTTTCCACGGCGACCTACAACAGACAAGTCTCCTAATCTGTAACTAGGGAAGACAGGGGGAAATACCTTACTTACAGATAGAATGGAGACTAAGTATGTGCACAAACAATTCACTGAAAATGCTAAGTGTTTTTTCCCCATAATAAAATTTACCCAGTAACCAAGTAACGCCCAAAGACAACGTAAGGACACAGCTAAGGATTTTTTTCAGTATTGCAGACATACATCCCACTCCAGCTAAAACAGAAAATAACTCCAATTTACTACATGGCTGTAGGCCAGTTCAGTCACCTTCAAGATACATCAGAAACTATGTTCATATACCCATGTGCCAATTTGCTTTACTATTGTGATTCTAGTTGATTTTATAATGTACCATGAGCCAGGACCTAATCTGCTCGCTTTGAGACCATAAGATCTAGAGCGAGCAAACAAATTCAAAAGAGTGAGGAGACTGAAGAGTCAAGTGGAGCTTTAACATGAGACCCTCAGGCTAGAGCTTCTGATAGAGGATCTGGGTGGGCGTGCCAGAGCCCGGCCTGTAACTCATACGCTAATGGGCTAGCAAACCTTTAACCAGCCATCCCTGGTTTATGTTAAACCAGCAGTTTACAGTTGAACAATTCCTTTCCTTATTATTTAGTTTTGTCTGACTCAAAACTCTGGGGACTGGAAAAGCTAAGATGATCTGCAATGACGGTCTGCTAACAAACTTGTACACGACAGCACGGTTGCATCCGAGTCTGTGATGCCTTTGCATCACCCGTACTTCCAATGCAATGGCTCCTAGTATGTCACCCAACCTTCAGATAATGCCCAATAATAAAGGAACAGGCTATTCACACTACAGCATCTTCATTGCTTAGAACAATCATGGTCATCTGATAAAAAAATATGCAAACCTACAAGATAATGAGCTCTTGAAAAGAGAGTGATTGGAGTCAGACGTTCCAATCAAATCAGGTTTGGGTTTGTCCTGCCCTACAGCATTCAAAAAAACCACACGATGCCTATTACTGGCTCTTCACAAGAGAATCCCATTCAAGTGCAATATGGCCCAATCAAAAGGAATTTCAGAAGACATGAGGAGGAGGAGGGTTCTTGAAGCTTCTTTTACTGGAAAGGGTTACAGAAGTATCTCTAGCTATAAATCTAGAAAAATCCAAAGGCTTCCGAAGTTTTTCTTACAATTACATATATTTTTACCTAAAATGTACCTACTGGCATTTACTTCTCTCTGTTGTATATTTCTTTGCCCATATTATACTCTAATTATTAGTCATCTGTTGTCATGGTGTCTCTAACAGCAGCAAATTGCGGCAACAAAATCTGGACATGGTTGTGTGACAATTAAGTTTCTGATTCTTATATACAGATTCTTAATTCTGAGTAATGCAAAGACTATGAGAAGCTAAGCTAAGCTAAGACTTCTGACTTGCCATGAACTTTGCGGTCTCTCACCTAGAAACGCGTCAACTAGAAAGCTGACCCCGCGCATGGCTCGGAAGAAGATCTGGGGCAGCTGCTTGAGGCAGGCGTGCTGGACGACTTCCTGGGGAACACCGACGCCCAGCAGCTGCTCCTGGAACTTGGGCGTGGAGCTCACGATGATGGGATTGCTCAAGTCCACCGGATTACTGCAAGGTGGCAAGGGGAAGACGGTCGCGGTGGGGAAAAACAAGCAAGGCCGAGGCAGCAGGCTCAGAGGTAGATGGATAACAACCGACTTCAAGCATTCATATGCAAACGCAGCGGCGAAACGCGCGTCTATCTGGTCCTGACCTCAGCATATGCAAAAAACGGAACCAGGTCTGAGCCACACATTCGTTATCCATCTCTGCCGGGATCAGGCTGGCGTCCTCATCCGGAACTTTGAATGGGGGGAACGAGGGACCATAGGTGAACCGCAACAATCTAAAGAGGAAAACACGAGAAAGAGAGAGAGAGAGAGAGAGAGAGAGAGAGAGAGAGACAGACATTCATCACAGTGACATTGGCCTGGGGCTAGCAGATGCCAAAATACTGGGAAATTACTCATTGTAACGATACAAACATATATCCCAGCTGAGGAGCTACCAACTTGCCTAGAGGTAAGGGCACAGATGACCCTACTCCACTGCTCCACCACCGGGGGGTGATGTCTCCAGTTAGCTAGCATCTCCCTGGCCGTCTTCCAATATGGCGGAGTGGGAAAGCAACGCGTGCAGGCCAGGAACCAGACCTCAAACAGCACGCTGATCAGCTTCTCTGCCAGCTTTTCTGCAATGCCTCCTACCAAGAGTTGGCAAAAGGCCAAATGTGTAGAAAGAAAAAAAAAATTACGAAAATAATAGGAGTACATATTGACATTAGCCTCTACCCACCATAAGGAGTGTAACTTGATCCTTAGTGGGAATTGAAAGTTTTAATGTGACCATCTGAAAGCTTCCATCATGGCACTAAATGACATAATCATCATTATTATGAGATATTTTCGTTTTTGCTGCACTCTACTCGAAAAATAATTAGGTTTAAGAAATAACTAATTAGTGATGATAAGAAAATACTGCCCGATACCGATAGCCAATTATTAAGAAAACTATCACAGATACCGATTATTTGGGAGGTTCTGCTAAAATACGTTTAAAGGGACACTCCACCCAAATAAATTTTAAAATAATTTACATTCCAAAAATATGAAAAAGTATTTATTTTTTGATAAGAAAAGCACTCTGGCATACATGAATCCCGAACACTATATAACTGTATACATCTTATGTAATTATAACATCAACTGACATTTTTGTAACTGTTTAGTAACACTGGTATGCAAAGCAATATAGGTAACCATCAGTCAACAGTCAATTGTTGCTGCAGTGGCCGATACCGATAATTGGGCGATACAATTGGTGTATCTCTCCTAATAATGCACATACTGGTAAACAAGAAATATGAGTTTATGTAGACATGTAACTCTGAAATTTAGACTATGCAGAATTATTAAAAACCTGTCCAACAATGTTTTTCATGTTAAAAGTTTCCCTTTATAAATGCATTTTCACATGAACTACATAATAGTTCAAAGTTTCAAATCAGACCCCACTAACTCAATAAGAGGGCTTAGTTGTCGTGGAAACCGTACAGTAAACAAGGCCAAAGGAAAGCGACTGAGACAGAAAGAGATGGACACGGGGACCCAGGGCCCGTGTGGACTGACCCCCGACTGTGGGCGGGGCCAGCATCGTGTCATTTATGCGCAGGAGGAAGAGCAGCAGCACCTCCCAGGTCTCCCTGACCATGTTCTCAGACTCACGGGCCAGCTTCTGCACAGCAATCAGCACCCGCTGGCAAAGGCGGAAGTGGCTGGGACTGTAATGCTCAGGTCTGTCACAAGGGGGCGAGACAGCAAGAGGACATGTGCGTGTCAGGTTTACCAAAGGACACGCCATCCGAACCGGTTATGGCTGGGATGGGGGGAGCCAACATAAGCAGCTGAAACCGTCAGTACCTTAAAGTAAAAATGACAATTTTTATCAACACACCACCCAACCTGCAGCATGTCAGGTGCAGATCTGGAGGTGATCTCATCAGACTCATTAGCTCAAGGCCACCGGAGACGTGCATCTGGGGTGCAACAGAATCTAACCACATGACCGCTGGGATATTTGAAAAACGATATCTATATGAAAATGCTGCCTGAGCAACAATCGGTTCTGCCTTCCATGCAATGGCTTTGACCACTTAACTCTGCAGAATATTTAAGCACAGCTGGTGATCCCCTTTACAGAGGGGGGGAATAGGGGGACACTTCAAAAGCTTTATCAGGCCTAGCCAGGGACTAACTCTGTGTTTCTTAGTTAATTCATACACAAGAGACTCAAACACCCACCATATAATTAATTTCAAAGGTGAAGGAATTTAAAAAAAATATACACACACACACACTTGTGTAGCCATGAAGTGAAGGGCTAAACCTAAAATACCTGGGCAGAAAAAGGTTGTGGAGGTGTTTCAGGATAGTCTGCACATAGAGGTTCGGCTCCTTGATGATGGGCTGAGGGATGGATTCCCGAGGAGCAACCAGCGCCATGATCCAGTCAGTGTAGACGTCAACACACAGTCGAACCGTATCTTCATCCAGCGGTAGCGTGAGGCCATAGCAGAGAACTTCCATCGTCCACTTCACCTGCAATGACAGCGTCACCTCAGGCGAGGACCTAAAGTGTCGGAAGTGTACGCTAGAATGTCTTCACTAGCTTACGCTCAATCTGAATTTTATACATCCTACACTTCCTGCAAAAAAATATTTAGGCTACAGTCTTAACATAAATATAAAATTGTAGCAAAAAAACTACCAGTGTTACTGATGGTTCAGAAGGCGAATGGAAAACAACCACAAAGAACATGTTGTTTTCGTTCTCTTGAAACATGAAGAAAGTTAATAGCCAAGCCAAGACAAGGGTAATTTGGGCAGCTCCTTCCTTTTATGAGGACATCTAAAACCAGGACCGCCATGAAGGGGGAGCCTTTAACCGCCTGGGGAAGTGCCTGATAAAGCCGTGAGCAAGAATACCCACGAGGACACGAGGGAAATCCTCCTGCTCTTATCTTTAAGTGCAGCAGCCGAAAGGTACGGAGCCTTGCACAATATGCATGTAACAGTACTGACAAAGCGCAAGATCTTCTGAAGAGGACCCCATGGAAAAAAACTCATGATTAAACCTTTGTATATGGATGCAGTTCTGACTGCATGACTAGAAGACAATCAACTGCAGGTGCCTTTGTTTTGATTAGTTTCTTTGCTGAGACGAACATGAATATTTCAAGCCAAAATGCTTTTGACGTTTTAGCCGTGGTGACTGTGGTTAGTTAAGTCATACATTTGGTTTAAAGGACAGGAAAGTAGACAGATGGATTTTCAGACCGCGAACGTACCTCTTTGTCCGTTTTGAGGAGACTTTCAGTCACCGGGGAGCTGAGGACCAGGGGGCGAACCACGGCGTTGGCGACATCACGGCCCACCGCGGCAGGGTACGTGTGCAGCACACTCAGGTGGCCCTGGTCACTCTGGACCACAAGGTGCAGGGAGCGCCACTCTGAGTACATGGCGCGTGTCGTCTACTCGGCCTGGGTGCCACCTGCGATGCAAGAAAAATGTGGCACTTTTGGCCCAAAAAAAAAAAAAACGCATGAAAGTAAATATCACTCTTTGCTTTACAGTGGACAATTGGCCAAATATCTATCCATCTTTCATCCAGTACGGAATCACAATGAGCTTTAAGGCCGTCCCACGAAACAGAGCGTACCAGGCAGGCGACGCCCTGGATGGGTGAGAGTGCATTTGCTTAACTATGAAAGCTACAGGAAAAGCCCATGCAAACCTAGTTAGCAGATGCAAACTTCACTCAGTGAGCAGAGGTGGGATTTACAGTAAACCTCCAACTTTCATGGACTGAGACTACAGTAGCACTCATTGAGCCACTGGAAAACGTTTGCCAGCGACAGAGAAGACAACAAAAACAAACAGCAAAGAATTGTTTGCACTCACATGCTGCAGTTCATCAAAAGTAATTATGTTCAGTGTCATAGCCCTACAGTTACTTACTTACTGGCATGTCTAATTTTTGCCTCTGTTCTAACCATCCAGACATCCACACAACACAGGGAGAATATGTAAACACCACCCACATGAGGCGTGGTTAGAATTTGAACCCCCAGCCTTAGAGGTGAGAGACAACTGCAAAACCCACTTTACAACCGTACTGTCCAGTTACAATCAAACAATGACATTATAATCTCCTCAAAAAAAAATCACAGTAATTCAAAGCTCACAAACACAAACGGAAGTACTGCATATAGGCGTTACACAGCATTAAATCTGACAAATCAAGCGCCAAAATGAATAAAAATTCCTTCCAAAAATAAAAGTTATTAATAAACGTTGATCAGTAAAACAGATTCTGAAAAAGTGGGGGGGTGACTGACTGAGCGTGTTTCTGGTATTAATGTCGGGCTCGGGGCTTATAATATAACTAATACTGCAAAATCTCGCACAGACGTCCAGTTGCAGCACTCTTGGAATATCATCATAAACAGCAAATAATATGTAAAGTGTCACTGCTGCCCCCCCCCCCCCCCCCATGTCAAATTAACGTTACTGTTAGCCTTAACGCAGCTACCGAATGTTTTACACACAGGCTTCCAGTGCTACACGGGTGGCGCAAATTTTAAAACTGCATCGACCCAGTTTACAGCAAACCTTCTCATATAGGTACAGTCGCCAAACCTTATCAGCCCGCAGAAACTTCCTCCCTCCAGTTCATTCATTCAGTAAAAACTAATTTCCTTTATGTGCACGCATGCATGTCCTTTCGATATCAGCTCGATCTCTTTTGGCTTCGTGCGGCTACTTAATTTTCCACGTACATTAAAGGATAAATAATAACAATAACAATAAAACGCAAGCGTGCGGATGTTTGTCATCATAATGAATATGCCGGGTTTATGGGACGGAGCCCCGGCTGCTTCGTACAGGCGTCCTGTGACCCGGGCAGCCAGCGGACGCGCCGCCGTGAGGCAGGAGCGGCCGGCGAGCGAACGATTGCGGCTGGGGTAGCGCACCGGTAGTCGGCCGCAAGGTGTACTGCAATTCCCCGTTTAGGTTTTGTACAAAAGGCCGCACTGCGGGGTTCGCACGGCGTTTAAAATACCCCCCCCCCCCTACACACACTCAAGCGAACTGAACTGGCGGTATTAAAGAAAGGCACGGCGGCTGATTACCAGCGTGAGCAGGGGAGGCCGACATATTACCCAGCTGTGTCTTCCGCACGGACGCCGGTCTGCGGGCTGGGGCGCGTCAGCAAGGGGCGCCGCCGTAGGATCAGCCTTGCGCACAGTACCCGTCCGGCGGAGTCCGGCGCAGACACTGCGGGGAGCGAGAGGCGGCGCCCGCGGCCGACGATCTCCGGGCACAGCGCCCTCTGTCATTCCCCGTGAAGCTGGCGACATACTTGCCGATGCGCATAAGTATATAACCTCCCCCCAAGACTGATACAAATCAAACTTAAGTTTCATAAATCCGGTAAAATTCAACACATTTATTCAAATTCTGCCAGAAGTCACGGTCATTTTAGGCAACCTACTCCCCTCCATGATTTCCAACAACGTAACGATGCCGAATAGCTAGTGGCGTTGTCTCACCAAAAGGGGTTCGGATTAAGGTCACGCAATGCAGTACTCAGAACTGTGGGTTTGACTAATGGTTCAAGATTGTGTGGTTCAAGTCATCTGGAGAGCATAGATCTCCATTACTGAGTGCTGTATTGACAGGTCGTTTTGCTGTTATATGGCAAATGTAATATCATGTCTCATACACCACACCTCTCTGAACAGGCTGTTGCTGTTA
Organism: Hyperopisus bebe; assembly: GCA_026777045.1. Lineage (NCBI taxonomy): Eukaryota > Metazoa > Chordata > Actinopteri > Osteoglossiformes > Mormyridae > Hyperopisus > Hyperopisus bebe. The sequence continues at coordinate 222,988 of JAODJW010000127.1, read as the reverse complement.
CTATAATTCATTTGGTAGCTGTGCAAATTTTTATAATGCAAGTATTAAGTGGCCTTCAGAGTTGGTATATTACACATTGCAATTCCAGGGTCACCACTTTTTTTTATTATTAAAGTGTTTGAACAGCACCCAAGTTCATTTCATAACTTTAACACGTTCAACCAATTTCAAGCAAAACTTGAAAAGAAAGTTTTAATACACACACTTTTCCTTGTGTGTTTTAGGCTTGTGGATGGTTGTGGGCATGACCATAAAAAGCTTTATTTGTACTATACATTTAAGAACACATACCGAAATCAAAACTATGCAATAACATATATGGAATTATGAATTGTATATATATTCCATCACTCTCTACTCAAACTCCTCCGAAACCATTTCTCCCATGTTTAGGTCATATGATGTCACACTATCACTTGCCTTTGTAGGCAACCTGGCATGAGTAAACTTTTGAGTGGTACTGTATATGGGTGGCATAGTAGCTCAATGGGTAGCACTGTTGCCTCACATCTTCATGTCCAGAGGTGGCAATTTCAGGTCCAGAAAGTAAAAATCCAGACCATGATTTACTTTCAATCAAGCAGTTGAGCATAAAGAGTCACAGTCACATAGTACTCATCTGGTTAGTTGAAACAAAATCTCGGTCTGGATTTGTACTTTCTGGACCTGAAATTTCCACTTCTGTTCATGTCTGATAGTATGGAGTTCTCAGTTCCTCCCAGAATTAAACTAACTGGTAGCATTATAATGTAGCTGATTTTTCATTACCACATCTGACTGATTGATTAACATAAACAGAAATAAAGTGTTATAAGGTAGGGGACACCATGGATGGGATGCCAGTCCATCACAGGGCACAAGGTAGGGGACACCATGGATGGGATGCCAGTCCATCATAAGGCATGCACAGGAATTCTGAGAAAGCACCTCACCTAACCTCAATGGAAACCTACACATGCATAGGAAGAACAGAGAAAGTCACACATAACCGTGCAGGTATGAGGCCACAGCGCTAACCAGCAAGTCATAATGCTGCCCACTTAATCTTTACTGCCCCAGTAAAAATGTCTGCCTCTGTAAGTGGGGATGAAATAATGAGTTGCTGAGAATAAAAACATCAGTCTGAACAATCTATGAGTGTAAGATTTTATTAGCCCTGGACAGCTGTCATGGCATGTAAAGAATATCACCGTCAGCTGTGATAGGCTACAGGGTCGAAGACCAGTGCCTATTGGGATGAACAGGACTTAAACAGAGAGAAGACTGCAATGCAGGAGAACTACACAAAATGCTGAAATGGCACCTTTAAGAAACGAAAGTCACAGACTGACTAAAAGCCCTTAGGTAATGAACTGCAGCCAAACAAAACCCAGAAACTACACTAAACCCTTGGAGAGGTCTTCCTCCTAGATTTTTCTCATCTCTTTTCTAACACTCCTCTACTATTCTCCTGCCTTCTCCTAACCTGAGCTCCTACAATTCCCTAAGATATTTAAGATAAAAGGGTCAGCTGGCTTTCATTTACCGGGTTACCTGCAAAAGCGGTGCTGCCATGGAAACAATCGGGATCAGCCAGACCATGCTTTGGCCCATCACCCTGCCTTCTGCTGACCCATATGGGGTAATCTTAAAGGACGGATCTAGGCCATGCAACTCAAAGCCCATCTCTGTCCTTATCGCATCATACTCTGTTTCGCTGATACATTATTTATTTGGGTAAACAACATACAATGTGGCAGTTCAATGGGAAAGCACCAAAATGCTGCTCTATAGATTTGTTAAAGTTTTCGAAATAGAATTTTTAAATTCACTGCATTTTTATTGTCACAGTTGATTATTTGGTATTGAACTTAGCAGAATTCTTGCGATCAAGTCCACATATGAATGGAGGCAGTTTTTTCACACACTTGGGTGAACTTTTACTCAGTCTTGACTCGGACTCGAACAAGAGTTTGTGTGTGAGACAGGTAAAAATAAGCACAAAGTGGAATGCAGATATTGCAATGCATTGATAACAGGTGTTTTGCTGGACTTTGAACTTCTAAATTTATAGGAAACATAAAGACTGGAATGTAGGCTAAGGCTAGCAAAACAGTTTGTCACTACAGTGTATGTGTCTAGCCAAAATTAGTGTTACATAGTAATGTAGCAATAGCTATTCGGCTATCTACTTAACATGTTACAATAATAATTATTGTTGAACTTCATTAAATCTGGTGTCTGAAATCCTCTTTTTCACATTGTAGACCTTGCTCTGCTATTCCAGCATTTTGATACCAGTTGGTCAGTGTGGATGTGAAGACAGACTCTCTGACAGGAGTGTAAAACTTCACCAGTAGTGGGGTCCTTCTGCTAATTTTGTCATAAGGATTTCAATATACCACGGTATGCCATGTTACCATAGCGGCACCCAAGCCTAGGCTAATAACTTTAAAATGCTTGACAAAGTTTACTTGTTTCAGTACACTACTTGTATTTGGGTTTCTTGCAATACATCCACCCTCTCCTGGTCTTGTGGAATATCACTGCTGTATGTATGCACCATGCGGGCCATCTGCAGCTCAAATGCAGTGTGAACACAAGCTGCCACGCCGACAACCGTCCATAAGCTGAAAGCACGCGCCAAAAGGTGAAGTATGAACTGGCCTTTATGAAGTCAGTGATCTAAGAAGTAGCATCGGGTACTAGCATGTGGCATCGGGTACTAGCATGTGGCATCGGGTACTAGCATGCGGCATCGGGTGCTAGCATGTGGCATCAGGTACTAGCATGTGGCATTGGGTACTAGCATGTGGCATCGGGTACTAGCATGTGGCATCGGGTGCTAACATGTGGCATCGGGTACTAGCATGTGGCATAAGAAAATGTCTCAACTATTAGAACAATTGCATGTACAAATTATGTAAGAGTTAAGTGCAAGTTTTTGTTATACCCCGTGGTATAATACTGTTCCTCGTGGTATAATACTGTTGTGTTCCTTCTGGCCAGCCCCCCCAAGCTGAAACACATATTCACAGCTTGCATCACAACAGTGCCGACACTATTACCCAGCAATTTCCCTCCTTCTGTTCATCTTAGTTTCACTCATCTGTATTGTAAAATACAAAGTCCCCAATTCTTGCTCCAAAAATGCTGCTTTATATTAATGATAATTAGTTAGTGGACTTTAGACTTCACCTTTCTATCTGGAACACCCCCCCCATAATTGTATAATTTACGCTTAATACTTTATGATTTACCAGTCAAACTGCCCATATGCACATGGAATTGCACATGCGCTGTGTTTATGTGAAGTTTGAGCCTCCTCCGGCTATTACATGTGGGGTCCTTTCTGCATTACAAAGCCATGCAGTTAAGCCAACTGGTGTCTCTAATTTGCCTGTAGTATTTG
>JAODJW010000127.1:196429-208168 GCA_026777045.1 Hyperopisus bebe | reverse complement strand
TAACGAGGGGGCGTGGCACACGGAAGGAGCGGACGATCGGGGCAGGACACATTGTTTGGATACATTTATTTTCTTTATTTACAAATTACTGTTTTGATAAATGTGCTTAGAAGTGTTTAGTACAGTATATGCTCTTCTTGTTTTATCCTGTCCATTTTGTGCTTAAATGCTAACAATTAATTGGTTTTCCATTATTTCTTATGAGAAAAATTCGATCAGAACTCAAACTTTTTAGAATTCGAACCTGGGTTCTGAGCGGATTAAGTTCGAGTTCTGAGGTACCACTGTAGTTGCATGTTTATTGTGGTCCTTTTTTGAGCACTGAATTAGGCCTATCCATAAAGTTTCCATCTGCCAGTTAGTCCATCTTCCAGCAGCTTATCCCAGCTAGATATCTACACAGTAATGTGCAAAATTGTTAGGCCATTAAAGAAAATGTGTAAAGCTATTTATCTAAGTGGTGAGCGCACATTTACTCAGAAAAAAACAATGTAACATTGGAATATATGCAAATGAACAGTAATTAACACAATAAAAATAACAAGGATTTCCCCTGTTCTCCAAAGTCACTGATATCTAAACCACAGCATAGCTTCCCAAACCTCTGCTCAGGGGCTCCTTAGCTATTCCAAGTTTTTGTTAAATGCAACCATGCAATATTCGCTAGATTAATTAGTTAAATAATTTTATGAGATTGATTATCCAAACATGGTATACTATAGTGCATAAGGCGAAAAAAAAGATTGTATCGTGATGGTTACTGCAAATTCTACCTAAAATGGCTAACACACGTATAAACCGTTTAAATCAGTTTTACCCCAAAGTAAAGATAATCTAAACGTAACTTTCTCTGGCAGCCTAAGACCTTAATTTGCACAGTACTGTATGTATATGTGTTACTTAGGGCATCAAACAACTGATATTGTACACTAGACACTCATTGTAAAAGTATACTTATACTAAACGTATTTTAAAAGTATATGTATATCACAGGTTCTTAACGGTCCGATCTTATCGAATATGCGCGACCGCTTTAAGTTAAATGTCAGAAGCCGTTTCACTCTTCGTAGTTACGTTATGAGTAATGCGTATACTCGCTTTCACCTTTTCCTCGTCACGTGGCTTTTCTTTTATTTTACTGCCTTTACCTCTCTATTTAATTTTAAAAGTACTCCTTTTTAACATGCCCTTTAAGCATTCCATGGGAAATGGTCCACAGTAAATGCAACGTGCACTTTTGGCACAAATGCACAGTAATGCATCTGAGTATGACCGTCTGATTACCTTTGCCGGACGAGGGAAAGTTTATGAGTCACAGCACGTAAAAAGCTAAGAAAGCAGCTCAGGTCGGCATCACATGTACAATACGTGAGAAACAATTAGAAAGGTCTCTTCTTCTCCCTTCCTTCTCATGTATTAATGTTCATAACTCAGCTTTATGTCTCACATCGACCGAAACTGTAAACGAAAAGTGGGGCAGGTTCCCATGGGGGCGAAATCTTGTAATGTTAAACAGATGCGCCTAAACCATCTAATAAACCGTCCCGAAATCACCGAATCTGCTGGTGTTTAAAAAGTGAAATTCACTTTCTTCGAGCGAAGAATTAAAGAATCCTTTATATCGTGTATGTTTGTGCAGTACCTGTGAGAAAATAATGTTGATGCTCATTATTTATATGACTCAGTATAAGTAGAATAAGTGGTCTAAATGTTGTGCCGAGTTTATTCGTGACAGAAACCAGAGCTGCAGATATCAGGCGAAACGTGTTCGGAGTGCAACAGGTAAACTTTATATAACGAAATGCTCGCCGTGCCTGCAGCAATGTGCTTAGAAAGCGGCGTCCTGTAACTCGATGCGTGATATTTAAACCGATGCAGGTCAGTATATCAGGCTTGGTTCTTTCCCAAGCCATGCAGCACGCTAAAAGTAAGTTGGGTATTTTTTGTGCCCACTCAGTAGAAATACCAGTCACCTACACATGTATTATATTTTCAGGTGAGAACCCTGTTCTGCCAAGTATTATAAAATTTTAACACGAGGTCTCAGAACTCTCACAGCGCGAGATGAAGCCATCTTCTGTATATATTTGACTCACATTCCTTTGCACCAGTCAACGTGACACTTGAGGAAATCCTGAGCTAGTTTTTTAGAAGGGTGGTGGGAGGGTGAGCTCTGTTTTTTCATATAATTTCTGATGAGGTGCAGGTTCCATACCTCTCATAGCCTTCATGAATTAAACAACATCAGTCTAACGATTATTGCACAATATCATCAGATGTGTTTGGATACCGTTTCTTGCATTAAGCAACTTCACGTTGGATGTGATTTCAAAAATTGTGATTATGTTATCAACACTACAGTGAGGGAGGCATATTTTTGTATCTTTAGCATTTCTCCATGATTGAGTATAGTGAAATTTTATATATACATAAATAGAGTAGTGTTTGAAGATTTGTTGAGAAAAATAAGCAGCTGGAAGATGGACGGGTATATGTGTATCAGGGAGTATCAGGGATTCCCTTATATTCTTATAATTTTCTTTGGACTTTAGTTACTCTTTCCAAGACTGCGAAGGCTGAAGCTTTTCTATCAAAAATGAAATGAAAGGGCATTTTGGGGCTGGGGGTGTCAGAGGATAGCCAGGACTCCATCAATAGTTTATAATTTTCTTTTTCGGTACAGTTTTGTGTAAGTGGTGTGGGGTGTATCGCCTTATTTTGAGTTACACTCTCCCTTTTCTCTATGCTGCCTGCAGGCATTTCAGCTTGACATTAGGGGTTTGCAAGGCGGTGGTGATTCCCCCCCCCCCCCCCCCCGATGGCTGGCATTACTGTTCCTGTCATCACGATGTGGGGTAAGGTGGGATGGGGGGGGGGTTTCGGGGGGAGTCTGCGTTTGAGATGCTTAGCTGCGTTAGTCTGTGTGCTTTGGCCTTTCATGCTGCACATGGCTAATGTGCTATACCAAAGAGATCACATGCTCTATGAAGTTTGTTTGGTGTAGTTTCTCTTAAAATGCTCTCCAGAAAATACAACAAAGTGCACATGTGTACATGTGTTTTTTTTAGTTAAAATCACCCACTGATTATACGAATTACTTCACAACCATTCAGTGGTTAGAGCGAAGTTTGCAATTATTCCAAACTCAGGAGTACAGTAAAAGTAACATATAGGATGACATAAAACAAGCCATCACTTTGAGTTTTGTGTTGGCATGGTATTTTGTTAGTTTATATGATTTTTGGAAGTGTCATAATAAATCATTTGAAGCAGACAATATTTTGAAATGTGTTTATATGTTCCGTATGTGCTGTATATAAACAAACTGATTTTTTAATTATATCATGTCACTTGTCTTCTGTTGAGTAAATACTGGGAAAATGGCAGTAAGACTTGTTGTTCTGTGGTTTCAGGGTGAATCATAGTTGATACAACAGGCATCTACGTGCTATTACTACTGTTCTGATTCAGGTAACCTTTTCAACATGAATCTTTGAATGACTCACTACAGTCTAATAATAGAAGACTTTCTGTTGGTGATTGGGCATGAGTGCAAACATTAGCCCTGCAAAGACCGAAGAGAGGCCGAGGATCCGAATGCGGTTATCAAACCGGAATGGAACCACAGGAACGTCCTAAACACTTGGAAATTCATCACAGCGGGGTTTAAAGGTAAGCTCTTCAAAATGCTTCAAGGACCTTAATGAGGAAGACATCAAAGGTGAGTCCCAGCTCTCAGAGAGTCTCAAATGCAGTAACAAGAGATAGAAAAAAGTAGCCTCAGAGCAGCATCTCATATCTCAGCTCGTCGGCTTGCAGACCTTGCTGCAGTCCTCTGAGAGCACAGCAGCACAGGGAACTGATTAGGTACTATGTTAGAATTCACTGGACAAAGTCAGAATGAAGCTCTTTGTTTTCAACAGAGTTGGGTGAACTGACAGGCATGCCCATCCGTGCAGAATTACAGCAGATATGTCTGGACAAGCTGAAACCCAGCAAAAGAAAAAAAGAATAAAAATGAAGTAGCACTCAGTGACCTTTCATGAATAAAGAGAAGAGAAAATCAACATTTAACTTTATAATACCATATATGCAAACTGCAGGTTGTAATGTAGTTGGAGAAAGGAAAGGTGCCTAGGTTTGGGAGAACAAGCCAATATCGGTCTTTGGATATGTATGTGACTCATTTTACCCTTGTGTCTTGATATGTGTTTTCTTGTACCACCCCAAAAATATACTTCTAAGTTGCTCATTACGTAGTACTGTAACCTTCCATTGCCAGGTTTGAGGTTCTGCTTCTACCTTTGGTTCTGCTTCTGTGGAGTTTGCCTGTTCTCCACATCTTTACGTAAGTTTCCTACTAAGTACCCAGGTTTCCCCTAGTAGCCTGAAAACATGCATTTTAATGAATCAGTGAATCTAAATTTCTTTGACTATGTGACCAAGTTTGTGTACGTCTAGTGATGCTCTGGCATCCTCTCTGACCTTATTGAAATTTTAATTAATCAAAGAAACTAAAAAGCTAGGCCTCAAGAATGAGAGTTGGTCACTGCGTGACGTTGATAACGTAAGCCTATGTGTGTGTCAGGGAATTCTGTCAGCTGGTGGCTTAAGTCCCCCAATGATTAAGCTCATCTGGCCTCCTGCACTGAGAAGTTTTCCTGCTTTGTTTCTCAACTAGTGCTTTTATTGAAAGAGACTTATACTGTACTTTGCCCTCATTTACAGAACCGGATGTTTTCTCTGAGTAATTTCAGTTAAGTACCTTAACCAAGGGCATCATCACAGGGACCCTGCTGGGATTTAAACTTTGAATTTTGAGTTACATGCTCATAACAGCAACACCTACTTTTATTCCACAGTTAGATGAATACTGGCCTAGACTCAGGATTCCTGGTCAAGCTTTTTCTATGACTATCTTTGAACTCTGTTGGGGTCGCTGCTTCTCTGCCTGCCGAGTCGTTTTACTACCCATTAAGATGCTAAAACGCTTAATGAGTTTCTGGCAGTAAAGTAGGCCACAACCCCGCCAAGTAGAGGCAGTTTCTCCATGACCCACATCTTATCTGCTTTAAGATGGGGGAGTAGCTCATTAAGTTTGGCATGCCCAAAAAAACTAATCTGTACTCGGGATTTTTTCAATTGTATTTTTTCTTGATGCCCTGTAATTTAGGCTGCTGATGTGCTTGACTTCATGTTGCCAATAAGACGGAATTACGAGACAGTATAGAGTATAGTACAATTAGTTAAATGTCAAACACAATGTAGCATTCTACCAGGTTTGTTAATATTGTGCTCTAAAAAAAAAATTCTTTGTCTTTGGGGTGTGTGTGAATAAAGAGTGGAAGAGGCTAGGTGTCTTGCTTTCTGTAGTATAAAGAGATTTCTAGAGTGTTTTTGGATACATAGGATCACTTTTCACTAATATTAATAGTTTTGTCTTGTTTTGTAACTGGAAAACCCTTGTCTATGTACACAAGTTCTTTTACTTTTTAGGAGTCTGTAGTCATTATTTTTTTGTTTGCAAATATATAAGATGTGTTTGTATATGAATGCATGTATACACACTGCATGTATAAATAGTTGTTAATGCTACTGGATAAATGTTAAAATATTACGTTTTTTTTTTTTTTTAATAAAAAAAACACTTAAAACTCAGTTGAAACACTTTCACCTTTTTTGCACCATTGATAGTGTGGCATTCCTTAGGCTGTTTTTACTTGACTAGGTGGCTATAGTTCCCAAGTTGTAATGACAGTTGCATTGGTGTGCGCTTGCCCCTGCACTTGCAGAATGCGTATAATAAAACACTGACAAGAAATATGTTAAGCTCAAAAATGAGAGGCAAAGAGGAATAATGAAGTTGTAGTATGACTAATGCAAAATGGACATGTCTGGTCTGTCCTCTTTTATTAAGAAAGTAATGTAATCAGAAATCAAGAAAAAAAAAAAAAGCCCCAAATGATAATCGGTGTGACCGGGAAAGTATACCTGGTTATTTCCAGAGAATTTCCCCTCCCATAAGCCAGGCATATTTTCTGATACATCCCACACAAATCAGTATAATTTTATTTTCAGACACACTGCAGTCTTTGAAAGTTCCATTTTTATTTACTTTCTGATGTGAAAAAAATTGGAATGTTACACTTTTTTGTTTCCTTGTCAAAAAGTAATTGCATAAATTATTTTGTAGATAAGAGCAAGAGATGAGCAGGTAACCGGCATTTGTTTGCCTTTCACCTTAGTTTATTTTGACACAATTTCATATCCAGGAGAATTTTTCTAAAATGATGCTCCTCTACTATTACTTTGTGTTAGGAATACTGCGGAACATACATTAATATTTATATTTTGTCTTTTACCAAACATATCACACACATATTACTGTTCACAACCTGAGATCCATTTTCATGCACAGTTAGATTAGATAAATTCATCCACCAAGCGTTTCATGTACATGCATTCATATTTCATTAAATGACTGTAGTGAAGTGTAACATGAATTTCTCCATTATATGTTTCATGTCGAATACACATCGGTATTTACATTAAACAAACAATTTAAATATGTCACACACATGTGAATATTTATATTATGTCAAATTTCTGTGGTAACTGAAATCACTTATTTCTCTCATGACCGAATGAGGTGAACTGAAGGAGTGTGCGGTACGAGAGAGTGAACAATACCCGTGACGTTCACTAGCAACGTTAATCTATACGAATGAAAAACTAATAACACCACCGCAAGAGGATGTAAACAATACGGACGTGTGACAGGGGTGGAGATTTTTGTAAGTGATGTACATTTTGATAGAAGTTTGTCAGGCGACATTTACCAGAAACAATGCAAATACTTGGTTAAAATGTGGAGTTAAGTTTAGTCACTCACCTATACTACCAATGAAGTCACCACTTCTAAAACAAGATTTGGTAATACTTTATCAGGGGCGGATCTAGAATTTTTGGAAAGGGGGGGCGCAGCCACTAGAGCAAGTGCCGCTGTTTTTCATGTTGTCAATTGTTGTTCATGGAAAAATAGAGGTGGGGGCGTGCGGCGGGTGCGCCCCCCTCTGGATCCGCGCATGTTTATGTGGATGGGCCACCTACAGAGGGTATACAGGGTATTTGTAACATTTCAACAATGTATTAGTTGATATTCAGCAATTCATATAACATTGGCTGAGTGAATAGTCAAACTGAGTTAAATTATTCTAAGATATGTAGGTATATTCATGAGTCGTTACATATGCTCTATATACTATGTATTTTGTTAAACATCTACAGACATAAAGAAAGAGCTGAATATCTGAATCTCAGGTAAGTTCTTCATATGTTACAAATACCCTGTTAGGCCTCTGTAGGTAGAGTATCTTACCCAAGATTTTTAAGTAATACATTTTTTTCAATTTATTTAGAGAGTTGTTTGATAAAATGAATTTCTCAGTTAAATAATGAACTGCATTTAATAAGAAATCATCTAGCTGTTTAATTTTGCAGAGGAAAAAAATCTTGATCTGATAATATCTTTACAGGAAATGTGTGAGTGAAGTTTAGGTCACATTTGTGAATTAGTTAGACCGTTTGCATTAAATCCCTTTTTCCCTTAACATTTAAAATGTATATTCCCAAGTCTATAAAATTACAATTCCACCAAGCAGAATAACACATAATTGAGAGTTTCATTGAGTAGAATTCCTGTTGTTGAATGTTACCCATGATTCCTGTGAATACACGAAGCACGTGAAACATCTTATTCATATGTACATCCACTAAAACGACATTTTTAAAACAGAGTACCAGAATTCACTGTATCGACACCTTTTAGCGGACTGTGCTAAAGTTGTAGGTCATCGATAGCTATGCTAATTCTGTCTCTGTCTTCTACTTTTATAATTGCAACATGAGTTTAACTACATATTTAGTGCTAAGTAGTATTATTATTCATACAATATTGACAGGTAATGATAATGGGGACATATGCATTCAGGTCATGCATCTAAATATGCAGCATAATGAAATATATGTTCTAGATAATTTATTGGCTCATTAATGATCAATGTCATTGTCTTATAGGTGATGTTGGAGTGTATTTGCACAGGGCAGACCTTGCCTCTGTAGGGACACATTGTATATTGTGGGGACTCCTCAGGGATCAACAGAGCTGTACCCCAGTCTCCCACACCCCAAGTCATCTTAACCACATCTGTAACATTTTCAGTAATCTCTTCACGTTCTGTTTAGCAAATGTGAAATCTGCCTCTAGAGCTATACAGTGTTTCCCAGAAACCTTTAAACTTTCATTGTTACATAAAAAAAACAAGTAAAATACATAAAATTGTCCAGAGGCCCATTTTCATCACGCATACTCATGGAGCACGAAATATTTCCTGCTTTTTTTTTTAATCAACTCCACTGTTTGCATTATAGTAAACTGTTGCAGCAGTGGTGTTTCTATAATGCCTGACGATTTCACGTCACTTGGTAGCAATGCGCAAACAGACAGTTTGTTAGACACATCAGGCCGGCAGCCTCGCTACCTGTGCATCATGGAGAGGTGTCCTTCCTCGCCAGCATGTCACTGAACTAACAAGTCTGAGAAAGGCTGGTTTTGCATGTACACATACAGTCAGATTCTGAAACTATGTAGCATCTTCACACCTCCAGAGCCACCAATCTGTCAATAGAAACTTAGCTTTTTTTCATTCTCACTTAGCTTTCTTTTAAGTCCTCCTTGGGGATTTGTTACTTGTTATTTGTTTGTTACTCTTAAAATCAGTAGTTCCGCATATGTCTTCATTTTATTGCCTTCAGTCAGTGTTAATTTTTTCCTATAAGACAATTGAAATATTAATTGTTCCTCACAAAATGTCAACAGCTATAAAAATATCTGTCCACAATTCCTGTTTCTCAATATATGGGAATAGACATGTCTGCATATTTGTCTGCTGCCTTACTCTATATTTCAGTATTTCCCAATCTGGTCCTCAGGGACCCACAAAGAGTCCACGTTTTTGCAATACGAAAGATTACTGACAATTTTTGCTTCAAGACTGTGTATCTGTGGTTAACCTTTGTGTTTTAAGAGTTACCCTTCAGAGCTAGGAAAGCATCTTTGGTCTTCCTGTCATTTGCCGATTTATGCTTTGATAAAGGGATCCTCACATTCACCCCTGACTGCATGTCTATCGTTAACAGTGACTCTTATGTACTTTATCTCTCCCCTTTTCTTTTTGATTTACTTTGGGACCTGGTTGCATATGTCCTCCCATTGGCCATGTCTATCATTTTGCATCCTAATGCAAATATATATTTGTTAAAGTATCCTGGCCTAATTCTGGAGAATTACCTTCATTTCCTGATTAGCAAGTCACTTTTTTGCCAACAGTGGTTAAGTTGCTCCTCTTACGGTCGCCAGACGATTGCTTTTTCAACTACAAAAACCTATATGAGCACGTGGATAAGACATACTGGCAACTGTCATATGATAAATGAAACACACTTTGTTTTGTGCATATTCCTATTTCATTACATGTGCAACAATGTAAAATCTATATTAATATTTGGTTACTATCAATATTACATTATAATGGTCAGTATAAGAATTAAAGCATTCCATCTTCTTCTAATGATAGTCATAAGGCACTATAGTATTGTATTAAGTATTGTAATACTTAATAGCTTCCATCTGCTCTTATCTATAATGCACTATAGATGTCTTCATAATGCAATACAAAGCAAACTTAACTCTTATAATGACCAGTATAATGCATTATGAAGGTACCTTATGCATTATAGATGAGAGTTTCATACAGAATTCATAATGCATAGTAAACATGGCTATAATGACTTTTTGTAAATATTCTGTAATGCTTTACATTAACTGTACCTTCATAATGTATTTATAATGCATTCATTGAACATTCAAAAGCATCATGTAAGTATTGCTTAACATCCTAACATGCCTTAACAGCTTTAATATACATTAGTAACAATCATTATATGACAATTTCAAACTTTACAATTGCATAATCATATAATGCTTGTTATTAATGTACATTAAACCTGCTAAGGTGCATTAAGATGTTATGGCATACAACCATGCTGCTTATGAGTGTCCTACAAATGCATTAGGAAGGTGTATTGAATGTTCTAGGAATGCATAATGGATGCATTATGAAGGTGCAGTTAATGTAAAGCATTACCAGATATTTATAATCATGTTTATAATGCTTTATGAATGTGCTCATTGATTCTTATAGATATGGCATTCATAGAAAGTGTTATCTAATATTTTTTACTTATAGTTGCTTAAAATCAGTGCAATAGTTTCAATCAGTTGATTGAAGAGGTTAGAGAATTTTGGATTTTTCCCTCTTTGATTTTCATTTATTATATTTTGTTCCACACACATCATGCCTGTTTAATATGAATTAATTGATCAAATTAAATGGTGTCTCTGGATTGATTTCTGAAATCCAAACAGAGGAAGGAAATCAAATAAAATGCTATTGTTAAAGACCTACAGTTAAAAAAAATCTGATGACTAACAGGTATTAAAAATATAAATAAAATTGTGACATATTTTGTTTCTCAGGCGGGGAAGGGACTCTTTCGAAATACCAGATCGCATTAAAATATAATTACTTTGAAATTAAATGGAATCCTTCAGCCCCTGCAGTGTGAGATTATGTGCAAACAAAGGAGGCTGTTTGAAGGAGAAACAGTCTCCAGAAAAAATGGAAACGTGTTTTCTTTTTTTCCACCCCCCTCCCTTTAAATGCTGTGACTGAAACTCATTTTGAACAAAAAGCCTCATAATCCAGGCCTTTTCGGAGAAGGTCCACCTGGTGCTGGGTATGGAAAGAAGGGAAATGGGGAAAACGAAAGATGCTGCACTCAGATGAGAAGAAGATGGCTCTTGAGCTTCCTGGGCCATGCTGTATTAGCAGTGCTGATGCTCTAACCGTGTCTCAGGTCAAATTTTTTTAATTCCACCTGAAGCTTTTTTCCTTTTTTTTAGATGATGAGCACAAAGTATAGAAAGCATCGCAAACTATGATGTAAACAAGGTTGTCCTCTGCCAACTGTACCTCCTAAGGTTTTAAGCATCACTCAAGGATTTTACAACTATTTATATATATTACTGATATTAACAATTTAAAATGTACCTGTAACATGGCACATACTTTCATTGTTATACTCACTCTTGAAAAGGTTAACAAAACCGTTTTTTATTTCATATTTTAACTTTTTCCATCAGCATAAATGAAAATAGTTACAGTGTGGAACAACTAATCGTCATTTATTGTTTGTGTTTATTCAAGTCTTTGTCCTTGCATGTGTTTTAATATTTGAAAAATGTCTTCATTGCTGGATTTTAAAAGAATGAAAATAAACAAAAAGAAACAAACTGTGTTTTGATAAAATGAACTAATAAAACACTTTTCAATGTATTGAACTCTGCCTGTATGTGTACCAGTCTGTCACCATTGAACTTTCATTTCCTTGGACATGTACTGAAACAGATTACACAGAAAATAATAATTGCCATTATCTAAATTCTTTTGTATTCACATAGATTAAGACTTAACATTTATGCTGTCATGTGTTTACTCATTAATTAATGCTTATGCTTTGCCAAGAGTAATTTTCTTCCAATGCTAATTCTGCATGGGGCAATTAATCATACTAAAAGTAATCAGCATAGTCAGAGAAAACATAAAGCAATGCCCCCGC
>JAODJW010000127.1:178400-193652 GCA_026777045.1 Hyperopisus bebe | reverse complement strand
GGTTGGCCAAAGTAATATTGATTTTTCATGCTGTTAGCTCACATAATAGAACATTTCCTCAAAGGACAATTGCAGGGATGAAGGCACACAGCAATTGATTTTGCTGCTAAACATAGCCTGAGAGATTTTTTTTTATTTTTTTTGCAAAACATTTTACAATAAGTTATCTATGACTGGGAAAACAGAGACTATCAGAAAATATCACGTTCTGACATTTGCATTTTAGATTGAGGAAAGGTGATAAAAGCAGAAGCTAAGCTTCAGTTATTTCACAGAAACCCATTGCAGGAGCAACATATTCATAATGTCCAGTTTCCTCTCACCGTGCAAAACCTTGTGGTTAGGAGAAGTGGTGACCATTTTATATGGCTATATGTGACAGCGTTCCTTGTGATGGACTGGAATCCTATCCAGGATTTACCCCAGCCTTGTGCCCAGTGCTTTCTGGGATATGCAACTAGCCTCACCTCAACAATGTATTTTATAAATGAGTCATTTCAGTACGCATGAATTATAATTAATATCATATCAATGTTAAGTTTATAACAAGGATGTTGCTCCTCAATATATAGATTCGCTACCTAAATTTTATGTATTTTGGTAAAATTATCCAAAGAAATTACTCATAATGCACTCAAACACATGTAGAGGGCATGTATATGTAACTTGTGGACCACTTCACTGTCTGGCTGATGTTTTCATTTTAGGGCTTTTCTCATGTGTACATATTTTTTTGTAATGAACACCGTGGTACCTGTTACATGCCATGAAAATAAAGGCATTCTATTCTATTATGTTCTATTAAAAATGGTAAAACCTTTCTCGTTATAACCTAAAATTAATATATTTCTTATTATTAGTTGTTTAAAATTGCACAGATATACAATTCATAAACATACCCGCTGATCCTTATAAGTACTTATAACTATCACTGTAATAATAGAAATACTGATATTTAAGGTATTACATCAGTAGCTAAATACATATTAATGGTGCTGTCTGTAAGTTGGTGGCATTAACAGTCAGAGCTGGGATGGCCTCTGGGCTTGGGATCCATTCTAGTCACGCAGAACTAAACATTTCTGACGTTTTTTCTGACACTGGAATGAACTGCCAAAATAGAGGGAGTGAATGTGGTCTTCTCTTCATGTCACGCACACACCCGGTCTTCAGAAACACCATTTGTTGTGTATTACAGAAGTGTAACAGATAGAAATGTAATTTATTCTAACGGAAACAAAGAAATGTGGAAAAACTAATTTTTATGTTTAAAAAGCTAAATTTAAAACATTCTGCAAAATTCCCATGAACTCTCACTGATAACAGTTCTTTACAAACATGCCTATAAACTAAAACAATATGAAAGCAATGTTAAACATTGGTAAAACCAGGGTTGGTGTCATGGGGGGAATTTGTGAGCCAAAACCCCATAAATGAGTTAATGCCCCCACCCCCACCAAGGACACCACCATTTATTTTATACAAATGATGTTTTTTCATAAAGGCATTCTCTCCCAGGACCATGGCCATGGATTACCCACTTCTTTGCCGCACCCCACTGCCCCGCCCCCACAACTTGGTCCCACCAAGATTCCAATTTATTCTGGCACTGACTCTGAGTAGATGCATGTCCAGTCTTAATTTTGCAGAAGTTTGTACGCCACTGATTTATAAACCACATTTATTATAGATATAGTCACTAAATATCTTCACTAAATAAAAATTATATTAAATTCTTCTTTTAAAATCATGCTTCAGTCTACTTAAAATGACTCTTCCCTAGTATAGTGCCATGGTGAAACACAGCACAGGGACCCCTTTGAAGTGACGTCAGTCAATCACCAGGCACACACCCCCATCACACCCCCAGCCCTGGAGGTGTGAGGTACTGACTGTGGTGACACCCCATCAAGCAACCATTCTACAAAAAACTGCATGAATAAACTGGATGCATAACAAATCCCTAGGCGATGACAACTCTTAGGAATTGTTTATTCACATTAATGTAGAGGAGTTACAGAAATGAACGTCTTTAAAGATAGGTGCATTTACAACTACACTGCAAGAGTAGGAGCACTACAGACATTAAGCACAAAGCTTGATGGATTAAGTTGTGGCATAAATTAAATGAAATAGTTATCATGCCGGCAAAGAGACATGCTTCCTGTAACTGGATATAGAAAAACATGAAGTGTTTGACTCTATAATTAGTGTTCATCGCCGTAAAAAGCATTACAAAATATAAAATAATGATTTGTTTTCTCCCTGAGCATATATATGGGAAAGTGTAACATTATTATTTCGGCTGTTGTCTGTCTTTCACATCCTGCCACCAGTTATTTAAAGAGACAAACTGTAATTGTGCTGTAATTGTCCACATATACCAGTTTTCAACACTTATGGCAGTTACTGATGGTATATGTGTTTTGCATTAATGATAACAGGATTAAAAACGGCAATGTTAGCTTAGAGAAGCATTAACTGGTAACCCTTTTAACTGTACTGTGTTGCCTCTTTCAGTGACAAATGAGCACAGAAACATGCCGCACTCGGGCGTTTAAATGCAATGGGTCAACTAACCTTTGTTTAATAAAATTTTAAACCATCGACAGCCTCACCCAGGCCCCTGACTGTATTAACGTGCCTCTGGCTGCACTGTTGCCCATTAGATATTACAGTTTGCCTAGCTGAGGCATGATGACAAGAGGCTCACTGGATGCTACTATGGCTTCATGCTTCCGGGGTTTGTAGCTCGTTGCCCACTCTGTTCCCACCAGAAATGGGTAATTTAGGTCCAGACTAAGATTTTGTTTCAGTATAAAGAGTCAAAGTCACAGAATACTCAACTGGCTGGTTGAAACAAAATTTTGGTTTGGACTTCTACTCTCTGAAACTCTGATTCCCACCCCTACCTGTTGTGTGTTTGCATGGTCTGCACCCCTTGACCTGGGTGTCCTCCAAGAGCTCCACTTTTCTCCCACCATCCAAAACATGCAGTTCAGTGAATGGGCGACCCTAAATTGCCCATATTACTAGAGGAACTAACATCTTGTTCAGGACTTCCCCTGCCTTGTGCCGCCTGGGATCCTGTCACGCTCACCCTGACCCCATCCTAAGTGCTTTTAGAAGATAGATGGATACTTAAGTCTATGGGTGCAGGGGCTACAGGCTGTTTGAACCTCCACTCCTACCTAATTAAATCAGTTCTGCAACCATCATCTGTATGAAATAATGCCTACACAATGACCAGATAAGTGCATGTGTATTGTTCAGTATATATTTAGCAGGTAAACAAATTTCATTTAATCGCTTAATCCCTCTTTAAACTAGATTATATCCATTCACCACATACGTCTAAAACAGTAAAGCTACAATAAGAACATGTCCAGAACTAAGGGCTTTAAATGTATAATGTCATAGGCCTGCTTTTAATGGTCCTAATCTAGAATTAGAATCAATGTCTCCTTTATCTGTAAGGCAGATGGGGGTGACATCAAAACATGACTCTAAGGCAGCCATAATGCTGCTTATTTAGATAACTAAATACAGTTATCTATAAATAAACATGCAATCGCTGCATTATGTAAACCCATAAGTGAACTTGAAATGACCATATGCTCAGTGTGCTCCTTGTAGGTTGATATTTGTAAACAAAGCTTCCCTTTACTGTGTTCATAAATGGATTCAGACTTGAGTTATTTATTATGGTTACGCCAACCCTACAATAATCGCAGCTCTGAGAATTCTCTGGTAATTGAAGCACAACGGATATTATTGCAATATGTTTTGCTATAAATAAATCTATTGCAACATTTTAAAGTAGCTGTATAACTGACATTATATATAAGACAATAGATTTACGTTGGAATTGTTTTGATTTCCTTTCCCTAAGTGCATAGTGCAATAATTCAGTTTAGAACATCCATCCAACTTAAAAGCACCTATCATAGTCTGAGTCATGGGGGGCCTGCAGTGTATCCCAAGAAACAAAGGGGACGAAGCCTAGAGTCACTAAGGAAGGGATGGCAGCCAGTTTGCCTGCATTTTCAAATAGCAGCAATCCAGAGACTCAGTTCATAGATTATCAGTGCTGAGTTCCAGTCCACCATAGTCGAGTCCAAGTCAAGACTGTATTTTTAATAAATCAAGTCCAAGTCAAGACCGAGTCCAACAGGGGACAAGTCAGTCCATGACCAGAGCTGGGTAGCTGAGTCCAAGTCAGAGTCCAGAAAAACACAATTTCATATTCTAGACAATCAATCTGAATTCACAAATCATAAATTGAAGACAACAGAAATACCTCAAATATTCAAATTTGTTTTTAAACTGTTTATAAATATATATGACAAAAATAGATATTATTATTTTCAATTAAGAAATAAATGATTTTTCAAGCATTAAAGTAACAGAAACGCACCTTGACTGCATTCCGCAGTACTTATTAAATTCAATGTAACATGACAATATCCTAACAAACACATTTCAAATTGGTTCTGGCACCAAAGAATGTGCATAAAGCAATACAAAGTTCCAGTAAAGGCTTTGTAATTTAACAAACGTTTAATTAAACATACACACAATTTAGCTAAAGATAAAGTGCACACACAACTATATAACACTAAATATGATATCTATTATGACTGGGACTCTCCACACTACAACAAAAAAGTGATCATTTTATGCCTTAAACATGCACAATGGGGTCTCATGATGACAGGGTCACATCATATTTACAACTACCATCAGCAATTGGTGAACATGGACAGTTGTCAAACAGACTTCTAACTTAGAAAAAACCTCATATCAAAAGATGTAGTATTTTAGGTATATTCGTTTTTGGGAATTTATCAGCAAAATTTATTGTAGAGGATCCACCACATATTATCACTAAGATTTCAAAATACTGCAATAGTGTTGCTTTTGAAAGCACCATAAAAATATTATATACTGAGGTATCATGTATGGACAGTATAATGGTATGAAAAATTAGATACCACCCACAAGCCTAAACTGAACCTGTTCATCAATTGTCACTAGTCTCCTCTAAAACCTTTAAACATAACTACTCCAGTGGTAGAGAACACATACTGACATGGTCTGAATTTCGGACATGGAGATTAATAAAATACTGCACTAATTATTTTTCTAACACATCGGCTAGCTAGCTGGATAACTATCATTAGATTACTATGTAAAGAAAATTTTGGCTGGTCAAATAGCTAACCATTAGCCCTCGACAAACTGAGAGAACTAGCATTAGCCTACATGCTATATTTATGTTTCCTTTCCAAATGTTGATAGAAATTGAAAGACCTGCCAACCAATTATCAATGCAGTATTTGCATTTCACATTGTACTTCTTTTTACCTGATGTCTTGCATACAACCTTCTTACGGTTAATGTACACAGAGTGAATAATTGCTGACTTGGCAGACATCATGAGGGGCATGATTGGGCGTGTGTATCTTCAAAAAACATGGACACTACTATACTGGGGGAGAGGAGGTGGTAAATCTGCATACAGGCTACAGACAAACACTACGGACTCGGGAAGATTTCTCGAATCAAAAGTGTTCGAGTCTGAGTCAAGACCAAGTGAAAATCCACATGACTGCGTGGCATGACCGAGTCAAGCACCGCAACTCATCGTGAAATCATCAACAAAATGATCTACAGAGCTGAAGCTGGGGTTGATCACTGCTGATGGCAGAGATCTGAGTGATATTTATTCCACTCAAGCATTTAGCAACATCCAAAGAGTGTCACACTTAAATGTTATGGGTGATGTTTTACTGTGTGAATTGAGAGCAGGGAGGCCTTGACAAGGTCGCTGTGAATAAGGCAGCCTCAAGATGCCATTGAGCAACAGACATGAGAAAGCAAATCAATAATAGATACACAGAGCCACAAAAGGGAGCTAGCAGAACATTTGTATTATTAGAAGGCAGTACAGCATACAGCTCTGTGTAGTTTCTTAATCAGAAATAACAGTACAACAGACCACTTAAAATGTACTTGCCTTCAAGGAAATATGTATAAAAATATACATAAGTACATTTTATTACTAAAACGTTTCTGCACCTCTTTTAATACAACTATAAGTTTAGCATTTTACTGCATTTCTTTGTTATTATTTATTATGGTTGATCTTCTCTGTGTCTTTGCTACCGTGAAGGGAACTAAAATGACCAGGCAAGTAACACCTCTCCTCCTTATGCTGCAAATCTCAGTAAATACTGTGGTGAATCATCAGCAGAATTGCAAAGACGAGTGTGGAAAATGCTCTAGCAGAGCTGTGATACCCTGTGAATTTAGGTGAAGGTAAAACATACATCGAAAGGGCAGACTTGGGGAAAATCTGTTGTAATGCAAAGCTAAACATCCATCTGTCTTCCATAGGCACTTATCCAGTACGGGACCTACAGAGAGCCTGGAGCCTGTCAAAGGCGTCCCAGGGCACAAGGCAGGGGGCACCATGGAGTCCAACGCACACCAAACATCGACAGCAAAAACACTAGTTCATGTACCTGCTTTTGAGTTGTCGGAGGAGATCCAGACAATTTCCACATATACACAAAGTCAACAACCATATCTGGGGGTGTAAGGTTAGGGTGCTTCCCAAAGAGAAACTGTGCTGCCCTACATAGCTAAACAAGTAATTGTTATGTTATGGTTCTAACTGCAAATAATCATAGTATATTCACTAATTGAATGCTCTTTGATCTTCCAGTCAGAACTCTCATGTTGTCTCAAGTCTGCTAATTAGACATTTCCATATTCTATCTAAACTAGACTAAATTTACACTTTTCGTAATATTTCAACAAGAAACGAAACAGACATTTACTCTGGAAGTCTTCGAGACCCAAGAATCTTAATCATTTTAAAATTCATTAGCTTTAGCATGAATTCTGTAAATAAATTAATAATTAAGACTAAATAAGAATAAATTAATATTTAAGATGTTTTATTTGCCATATGCAACATATGCACTGGAATACTTACTCATTCAGTTACATGGAGCACAAAGAACAACAAATAAATATCTTTAAGTTTTAGAAAGAACTACTACAGAATTACTTTCAAAAAATAAGTAACCAGCACGTACTACCCTGGCTCCAGCAACTGAATCTGGCCAGCAGACATCTAATGAATCTCAGAAATCAATACAGCAGGAATGGCCTGCACAGCAACCAAACCAATGTCCTTGACAACCAGAGTACAAAGGTATACAATCAGGATACTGAACTAAGGACTCAAGCTCCTAGCTAAAGAAACCAATGAAAATGTAATCTGACCTTTGCTTGACAACAAAAATATTTAAACCTCTCATTTCATCTTTTCATACTGATTTTCCTAGTGAAGGTCATGGTGGCAGCATGCCACGCAGGTCAGACCAAACCTTCCATACAAAATCCACAGTGTGTAGCTTGTATAGGGGACCCCACACTTTCCCAGGTCAACTGGGAGGAATAGTTCTAGACCTGCCCTGAAGGTTCTGCCCAATGGATCATAAACGGAACAACTCCCTCAGGATCTGACCAGGTAGCATCCTTATAAGGTGCCCAAGCAACCTCAAGTGACTCCTCTTGATCCAAAGAAGCAGTGGGTCTACTTCAAGGTCCCTCCAGATCTCCAAACTCAGAACGCAACTGCTAGAACATTTAGGCCCTTTGTACTTGCAGCTTTGCTGTTTTGGTCTTTACTCATAGCTCACAACCATATATGGGAATAGTTAAATAGATTGAGCAGAAAACCACAAGCTTTGCCTGATGGCTTCTCCTGCTTCACCACCACAGACCTGGGGTGAGTTTCCCGAAGCCTTCTTAACGCTACATTATTCTCCCTTTTAACACAGAACTTACGAACAACATAGCATTAAAGAAGGCTTCGGGAAACTCTCCCCTGCTCATTATCCGTAAAACTGCCACCATCAAACCAATGTGCTCGTCCTTCAATGTTCTATCTTGCCACCACTTGGGAACAAGGGCCCAAGGTACTTGAACTTCTTCACTACAGGCAGACTCTTCCCCTCACCAGAAAGGAGCAGTCCAGCCTTTTATAGAACAGCACCAAGGACTCATCCTCATATATGCAGATGCTCATCCCTGTCGCTTCACACTCAGCACTGAACTGCTCAGCTGCATGCTGGAGGTCCTGGTTGGATGGGGCCAAAGGTACAAAATCATTTGCAAATGATATCACCTCCAGCCTTCAGACCTCACGTCCATCCACCCTGTGCTACACCTTGATATCCTGAATGTGGAAATCACAGACAAGAATGAAGACAAGACATATCCTTACAATAGGGGCTCGTACCCCAATTACTTCATCCCTTTGTCCCTCTATCAAATATGTGGACACAGCTGAAAAAGACAATTTAACATTATCACAATTTTTGCAATGTATTTACTAGGGATGCACCGATACCGATATCGGGTATCGGGTATCGGGCCGATACTGCACTCATACACTGATACTCGTAAAAATTGCCGGATACAAAGGACCGATACCACTTAATTGCAACATCACGTTAAAACTCAAAGCTGCGGTACTTTTTCAGATTGTAAGGTCTGTTATGCTAAAGTGTGAAGAGGAGGAAGGGACAGCACGCCACTGAACTAACACAAGAAATATGATCAAACGACGCACCATAGTGCAAAGTACACGGAATTTGCTAATGCTAGCAGAGAAAGACCGCAAAAACAAACTCTAGCGCAAATTATGGAAAACCAGTTTGACCTAGAATTCTATCTTAATATCAGGAGTCAAACCGTGAACACTGACCTAATATAAATTGTGCGCGCCAAGAAATGAGTCATACTACAATGCAATTCTTACTTGAATGCCGCCTTCTGGACGATTAACCAAATAAAGCAGCGCAAAATTACAGTAACTAACAATAAATAAACCACCAACTCACGTGTACTATTAGAGCATTTATGTAATTTATTTAAACTTTATTTTACCAGGTAAATTAACAGAAAACCAGTTCTCACTGCTTTACGTGATATTCGGGAGAAATAGCCGATTACGCATCGGAACTGCCTGGGATACAAACGTCATGCGTGTAATTAAACTCTTCAGCCAATAAGGACAAAGGTGTGTCGTCACGGAGGCGGTTCCAGTTTGTGCAGTCGGGTGAGAGGTCGCAATGCATTGCGTCAGGATCAGAATGCGTTGCTTTAAGCCAGCGCTGTAAACAAGTTGAACGCCCCAAATGACCGGACTGCGGAAACAAACTGAAACGCGGACTTAATACAGAGGACCAGAGGCGCACATTTCAGGTCCAGAAAGTAAAAACCCAGACCAGGATTTTGTTTCAACCAGCTATTTGCATAGTCTGTGACAGTGACTCTTTATGCTCAACTAGTTGGTTGAAACAAAATCCTGGTTTGGATTTTTACTTTCTGGACCTGAATTGTCCGCCTCTGCAGAGGACTAATGACAACAACCAGAAACAGTTGATCACATATGGGGATCACACATGAGATTAACGAGGCGCGTGGCACACGGAAGGAGCGGACGATCAGGGCAGGACAGGGCTAATGTTGGGATAAGATCTTTATCGTTTTGGAAACCATTAAGATAAAAATGCTCTTCTTGTTTTATCCTGTTGATTTTGTGTTTAAATGCTAAAGAAAACATATTTAGGTGTAATTTTGGGGGGCTGGGAACCAATTAATTGGTATTCCATTATTTCTTATGAGGGAAATTCGATCAGAACTCGAACTTTTTAGGAGTCGATCCGGAGTCCGGAACGGATTAAGTTCGAGAACCGAGGTACCACTGTATAGATACATTTCAGGAGAGGTGCATGACAGACCACGACAGGGTCCACGGCTACGTCGTACTTACGGCGTCGATTCGACTTAGAATTATAAACCAGCCTTTACAGTCACACATGATAAATGTATCACATGCATGTTGTTACGTCCGGGTGTCAGCGAGCGCACAAACAGACGAGTTGAGCCGTGAATACAGGCAAACGGGGTTTATTACGAGGGAAATGAGGGAAACGTACAACACTGAACACAACATCAATGATAGACCTGGGGAAACTAACTCAGACGCAGACTAAAATACACAAGACAAGCCGAAAATAACAGGCAACAGGTGATTCCAATTGGGAAGCTACAGGAAGTAACGAGGGGGGCGTGGCACACACGAGGATCGGACGAGCCGGGCGTGACACATATATACAAGGTTTCCGTTAAGTCTGATGTTGCCTTACATGTAAAAGAATGATCACAGTCTCTTACACGCAATGAGGCAATAGGCAGAAGCTTATTAAACAATGGTATCGGATAGGTACTCAGTATCGGCCGATACCCAAAGCGCAGGTATCGGTATTGGTATCGGGGCAGAAAAAGTGGGATCGGTGCATCCCTAGTATTTACTAAAGGGTAAAAAAGGAAATAACAGGTGTTTGTGCCCTGCGGAGGATTGGCAACCTGTCCTGGGGTATTTTCTGCCTTGTGCCCCTTGTTTCCAGGATAGGCTCTGAACTCAAGCAGACAAGTAGTACAGAAAATGAATGAAAGAACTAATTAAGTCTAAGCTATGCTTTTCGACCATATATAGTACTTCTTCTACAAAGATCCAAAAATAAAAGTGGATGAAAAGTGTTTTGTTTGACAGATACGTTCATTTGATTAACCTGTGTAGCCCTGTACAGCCCTTCCTGCAAGCATATTTAAAATGATTTAAACGGGTCTGTTTGAATCAAAAGAGGGCAAAACCACAATATTGCAAAGGAGTGTCACTAGAAATTTATGCCAGTGAGGTCTAAGCCTACATTAGGGGGCTTGATTTTAATGAAAATGAATGTGAATACAGTGTTCAAAAATTAGTGTACATGTACTTTGGTGTGTGTGTGCGTGGGGGGGGGGGGGGTAAAGAACATTTTACTGTAAGTGGATAAAGCCCCCCTAAAACAGCCTTAGACTCATCCCTGAATTAAAGGCTTCAGACCGCCAACACTGGGGCCATGAGACCACAGAGATGCTCAGTAAGCACACCACACACGTTAATGTTCTCCTGTCATTTTCACATCCCTGTTGCTGAGATCATTGTCACGTCCCTGTTGCTGAGATCATTGTCTCACTCCTGGCTCAGTTACAGACCTTTTACTATTTGCTGTCTTCTTCTATACTATTGACTGTGCCAGATGGTTGCTTGTATAGAATTTCATTGTATAGCACAACTCACTTTTTTTTATCTGAAAACCCTTTTTTTTTGTTTTTTTTTTTTACAATGATGCACTAGCTGGATTATCAAGAATGGTTTGTATCAAAATTGCCACTTAATGTTGGCATAATCCATCCATCCAACTTCCAAACTCTCACTCAGCCTAGGATCCTGGGGACCCTGGGTCTTTCCTGGACAGCATGGAACAACCTCTCCTGTTTTACACAAGATATATCTATGTATACTGCCAGTTTTTGAGTACCACAGACTTTCACTATCACAGTAATTACTGACATTTCTTTGGAGGATAGAAACAATCCACTGCATTAAAACGGATCTGCGAGAAAGCCAAAAGCTGGAAAATGGGGTGAATCCAGAATGATACGACTGTATTTCTGTTGCAATTGCCAGCCGTCATTGAGTGTGCCCGCGTGCTTGTACATGCGCACTCTGTGTATATTAAAGTGCACGGAAATCAAACAGGAAGCAAAACAGAGCCAGGCAGAATGCATTTAAATTTGCATAAGTGTCTCTCTTCTTTTTTACTACCAACAAATGCAATAAAGGGCACTGGTATTTTTGTTTTTCAGCAGGATGTTATCCTTCCAGGCCCAAACAGACCCTTCTCTGTATAATGTCTAAAACCTGATGCGCTGTTGAACGCGAATGAATGTGGTTTATTCTACCATTAAGCTGCGACTATTCCTGCCTCAAATGTCGCTTTCATATGAAGCCTCCTGGTTGGAGTTGGAAGTGGTCTGCGTATAGAACAGGTCCCCATACTGTGTGGCACTCGTCACTGTGGTTAAATTACGTTTTTTTATTTGTATTTTCCCACAAGTCCACATAGTCATAGTTCACACGTATACATATGTACAGTTTTCGTCATCGAATTTGTCCAGCTTTCTTTTTTGAGTACGACTGTTACAAGAAGAATACTGTGTAACTTGCTCTGGGAAATGACATTTAATCCTGCAATTAAGCGAGCTTTCACTTTTATTAGTTTATATTACATTTGCGTTTGCTCGCGTCTTTTATGTAAAACTGAAACATTACAGGCCGGCGGGACATTTCGGTAACCGCATCTTTTTTTGAGGATGACGCACAACATACTAAATCTGATGTACGTTTCACCTTTGTAATGCAAAGCAGTGACTTGAAGATAGCCCCTTTAAGAAAGTCATGCAGTATCTCTGAACGGTATTAGTTATATAAAAAAGCGAATCACAATTATCCTGGTTTGAGTCGCGGGAGTAAAGCAATAATGCATTATATTCCTAATCTTATCCTAATATATTGCCCTTATTAAATAACGACGTTAGTTTTCTGTGTTTATTTTGAGATTTTTATATTATCTCTGTTTCATTGACTGAAAAAGAAAAGCTTCTTTTCCATCTGTCAGCGTTCGTGTTTGCTTTTTCTGTTGTAGACTTTCCCTAGCATTTGATAAAGAAAACATGACGTGGAAATGTCAATGGAAATATGAGTAGCAATGTTTGGACAGATTTAATTTTCAGCATATTTAAATAAATGCTTTGCTTACACAGATGTTGATTTGAATAAATATTGTTGAAGAAATCTGTGTTAATACATAAATAAATAAAATTCAAGGGTCTGATAATCGCTAATGAAGCGGGATAAGATAATATTGCATATATGATAAATTGATTATCGATTTTCTGAATACCCATGAAAAAACAAGCTTAAATTAAAGAAAGAAAACACTGCGCTCTTTTCAAATCAGCCTCCCTCTCAGTTCAAATAAATCCCATCATCTCCATGACAACAGTTGTGCTGGTAACATGGAAACATATTAATGTAAAACCATGGCAACGTTTTCCAATTGAATTAAGCAGCACCTGTGCACATTTCAGAGGAAGATAAAAGACAAACAGTACTTTCAGTTGGTAACGAACAGCTGTGTGTTTCAGACAGAAAATCCATGGTCGTGTCCTTCATGCGACTTTTTTGTCTCTATAAAAATAAAAACCGCAAAATGTAAACGTGCCTACAAACGTACTTTTTATAAGATGATAAACCTAATGCTTTTAGAATTGTTCACATCGTGATAATCGTTTCATGTTTAGCCTACTTTATTTGCAATGCAGTTCAAAAACCTCAAAACAAAAGGTTACAGCAACTTCCATTAAGATGCCCCGGAAATTAGCAATAAACTCATATATTATAATACATTTTCATTGTGGACAACACACAATTTGTAGTATTAATGCAGCACAGGTTCAGTGATTTTATATTATTAAACTGATGAATAAAATCATTTTGCACGAAAGAATACTTTATGGAACTGTAATTCATACCATCCAAGTAAAAACAGGTTTGTTACATTATTTGGTATAATATTTCTGGTAACCTGTGGCATTATTCTGTCATGATTATTTGAAGCCAGTGGGAAAAAAACCACAGTGGTAAAGATACTGTATACTTTTTTTTTCCCTTTATCTCATTACAAGCGATGATCCAATCAGTGTTCTTTTGTTTGCTGGATGAGCCATTCAGAAGAAAGAGAACAGAGGGAGGGGTGTAAATTCTGTTGAACCATAGTGTATTTCCTCCATAATTGTGCTACCAGGGTAAAGGATTTGAAATATTTGCCATCAAGAGCTTATATCAGGGGTGCCCAATCTTATCCGCAAAGGGCCGGTGTGTATGCGGGTTTTTGCTGCAGCTCCCTAATTAGATTACTAATTAGAGGACTGATTAGCTGAAGAGTCCTCACACCTGGGTTTGAACAGCTGACGTACAGGTTATCCCAAAAACCTGCATACACACCGGCCCTTTGCGGATAAGATTGGGCACCCCTGGCTTATATAGACTGGAAAATGTAGTCTTAAGATTTTATGTTCAATTCCTTAGCGGATTTGCTTGTCCGCTAACTTTGAAAACAGCAGGCCAATTAGCTTCCGCTAAGTTTAGTTCCGCTAACTGTAAATCTGCTAACATTTTTTTCACATGTAAAGTGAATAAAGTTTAACAGTTGAAAACATTTGTAAAGGCTAAAATCATACTGTATATATTTGTTCCAGCCTGTTGTGAGCGTATCTTCGTGTTGTAGTACTCCAGACCGGTCTTGGTCTGGAGACCGCTTTTTTGAGGTGTTGGTCTCGTCTCAGAATCAACTTTATATTGACTTGGTCTTGTCTCTGACATAGAGGACTCGAGGTTTTATTTCAAGACCAGTCATGACCACTCATCAAACCGCCTCATTATTTATCACATTAATATCCATCTCTTTGTTAACCCTGAGAACCTGCCAAATGCAAAATTCGTTGATTCTCGCACCCATTAACCTAAGGCTCGTAACTTTCGTTAGGTATAACACAGAAACTGTGCACTGAAATATTCCAGAGTAATCCTGTGTATAATGAGTGTCACATAGCGGGGTAGACGGACAGGCAGAAAGGCGCGAGGAGCCAGTCAGATGGGCAAACGGGGTTTTAATGCGGGTAAACAGGGTGGACTTCTACAGGCAAGGCAACACAATGCTACAAACGACAATGACAGATCTGGGGAATACTGTCTGAGACACGGACTAAATACACATGACAGGCTAAACTGAACAAGTAACAGGTGAGTACAATCAGGAATTAACACGAGGTAATGAGGGGGCGTGGCACACACGAGGATTGTACGGAGCTGGGCGTGGCAATGAGGCATATATTTTGCACATTTCCCACGAAAAAGCACACCTAATCATAAAACATCAATATTATGCACATTATATGGAAAACAAACTGCATATTCGCTTCAATCGTCGCACTACACTACTGGGTAAAATATCTATAACACTTTACTTAAAGCAGTCATTATATTGCATTATACGTACCTTCATAATGCATTATAATACAGTCATAAAGTGATCTGATGGACCGATCTATAGCCCAATAAAGAGCTGAGACCCTCCTTCCTATCCATCCATCCATCCATTAACTTCCGCTTATCCGAGGTCAGGTCGCGGGGGCAGCAGTATCAGCAGGGAAACCCAGACTTCCCTCTCCCCAGCCACTTCCTCCAGCTCCTCTGGGGGAATCCCGAGGCGTTCCCAG
>JAODJW010000127.1:165393-176390 GCA_026777045.1 Hyperopisus bebe | reverse complement strand
TATGGACGGTTAGTTGATTACATTTTCTTTTTGCCATTTTTATTGCCATTTTCTGCACAAATGTCCTGAATTTTATTCCAAATCATACATTTAAATGTTTACAAATGCATAATTTGATCAGACCGCTGCCGTTTATCATGAGGTGCATTTCTGTGCATTTTAACAAGCAGATTATTTATAATTACTAATAAGACCAGATGGCACTGAAGGGAAGCTGCAGTAAATATATCACTGATCACATCGCTACATTTGCCAAGTTAGTATGTGTCAAACAAATATGATTACAGTGAGGCCACAGAATTCACATTGTCACATTGTTGTGCTGGACCCAAGGATGTGTTCAGTGCTGTCGGTATTTGCCCCTACTAGCCATTGTGTCATAAAATACAACCAACTCTGCAGCTGCAGGCAAGATTATAGGAAGGGAAAATGTCTTTTTGTGTTGTGAAGTTTTATAGTATGCAGTAGCAGTAGATAAAGAAAGGTAATCTGAAATCACAGCACAGGAAGTGCTCTTTGTCCCATCCATAAAGTCATAGTCCATTTAAAACTGAATTACCGCACAAAGTACAAGTGTCCATTTAAAGACCTCTTTGATACATTTCAAAGGAATGAAAGTTGTATGTGTTGTGTGCTAGCTGTTGGTTTGAAATGGGCCGCATTGTCCGTGTCACCAGTTCATGATAAGAGTGAACTGATTTCAAGAGAAGGAAAAGCAGTTGGCACCCTTGAGCACTTCAATGGCAAGCAAGTATTCCAGTTCTAAACCTTCTGCATTGTTACACCAAGGCTGACAGAACACATTTTACAGTTTTGCTCAAAATCTTCATGGACGTGCACCTAATCATTAGAAGGACACTTCAGTCAAAGCTGGCTTGAAATGATAGTACAGATAAATCAGGTGGAATAGCCAGTTCTGTTCTATCATGTTGTGGTGCTGCATAAATGAAGGACTGAATACATCAGGCAATTAATAAAATACAATTCTGGTTTAAGAATGTAATTATCTGAAGTGAGACATGACTAAAGCAGTAAAACTTAATTACAGGCCTTCAGATTTTGAAGCACTGATTTTTGAAATGACAGCCTTGGGTGAGAACTGATAAAAATAGTATATTAGAAACATATTTTTAAATAGTGTGTCTGCAATTTATATAACCAGTAGGATAAGTGGTTATAGAATATGGATTAATTTCTGCTTGAGTGTGAATTCTCCTTCTGTAAGCATGCCTTGTTTAAGGTTCCATTCAATTATTTCAGGCTATTGAGCCTTATGAACTGAGGGAATGTTGAATAGAGGCCCAGGTGTTGTTGGGTAACCTTGGGTGTCCTTGGCTTTCAACATAGCAGTGTTACGTTTCTTTCCTCTATTGTACTCTACATTGTCAATTAAAACAAGTATGGATGTCACTAGCAAGCTGCACAGACAAGTAAATGTTCAATTTTTAATGTTCTCGGGATGTCATAATTATAAGAAAACATGAAAGTAAGTGTTCCAGATGGACTGGGATCCTGTCCAGAGTGTCTTCTGTCTTGTTCCCTATGCTTGCTGTGATGAGATTCAGATTCAGTGCAACCCTGCACTGGATAATTAGTAATGGAAGATGGAGCTGTGGGAAACAAAACCCCTCCATGAATTTCCACCTTATCGTGGTGGAGGGGTTTGTGTGCCCCTATGATCCGAGGAGCTATGATGTCGGGAAATTGCCCTTGGCAGGGTCTGCCAAGGCAAATTGCTCCTAGGTGAGCGGCCAGACTAAGTATGGTTCAAATTGACCCCTGTGACAGAGAAAATCAAGGAGGATGTTTCCCTGCCCAGATTGGGGAGACCAGGGCTTTGCCCTGGAGCCAGGCCTGGGGCGGGAGCTCGTATGCAAGTGCCTGGTGGCTGGGCCTCCACTCATGGGGTTAGACTGTACATAGTCTGAATGGGTAACATGGGTTCCCTCCCTATGGGCTCATCACCTGCACAGGGAGTCGTGGGGGTCGGGTACAGTGTAGATTGGGTGGCAGTCAAAGGCTGGGGCCTCAATGAACTGATCGACAGTTATCAAAACTGGCTCTTGGCAAATGGAATGTAACCTTTCTCGTGGGAAAGGAGCCTGAGCTGGTGTGGGAGGTAGGGCGATACTTACTAGATACTGTATAGTCGGGCTTACCTTAACGTACGGCATGGACTCTAGAACCAAACTCCTGGAGAAGAGCTACACTCTGCTCCACTGTGGAGTTGCCCATGGTGATAGGCACTGAGCAGGTGTGGATCTACTTTTAACCCCCTGGTTTGGTGCCAGTGCATTGGAGTTTACCCCGGTGAACGAGAGGGTCACCTCCCTTCGACTTTGTGTCGGAGGACGGGCTCTGATGGTTGTTTGTGAGTACATGCCAAACACCAGTTCAGAGTATCTGGCCTTGTTGTTCTGCGGGGGGACTCTAATGCTCGCGTGGATAATGACAGTAAAACCTGGAAGGGTGTGATTGGGAGGAACGGCCTGCCCGACCAGAATCTGAGCAGTGATCAATTATTGGATTTCTGAGGAGCTGTGGCCATAAGGTTGTTGTTGCCTGTTGCGGCGGCAATCCCCGAACCCAATGGTGGACATCAGCGATAAAGGGAGCCGTCAGGCTGAAGAAGGAGTCCTTCCGAGTTTGCTTAGCTTGGGGGCCTCCCAAAGCAGCTTTGTCGGTTGCCGAGGTAAAAACTAGGGTGTGGGAGGAGTTTGTCGAGGTTACGGAGAAGGAAAATTTTGAGTTTCAGCCACATGATTTGCTCTGTGGAGGAGCAGGGACTTTGTGTTAATAAGCAGGTATACCTAATACACCTAATAATGGCCACTGAATGTCTGTCACATATGTATGTCTAATGTACTGGCTAGTTGGCATTTTTCTCAAGGTCATGCCATATGTAATGGCTGTACCAGTTATGTTTTTGCAGAAAACAACTGTAGAGGATAAACGCATGAATGTTTGTACTGTGATTCCATTCACTACTAAAATCCTGTGTGCTTATTTAATTTTCTGTGTCACTGACAGGCTGCAGTTACATGGGTTATGTAATTTTTGCATGCTATTATGCTCCAGAGTCCTGAATGACTTGCATTACAATACTGTACAAAACCGTCAATATCTGCTCTGATGCCTGATATAAAACATATTTTTCATTACACTAGCAGTAATCTGAAAGCTTACATCTGCTGATATTCAATATTATTTTGTTTAAATCTATACTGACAGTTTCATTTTAGATGATCCAGCAGTCGACTAAATAATGGTCTTTCAAGCAGGAATGTGTTGGTGAACCTGCCACTTTGTGACCCCTTCTTTCTGGCCTTCTCGTTCCAGGCTGGCTGGCTGCCACTTTGTCTCAAAAGGGCCAAAGAATTGGTGGAAGTAGCATGGACAGGAGGTAGACAAAAAACATATGAACTAATGTAGGCGCTTAGTTAACTTTTAACTGGGTTTATTGGCATTTATTGACTGGTCATTGTGAATTGCCACCAAAGGACCAGTTAAGTTCTCCTTCGTGGATTTATAATGCACAACTGAGGTGATTAAGTTTAGATATGAATTTGAGCAGTTGATACATTCAATGCTGTCCTGTGAGAATTCACTACACATGAGTGTAAATACAGCAGGCAATTTTGTTGGAGCTAAATGGAAATAAATTTTAAATGCATAGCCTTTTTGCAATAAAAGAGCCATGTATATTTTTTGTCTTTATAGTATATAGAAAAGTACCAAATATAAATAATCACAGTCCCGTATTTCATATGCAGATAGATGGATGGATATTTATATATTATTAATTGGTTAGTAGTACTATTGTCATGATTTGGGTGTGTAGCCAGTTAGTCATTCAACCAGCAAGCTGCTGTCATTTATGTAGCTATAAAAGAACTTCAGAAGTTTCCCCCATCACAAAGAGCAGAGAACTTACCAGGAACAAAATGGCTGCCAGTCCCTCATTTAATCCCTGAATCATGAGGCACTCATCCCGGGTAGTCATTGACAGCAATCGCTGATGCTATCTGCTGCACAGTATGACCTTTATGATAAATATACCCACTGAATGACTTCCAAATCCTTTAACAAAGGGTGGACATTCCTGGCTGGCACACACGGTCCATTTAGCAAGGCAGCATCATGATGAAGTCATGTGAATTCATTAGATTAATTAAGAAGCAGCAGGCTATAGTACTTATCAAAAAAGAACTGCAACCTCGACTCCCAAAGGAAATGTACAGAATTAAATGCAGCAAGGCATCGCAGGGAAATCTTAATGTAATAAAGTGAATAGGAAAAGTGACTCATCAACCATAACCCTAGATGGGTCATGAATGCCAGTATTATATGAAGGTGTAACCAAGTTCTTACTGATGTATTCAAAACGAACCATGGACCAACCTTGCATCTTAACAGCTCCTGTTTCATACCTGATGATAAAATGTGTCCGATAATTCAGCCCATCCATCTTCTATAACCATTTATCCAGCAGAGTCCTGATGAGCCTGGAGCTTATGCGAGGAAACACAGGTCGGTAAACATCTTAGGTGGGATGCCAGTCCATCAAAGGACACACGTTCATACTATGAACAATTTAGAGACACCGATTCACTTAACCTGAACTTGGAGTGTTAGAGGAAACTGAGGTACCCAAGAAAAAACCTACATGATATAGTAGAGCATGCAGGTTCTACATGCACACATGCAGCATGACCAGGAACCAAACTGCCAGCCCTGTAGGTATGAAGATACAGGGCTTCATGCCCATACTTTCAATCTGTTAACTAATATCACCGCAATCAGCCTTAAAAGTCCCTGGCTTAACTTTTTCCTTCGAGATATTACCTTTATTAAGGTGCCTGGTGGAAATAGGCCAGATGTCTGAAAGTATTTTACACTTTCCCCCACAATAATAGCAGCAGGACAGGACAGGGCAATGACTGTCATTGTAGGCTGAACCCAGAAAGATCTATTTTCAGCACTCATTTGATAATGAAAACAGAATTTCAGAACCACTAAGCTCTAAGGGTTTACAAGATTAGTTGAAGTGTTGGACTGATCAGCTATAATAATATTACAGGGACATTGAACAAAGGTACATTTGATGTTGATACTTCTAAAGGTTCTTCAGCATCCAATTTCCATCTTATTTTCTTTCTTTGCAGAACTGGACATTTTAATACACTGATGGATGTGGATTAGATGTTTGCGATACATTATGATATCAAAAATATTTTTTGTTCAGGAATTTTCAAGGCGGAATGAGATTGAATGCCATATTATTGACCTCCACAATCTAATTTGTTTTCTGTCCAATCTAAAATATTTATATGAAATTTCATTTTATTCAAAGGGTCCTCTAATTTGTGTATAATGCAATCCTGGATATTTGATTTTATTCATTTTAAGGAACTTGGGTGGTTTAATCCAAACAAGTTCAAAGCGTTAGCCTTGTACAGCAAGTTTTCCACACAGCAGTTCAGCTTATTGTAATGTTTAAGTCTGATGTTGCAAACAAAGACTAAATTGAGACATTCCTACATGAAATAAATATGATCTCAGCAGTTAGGATCAAGGCAGAAATGAGATGCAAACAATAAGCAGTCAAATATATTTAAAAAGTCATTAAATGTAACATATAATCATTAATATATAATTGGTATGAGAAATGCTGTTAGACAGCTGGTAAAATGAAACACAGGTGGGGCTGTTTGTAAAATGATTTTATATTAATTCATTTTTTTCAACATGTTTTCACCAGTTTCAACCACCTTTGTTTTGAACTTTTGTCTCCTATCATTACACTAATCGTACGCTTCAAGCAGAATTTCTGATTATTTACATTTTCTTTATTTTTGTTACGTTTGCCTTCCTCTGACCTACTTCCGTTAATGGTCTTTTTTTTTCCTGTCGGAGTATCAGTTATATTTTAAAACTCATAGGCTAGGTTTTGCCATAGTAGAAAAATGGCAAAAACACGTATGAAAAACATGTATGAATGATTAGGAAAGGGGCATTAAAGGGACGTCCTGTGATTGTTTCTTAAAGGGACGCTGTATCTGAGCAGCTGGACTGATGCCACTGCCAGCAGTGATTTCCTCCCTAATACTGTCAGATGCAATTAAACCTAGGAAACCAGCCAGGAAGTCGGCTACAAGCAGCTTCCTCAGGCCCCGCATGGATATTAACTTTCATGAACAGTCCACAGAGCTTTTTTTTGACCATCAGAAGGATTGACAGGAAAAGCCTAAAATTAATAAAAATACATTCAGCCAAAGTTATATATAAGATTTTAACATTAAAATACCTTAACCACTCCTATATCAATTTGAAAAAGTAACTACTTTAGATCAATCATATCAAGTTAACTAAGAACTTAATTTCTGTGCAATTCAGCCACTTTTTCGTACATTATTCTACAAGCCATGATATAAATGCCTGTTATGATGTCATAACAGGGCCATGATACGTTGAGGAAATGCAGAAAATTCATGCCGTCTTTTGTCGCTCCGATGATTGGGGAGGTGGGCGTTTGCTGACCAGCCTGTCTTGATCGGAATCACCAAAAGAAAGTGCTGCTTCAGCAGGTGGGTCCACGTTTCTGCTGACAGCAGGCCCAACTGGGACGACCCCCATCTATTCAAAGTTTTGAAAGTATTGATTTAATTAATGCATTGTGAGATCTTAGGACCGCCATGCTATTCAAGCACTATAATGTTACTATATTTGATCTGGTTGTATCCATGTTCCTTCATTTGCAGAGGAATTTTCCCCTTCTTGATATTTGGTGGGTGAAAGGCTTTCAGCAACAGGGCTATAGTATTTCATGTTAGTTGACTTTCTTGCATGCAATATACTGGCATCCTGTCCAGTGTGTACCCCTGTATTGTACCATATGTTATCCAGGATAGGTTCCATATCCACCCGTGACCCCGATGAAGATGAGTGGTTAGAATATGGATGAATGAATTTCATGCATGACACATGAAACACTGAATGATGCTTTGCTGGTCTGCTTCTTGGGATGATCAGCATTTTTTTCCCTGCAAAGATTGTTCAATATCTACATCAACTCCAGCACACAAAGTGGCCAGTTGGTACATGATATTGGGGGGAGGGGGGGGGGTCTATATTTTTGCAGGCCTCTGTTTACTGTGTGAAGGAGTGGGGAAAAAGAAAACATCATCCTTACTATTATGTATGAGTGACGGCTCAGCCAGCTAGGAAAACAATTTCCCACCAGGAATAGAAATATATGCGACTCAGCAACCAGCCACTTTCTCACAGCGCCGTCCAGAAGAGAAAACTTGCTCTTTAGTCATTTTACCACAAAAGAAAGAACTATTATATAAACAGCAGAAATGACCACTGATTCTGTTAACTTTCTGTTTCTTATATCACATGAAAGTAGCCGTGCAGTATTTACATGTTATTTCTTTGAACAGTCTTCACGTGGAAGCGCATAAAAAGTTCGGCTTTTTATGTATAAACTGTGAATGACTGAGAGAATGAGAAACAGAAAGTTCCTGAGCCAGTGATTCACGTCAGCCTGATCCAATTCACTGATCTCATCCTCTGCCACAGTCCCCTCAGTGGCTCCTGTCCAGGAACCAGATCACTCCGTATCAACAAGCCATTTTCAGCTATGATCTGGAAAACTGTATGTTTCAATGTTTATATACATTATATTCTAGAAGTATTATGCTTTTTATGTGTTTTTTTCATTCCATTTAGCAACTGTGTTGTACTGTTATGCAACACTTACTTGCAAGGAAGCGCTATATCAGTTAAGGTTTGACTGACTGATTAAATGGGGTATACAGAGATACCATTATCCGGCAATTTATCATGCAGATTACCTCTGGTATAACTAGTACATATTCATTTTTAGGGTATAACTCATGATGCATGAATCTTTGCTAAGTGCAGATTAAGCTTTCTAGCATGTAGGACTATTGAGCTCCCACAAAGGAGATGAAGAAATATCATGTTTCCTGTGGTTTTCCGTCCACTACAGATATAAGTAACTATAGATAATTGGAGCACATATAATTAGATTTTCCCTTTATGCAATACAACATGCAACTGAAATGGGAAGTAATGACATATAATTTTAAAATCTATAACTCTGTGGTTGTGCGTGTGTCATTGTGTGCCCGGTAATGGATTGGAAATCTCATACATAGTGTCCACTGCCTGCAACTTTGTCACATAATCACAAGTTCATTTCAATAACGCTTGACAGTACAATGTTACTAGGGCTATATTAATGTTTTTAAATGATATCCATTCTCACCTGTATTATAAAACATTATGTATTGAATATAGAGGTCACGTAGAGAATCTTTATTTCATAATAACTTTTTTGTAGGAAAACCTAAAATGTTGTATTTTGAAAAGCGCTACGTGCCTTTTATTTCCCTGTGCACCTATGCAGTATGAAATTTTGTGAGCCATAAAGGTTTGGATGTTGGAAACAGGCAACCTCAGTGACTTCCCCGTAATAGCTTCTGTGACCTCATGAAGCCCCTGTGATACCCAGTCAAACTTCTACCATGCAGGACATTTACCAATCCCATGTTAACGCAGTTGTGATCATGAAGGGTCTATGGGCAGAGACCCAGAATAATGCCACAGTCCAATGATATTTAACACAGAAAAGAGAAAATGGAATATTATGTTGTGTCAATGGATAAGGCGCTCCATGTGGGGAATTGGCAGAAGATTAAAAACATCTGAAACTATATTTTGACATCATCTTAATGTCAAGGGCTAAATAAAAGTCTTGGTATTGAGTGTCTGAGTGTTTTTTTTCTTTCCGGAATGTGTTTCTGACCCTTGGTCCAACATTGTAAGAGATGAGTTCAAGCTTGATTTCAATCCATAAAAGATTTGAGTATTCATGAATAAGTATATGAGTATCTTAATGAATGTTCAGACCACTTTGATATCTTAAAAGTAGCTCAAAAATGCAAGCAGTGACAGATATACCAATGGAACAACTGTGCGTTGAGAATTTTGTGACTGGCTGCATCTTTGTTGGTCTGTAGTATCTACTGGTGATAAACAACAAGATGAAATCATAATGCATGTTGGTAAGATGGTGTCAAGGCAAACATGGAGAGCAAAGCACAATGTACCTACATTTGCAGAACATTTATCGCTGTCAACTAGGACCATTTGTGGAAAAAATATATAAGAACATGAAACCGCATGGAAATGACTTCTGTTCCTGGGATTTGGTTTGCTGTTACACAAATGTTTGTACAGTACATCAATTATTCTTGTTCTTGTGACAGCAATCATATTACAAAATCTTGTTCCATGGTTTTTTTTACCCTTAGACAAATGTAATAAGCCACCTGCATTTGAGGTCATTGGGTATATTTAAATAACTCCTATATTTAACATGCATATGGTTACATAAAAACAGCTGTTGTTTCATATGTATGACAATGAAGGACAGATTAAAAACATCATCAAAGACTGATTCAATCTAGTAGCTCGAGGAAACATATTATCTACTACAACAAAAATGCCCAGTGCATAGCAAGCTGTAAAAGAGAATTGCGCATGGTGATAAAATTGATTGCTTTTTACAATTTAGTGAGTTAGAAATCAAAGACAGCTTACTCTCTATTTAGACAGATGCTGTGGAATTGTGGGAACTAATGACTCTACAGCCAGTTTAGTGACTCAACACAACTAAAAAGAAAAAACTCAGCGACTCCACCTGACTGCTTCTTTATTGCTAATGACTTGAACCATCTTTAGTCACATCATTCACATTCTAATAAACAGCTGTCAGTGTAAAAGAGTGTATTCTGCAATTCTTCACCCTTCTGTATTAAATAAAATGATATTCCATAGCAAATTGCACACTGCGGTAATCCATAATGTGGATGGAACATCTCTGCACAGTACTGCATTTGTGAATAATGAATTTGCAATAAAATTGCAATCAGAGCACTTAGTCTCCAGTTTGAATGCAAGCTTTAGTATGAGTTGATTTGTTTAGAACACTCCAAAGAAAAAAGAGAGAGAGCTGAAGTCACAGCAGGTGCTGCCAAAATCAGCGGAGGACACCAAACGGGTGACTGAATCCAGGAGCAACGTGCTTTGCTGCACAGGGGACTGTTTTGACACTGTGTTGCTCTTCGTAGCTATGCTAGAGACTCAGTTATCACTTAAAATAAAAGGTCACTGCATGGGTAATATTAAAGGGGGTGCCAATTTTACTCCTATTGCTTTTGCTTTTGTAAATGATTGCCTCATTATTTATAAATGTGCTCGCAAATGAGTCTTTCAGTAATGGAGAAATATTTCTACAGCTTAAATGCTGCTGTTAGGCAGTAAGGCACCAAAATGATAATGTGTCACAAAGGCCAAATGGCAGCCTTCACATTTTTATAAAATTGTACGTAAGTCTGCACATGCAAATGCTTGCCTGTGACAAAGGAGGTCACCCATGCAAGCACACAACCTGCAGGTGCAAGAAAATGTAAGGCGCAGAAGCTTCCGTATAATGTTACTGAAAACGCATGATGTTATCAGCAAAGACCTCCTGTTTATACAGCAGAACAAACGTGCGAGTCGAATACTTTCAGTGTTTCAGTTCTTGACATGCAATTATTGGAAGTGAGTTTTCAGTCCCTGCTTAAAGAGCTGGGGATTGCATAGCTCAACCCAAAACGCCCCTGCTATTTACAACCCCCCAGAGTTCAGGGATCACTCAGCAAGGCCATAGATTTGGGTTTGGATGGCAGGGACACGTCTCTATTAATACTGTGGGAGTATCGTGTGTTTTTTTTTTTGGGGGGGGGGGGGAGGTTTGGGGCTCATTTGGTCCCTACTGATGTTGAAACCAAACCTGCGCCCTTGGCTCTGAGGCACCTCCAGAGCTTTTTCTGGGGCTTAAGCAAAGGAGGCCTATATCAAAAACACTGAAAGGAGGCCTATATCAAAAACACTGAAAGGAGGCCTATATCAAAAACACT